>VMDO01000799.1:68824-210326 GCA_007922755.1 Pedetes capensis | reverse complement strand
TGAGCTGCTGGGATTACAGGCGTGTGCCACCCCGGCAGGGGAGGAAATTTCTTAAGATAGGCTGAAGAAGTAGACGGGGCAAGGTATTTTCATTCAGAGCCATGGAAGGAGGTACATTAGAAAATTGTTATAAAGTTTGTTTCAAGGGAATTGAGTTATAATTTTTAAAAGATCTTTGGTAGCTAATTTAACGGTTTAAAAGAAATGAGGGTAGTGACTGGGCATGGTGGTACATACCTGTAATCCTAGCTGTCAGAAGGGTGAGACAGGAAAATGGTAAGTTTAAGGCAAACTTGGGCTATATAGTGTGACTGTCTTGAAAGAAAGAAAAAAAGAAAGAAAAGAAATAACAACAAAAAGTCCAGAGGAATGGGGTTAGAACTCATTCGTGGTTGGTAGGGTTGTTAGGTGCCGTGGAGTTGTGTCCAACTCACAGTGACCCTCATAGGGTTTTCAATGGCGGATTGTTTCAGGAGTGGACTGCCACATCCTTCTCCCTTGGTGCTGGGGATCAAACCCAGGTCCTCAGGAACTATGGAGCAGTGAGTGCTCTGCCAACTGAGCTAAACCCTAGCCTAGTTCATTGGTAGAGTACTTGATTAGCATGTGTAAGGTACTAAGTTCTGCTCCAAGAATTGACCCCCCCCTCAAAAAAAAAGAGTGGTGATAGTCACTTGGGCTAGGTTGGTATTAATGGGAATGGAAAATATGGAGAATGTGGATATAGTATTTTAAAAACGCATTTTAGAATTGACAGGACTTAATGTGTTAAATTGGGATGAAGAAGAGGGAAGTGTGGGCATTACTGTAAGGATAGTAATGAGAAAAGTTGGGAGAGATGATACAAGGGAGTGGAATAAAAGCTTGTAGGTGGATAGGTGCTTTGATTCTAATAGGTCTGAGAATAATGATGTAGGGAATTTTTTTTTCCCCCAGTACTGGAGGGTTGAACCCAGGGCCTAGAACATGCTAGGCAAGTAGTCTGCCACAGAGATGCATACCTAGCACCTTTTAAATTTATTTTTAATCTTTTTTATTTTGAGAGGATCGTGCTAAGTTGTGCAGGCTGCCTTTGTCCTTGGAACTCGGGATTGTCCTGCTTCCTCCTCCCTAGTTGCTGGGGTTATATGTGTGTACCTGGCTTGGTTCAAAGCTACTGATTTAAAACATTATTGAAATATAACGTACATAGAAAGGTGATTATAAGAGTACTGTCAATTTTTACGAATAGAATACCCTTATATAAAATAGTAAGCAGGAAGTAAATGTTATTAGCGCCTTGGTGACACACACTTGTAATCCCAGCACTCAGGAGGGCTGAAGCAGAAGGATGGTGGGTTTGAGCCAGCCCAGGTTGCATAATGAGACCCTGTTTCAAAAAAACAAAACAAAACAAAAAAAGAACAGAACACAGAAACCTCACTTTGGAAACAGTTCCCCAGGCTATTCATTTTTATTATTTGCTATCTGTCTACCTACTTGATAGAAGAACATCTACATGAGATATTTTGAGATAGAGGCTCACTCAGTAGCACAGGCTGGCCTTAAAATTGTGACCCTCCTGCCTCTGCTTCCCAAATGCTAGGAGTATAGGCCTGTACCACCATACCTGGCAAACTGTGTGGGGAAATTATTACTTAAGAGCAGAAATAGATATTGCAGAGGATATTGTGTTTTGAGCTGCTGCTACCAGTATAAATTAAGAATGCTAGTTTCGCTAGTTGCCACAACACATATCTGTAATCCCAGTGACTCTTGAGGCTGAGGCAGGAGGATTGTGAATTCAAGGCCAGAGGCAGCCTGCGTAGCCTAGTGAGACCCTATCTCAAAGATAAAAAAAATTAAAGATAGTCTAGTGGTACAGCTCAGTGGTAGAGAACTTGCATAGCATATGTAAGACCCGGGGTTCAACTACACAATACTGGGTTTGTGTGAGGGGAAGAATGCTAGTTAAGATAAATAGGAAGTGTAGTAGTATGCAGGCAAATTCAAACATCCAGAAATTTTTAGGATATGTCATCACATTTGTTCAAGTTTGTTATAGGGGATGAGAAATAAGGCTGGAACTAAATTACAAAGAGCTCTTTGTGCTCAAGAGTATTGAAGTTCCTTGGATCTGTTATTTTAAACTATACTTATGAGACAGGCATGGTGGCACATGCCTGTAATCCCTGGATGTGGGAGAGTGAAGCAGCACAATGGCGAGTTCCTGGCCAACAGGGGCTACGTTGAGAGAAGGACCCAGCAACACACTCCCAAAAATCAATCCGCCATTGAAAACCTTATGAGTAGCAGAGAAGCACTGACAATAGTGTTTTGCCTGTTGTATGTAGGGTTGTTATGAGTTGGACACTGACTTGATGGCACCTAACAACAACAGGGCCTACGTAGAGAGACTCTGTCTTCAAATAAATGAATAAATAAATAAATAAATAAATAAAATTTAAAAGTATATTTATTTACAGGACTTTAAAATGTACTTTTCTGTTTGTAGGCACACAAGTCTCTGAATTTTGTTTCAACACTGCTCCAGATTACTATGTCAGAACAATTGGATTTACCTGTGAGACAGGCAGGCAAGTTTCTCAAATTTTATTTTCTTGAGCATATGTAAATATATTGTTTGAAAGGTTCACAAATTGAATAGCAGAACTATCTTGGTATCGCCCTTCAGTGATTTTTCTTCCCTAAGAATGCATTTGCCTTTGGTGTTATAACAAACAATAAGTACCTTGATATTTGATGGTAGAATTTAAATTTAACACTTAGTTGAGTTAAAAGAGAAGATGCAAAAACATTGATAGGATATATTAAAAAATTCTATATATTCTCAGTTGCCTTCCCTGATGGGTGATTCTCAGACACCGACCTCTTTATTTGTATATTTATTCCTTATATCTTTTTGCTTTTACAATTTAAAAAGTACTGTTCTTTAATGCCTGTTGAACAAGATATTATTCAGTTCTTTCAATATCAAAGTCTAGAAAATGTGGTACATAACTTCTGAATATTGTGTTAGTCTATAAAATAATAGGATTTATATTTTTAATTTATTCTTAATTGCAGATGTATTTTGTCATAAGAAACATAAAGTGCCAATAATTTCATTATTCTAGAAAAACATGGTTTTGTTATTTCTTGTTGCTCTTTCTCAGTGCCTATTAAATTTTTTTGCTTATTTAATTCAATATTGGATAAGTAAACATTTCCTTTTTGATAGTTTTAGTACCTAAGAGTCATATTTTAATGTCTAAGTAATTTATCGGGCTGGGATTTAGCTCAGGTGGTAGAGCGCTGCGCTGCAGTCTCTGAGGTCCCGAGTTCAATTCCCAGCACCACAAAAATGGGAGAAGGGCCTGGCAATCCACTCCCAAGGCAATCCCGAAACAGTCAGCCACTGAAAACCCTATGAGGGTCGCCATGAGTCGGATACCGACTCGACAGCACCTAACAACAACAACAACAACAAATAATTTATCATAGTATGCCATATGCGCTTGCAGCTATAGCCCTGTGGCATCCGATCCCGTCAGATCTCAGAAGCTAAGCAGGATTGGGCTTGGTTAGTACCTGGATGGGAGACCGCCTGGGAACACCAGAAGCTGTAGGCTGGGAGAAGGACCTGGCAACCCACTCCCAAGTATCAGTCAGTCATTGGAAACCCTATGAACAGCAGAGAAGCACTGACAATAGTGTTTCCCTCGTTGTACAGAGGGTCGCTATGAGTCGGATACCGACTCGACGGCACCTAACAACAACAACGCCATATGCAGAAGACTATTTCTCAGTTGTTAGAATTTAGTCTTAGTTAAGTCTGTTCTGTTAACAGTTTTATTTCCAGGAACTAAAATACTGCCTGACACCCTGCAGGTATTTAGGAAATGAATGAATGTAAGTTGTTTATAATCTTTTAAAAACCAGTTTTATATAATTAGTACAATAGTGGGACATTTTTGTACCAATGTAATATAGTAATTCCATTGGACTGAGGCCAGCAGCAAATTTTTTGGAGGGCATTTCTAACTTTAAAAAATGATCTGGGGAAAGAAAAGATCTGTTTGATTAAGTCTTTATTACTTTCGAAATACATTTTTCCATTTTTTAGATGAGCAGCTTTGCCTTTAAATCCCAAGTTTTTACTAAGGTATAAGAGAGTGGATTCTTAACACATTCTAGGGACTTGATTATTTTAGGTAATTAAATTATACTAGAAAATTGTTTTAGTATATACAAAACTAGAAGCAATTAAACTATGGAATTAGGATGGGAGTGTAACTAAGTGGTAGAGTGTGTGCTTAGCATGTGCAACGCCCTATGTTGAATCTCTAGCACCACAATAAATAAAACAACTGAAATTGGTCAAAACTTAGTATGTCATCGTTAAGTTTAAAATTGCATCCTTGGAATAAAATTGTAGTATATGCATATGGTGTTTTCATCTGCTTGTTGTTAGGTGCTGTCGAGTCAGTATCTGACTCATAGAGACCCTACATACAACAGGCAAAACTCTATTTATTGTCAATGCTTCTCTGTTATTCATATGGTTTTCAATGGCTGATTGTTTTTTGGGAGTGGGTTGCCAGGTCCTTCTCCCAAGCCTAGAGCACCTAGTGTTTCTAGGTGGTCTCCCATCTAAGTACTAAACAGGTCCTGCTTGTGAGGTATGGGATCAGAACCACTGTGGTACGGCTGTAAGCCTTTCATCTGCTAGGCTTTGAATAATTAGTTCATTCAGTCTTTGTGGTATAGCTCAGGGATTTTGGATGGAGTAGACTGAATCTTAAGGTCCTTGTAGTATAGTTCTTGGTTGTTTATGTTTTGTTGAAACAGAAAACTTTCATGACATCAGGTCAAATAAACATATGTCCTATTCCTTTATTCAGTATAATGGAAAGCACTACTTAGAGGTTGTATCCAGACACTTAGTGACTTTTAACTGGGTTTTGATTTTGGTCTTGCTTGTTTTGTAGAGAAAGAATCAAATTCTGTACTAGTATTAATCTGGGCTATGTCAGTTGCAGATACTGAGTTGACATCCTTTATTATAGGTATAGTTTATATTAAGACTTTTGTTGAAGGACATTTTATTACTAATACTTTTTGAAATACTATAAGATGGAGTATTAATTGAATTCCCAAGAAAAAGCAAACAAAAATACAAAAATTCTGCTTGTTCTTGTTCAAATGGGTACAAGGCTTCAGGTAAGAATTGCCAGAGAAAAGCTACAATTTTATAGAATTAAGGAATTAATTTCAATTTTCTTTTGGAGTGCATCTTACACATTTGTAATCCATATTGCCCTGATGGCTGGGCAAAAAGCCTTGTTAGCAATCTATAGTCCACCACGTCATCAGTTTGTTAATTTTGTCAAATAGCAATGTGCAAAGGTAGCAGTATGGTAGCTGACAGGAAATAGTGACCTATAAGTTTTGAGCACAGCAAATTCTCCCATAGAATAACATAAATTTGAAATGCTATGTGATTGAAATACTTAGCTTTAGTGTTTAAGAACCTCTATATACTATGATTTTTTTTGTGATAAACATTTATCACCTTTTGATTAGTTGTAGAAGCTATATTGCTGTGATGGCTTTGTCTTTAGAGATTTTATTTAGGGAGATTGTGAAGCCAGGTGTGATGATGTGCACCTGTAATCCAAGCACTCAGGAGGCTACACAGAAGCACGAGTTTGAGGTCAGCTTAGACTACATAGAGAGTTCCAGGCCAACCTGCATCATCTAGTGAGACCCTGCTCAAAAAAAAAAAAAAAAAAGAAAGAAAGAAAAAGAAAACTGTTTTGGTAATAAATATTATAAAAAGATCTTGTAACAGTTTTGTTTATAGTGCTCATTTGCTGCATTGCTTAGGCTATGTGTTTAATAATTTCATGGGTGATTTCTGCAGCTGAAGGTTACATTTGTGTTTTGATTATTAACTTTTTAAATAATTGAATGTAGTATTTTATGAAACACTAGCCTTAGTCTTACAATGATCTGAAAGAAATAATTGAAGTATGAATACTCATAAGGAATATTCACAGTGCCTTCATAGTAAACATTCTTTTGTGAAACTGATCTATATTTTAGGTGTTATCTATTTGAAAAATATGATAACACAGTATTGGCCTGATCGGGAAACATCACCAGGGGATATATCCCCTTATACTATCCCAGAAGAAGATAGACATTGCATTAGAGAAAATATTGTAGAAGCCATTATCCACTCACCTGAGCTTATCAGGTATGTATATGTTAAAAATTTACCCATTGTTGCAGAGATGTAGTTTGTGTATGTACTTTTTGATTTTCTTTTCGTAACTTAAGAGCCTGTCATTTTTGTAGCAGAAAACTCATCCAATAAACACTATTATAGAAGAATGCTTTTTTGGTTCCTTGTCTTACTATGTTGAATCTTATATTTATAAAACCAAGCACTTAAGCTGGGTGTGGTGGTGCATGCCTATAATTGCAGTGACTCAGGAGGCAGAGGCAGGAGAATCACAGATAGGTTCAAGGCCAGAGACAGCCTAGATAATTTGGTGAGACCCTGTCTCAAGACAGGAAAAAAGGGCTGGAGGTACAGCTTCATGGTGGAATGATTGCAAAGTATGCACGAAGCCCTGGGTTCAATCCCAAGTACAGCCAAAAACAGCAACAAAAAAATCCAAGTATTTTACATTTTTCATTAAAAAAAAAAATCTTATGAAATGTACTGTAATCAGATGGAAAGAGGTAAAGAAAACTACAGAGCTGAGTACAGTAGAACACATCCATAATCCCAGCATTGGGGAGGCAGAGGCACAAGGATCACAAGTTTGAAGCCAGTGTGGGATGGAAATGTGTATGTGAATATGTGTCTATGTGTATCTTTAAAAGTCCAGTGTGGTGATGCACACCTGTAATCTTTGCACTTAGGAGGTTGAAGCAGAATAGACAAAAGGTTGAGCCAGGTGCATGCATGTAATCCCAGTGACTCAGGAGGCAGAAGCAGGAGGACCACAAGTTGGTAATGAGAGGCAGTCTGCATAATTAGCGAGTCCCTATCTCAAAAAGTGAAAAAATGAGTTGGGGGTGCAGCTCAGTGGTACAGCACTTGCAAAGCATGCAAGCACGAGGCCTTGGGTTCAACTCTCAGTACTGCCAAAAAAAAAGACAAGGTCAAGGCCAGCCTGGTCTACATAGTAAGACTTTGACTCCAAAAAAAAAAAAAAAGAAAGAAAGAAAGAAAGAAACCAAAACTACAAAAATGTCATATATTTTATATCATAGGCTTTTGATGTTTGAGAGTTCCCCATCCCCCTGTTTTTGTCCACTCTATACAGCGTATTGAGTCTAGAGCCTGTTCATGTTAGCCAAGCAGCTTCACCACTGAGCTGCACCCTTAGCCTTTTTTTATTTTTTATTTTGAGATGTGGTATCACTAAGTTGCAAGGCTAATCTCTGGCCTCAAACTTGTAGTCCTTCTGCCTCAGCCTCTAGTTGATATTTTTAAGTGAAACTTGTTAGTTTCAGCAATGAAGAGTAAAAAGCACCTGCATTTATAACATACTTTTTTGGGTTTCTTTGGAATGGGTAGTTGTTAGGTACCATCGAGTCAGTGTCCGACTCATAGCGACCCTATATACAACAGGTGAAACAGTATTGTTAGTGCTTCTCTGTTATTCATAGGGTTTTCAGTGGCTGATTGTTTTTTTGGGAGGGGGAAGTGGGTTGCCAGATTCTTCTCCCAAGCCTACCAGTACCTGGTGTTCCCAGGCGGTCTCCCATCGAAGTACTTACCAGGCCTGCTTAGCTTCCAAGATCTGACGGAATCAGATGCCACAGTGGTACAGAATGAGTAGTAGGCACAATGAGTAGTAGGAGGTAGTTTTTGCTTAGTGAGTTGTTTTGAATTATCTGTATTTTATGTACATCCAAAATATATGGATTGTGTGAAATTAAGTTTTGCCTAAATGCTCTATTTTCCTTTATATGAGTTAACAAAACTAGTTAGGTAGCATTTCTTCCTCCTTAAAATTTAATTTTGACTTTCAGGGTACAGCTTACTACGTGCATTCATCACATCATCAAACATGACTATCCAAGCCGCTGGACTGCCATTGTGGACAAAATTGGCTTTTATCTTCAGTCTGATAACAGTGCTTGTTGGCTAGGAATTCTTCTTTGCCTGTATCAGCTTGTGAAAAATTATGAGTAAGTGTTTCTCCCAAGCCCTATGGAATTTTGAGAAGTAGGAGTAGTTGGGAAAATTTAACCTGGTTTAAACATGTAAAATTGCATTTGGCATAGGTAAGAAAATTAGTGAGCTACTTATTAATATTAATTTTAATTTAATATTTTCATTTTGAAATAATCTAATTCTGCAACTTGTTATATTGATTCCAGTAAGATACTTCTTGTTCCTTTTTTCTTAATTATTGTCTCTTTACATATTTAAGAATTAAGTTATATCCCAAGTTGGGCTCCTCAGTAGGTGCTGATAGGCCTTAGGATAAGTGTTTTTAAAAATGTGAAGATTATTAGAATGCATTGAGCATTAGAGCTCTTTATTACTTTCTGTGAGTTTTTGCCTTAATTTTGGTTTTTGATAAACTTAAAGAACTGGCCTCTAATTCTTTAAGAAGAATGTGTTGGAATATCATCCAATCTTTTTAAATGAATATTCTATGAGAGATTCACACTTACCTATTTCATTCTTTGCATATTTGAGCAAGTTATAGTTGATGTAATTCATTAGTATCAGTAAAAAAGATTTTAGAACAAGAGGTTGTTTGAGATCTTGGTTTAGAGATCAGGGGGGAAAAAGTCTAACCTTGGAAGATGCAGTATAGTCCTAAGAGTGGTAAGCGAAATGGTGAAGGAATTTCCCTTTAAACATGTGGTGGAAGTAATGAAATTGGTAGGCATTTCAGAGTTAGCTGTGGGCAACTTTTAAGGCAAGAGGAACACTTTAATATTATGATGATGACTTTATTTCCAGTCCTAACAGCTAGACAGATACCATTGTGAGCCCTCTAATTATGAGACTTATAGTTAGCCTCTGATACCCTTTTTGGGTCTCATTTCAAAGTAACTGATGAACTGCTGCTACTGTTCGGAGCAGGAGAGAAATAAACCATTTACAGTATCGGTACTGGTGTTTTCTTGTGTTCCCACCAGCTACCCATCTTCCTGCTAAAGCACGTTCCAGCTGTTGCTCCAACCTCTGTCAGAGTGCCAGTTGTTGTAGTTCTGGTAAGTGAGTGACTAAAATCAGAGAGAATAATAATGAGCTATTAGTGTTGTTGAGAAGGTTCAAATCTCTCCTGTTTTATAATCTTAGCAGGAGATAATATGGCAGGGATTTTTAACTAGGAGGTAGCAGAAGGCTGCTGCAGTATTGGAATTCCAGTTTATTTTCAGCCAACATTTGATTGTGGAGCACAGGTATTTACAAGAGATCTGTGTGGACTAAAGCTATTCTAAGAAAGCTCATGGAGAAATTGGAATTTGGCCTTTAGAAGCATAGATCCTCAGGAGATGCTTATTTATCTGTTGAAGGAGAACAGAAGTAGCATTTGAAGAGGAAGATACATCACACCATACTGAATGGTATGAACAAAGAAAGGTACAGAGGTAGAAATGAGACATTGTCTTAAATGGATAATAAAGAGATCACTTAATTGTATAGATCATTTCTGGTGAAAGGTTGAGGGTAATCATTTGGGACTAGTAAATGGGAAAATTAGGTATGAATCTTTTAGATATTGAGGGGACCTTTAGTAGTTTTTTTTTTTTTTTTTTTTTTTTTTTAAATAAAGAAGTGATAGATTTGTATTTAAGAATTTCCTGTTGAGTATATCTCACCAGTTTGACACATTGCAGCCTGGTGGTAGTAGACTTTTATTAATGTCACATTTTCACATTTTCAGGAACTTTTGGGCCTTATAGGGTAATATGTTTGATACCATAAATTACTTTAATTCCCATAAGCTTAGATTAGCTAGTACCACTAAACTCTCACTCCACTATTCAATATACTGAAGGAGATAGAAGAGAAGAAATTCTAACATAAAATGAGTATTCAAATATTGTTATTATGGGTGATCCCCTGGGATGAATAAATGGAAAGAGCTGCATAATGAATTTTGTTTATAGTTGTTATGGTTTATACAGTCGGATTGGAGAGTTCAAATAGCTTAAGTTGCCACTGTTTTATTGATCTGAAGAAAGATGAATAATCTTTTGAAAATGTATGCTGGGTATAATTTCTTAGCATATTAAGATAATATTTAAAATGACTTGTCAATATATTGTGTTAATAGCCATACCAGTCATTAGTCAGAATATTTCTCTTGGAATTTTTTACCATTAACAATTTACTTTGGTTCTCATTTTGTACACTAGGAGAAAATAATTCAACTTTTAAAGAAAATCTACCTTTTCCTTTTAAAAATTGTACTCAATTTCAATTATTAATTATTATTCAATTATTAAGTATATTTTTTTCTTAAGAATAATACCAACCAGGCGCAGTGGTACACACCTGTAATCCCAGCAATTTGGGAAGCAGAGGCAGGAGGATCACAAGTTCAAGACCAGAGGCAGTGTGTGTAATTTAGCAAGACCCTGTCTCAAAAAGTAAAAAAAAATGGTCTCAGGGTACAGCCCAGTGGTACAGCAGTTGGAAAACATACAAACTCAAGGCCCTAGGTTCAACCTCCAGTACTGCAAAAAAATAAATAAATAAATAAAAAATAAAATAATACCAATAAAACTGGGATCTGCTGTGACAACTAATTTAAAGCAATTTAAATCATCACCATATTCCAAAAAGACGGTGGTGGCTGCTAGAATTGTGTTTTTTAGAACCAGTAATCTGTAGCTTACAAATCTAATCTGCCTGTTGACTCCTTAATAATGGAAGCTGGAGTTGGGTGTGGTAGCACATGCCTGTAACCTCAACACCTAGGAGGCAGAGGCAGGAGGATCATGAATTTGTGGCCATCCAGGTCGACCTAGTGAATTCCAAGCCAGCTTGGGCTATGTGATAAAACCCTGTCTCATAAATCAAAAACAAATCTTTGCGCAGTCATGCATGCCTGTGGTCCCAGTGATTTGGGAGGCAGAAGCAGGAGGATCACAAATTCAAGAGCAGAGGCAGGCAACCTGTGTAACTTAACAAAATCTGTCTCAAGATTTTAAAATGGGGGCTGGGAGCTCAGCTCACTGGTAGAGTACTTGCAAAGTATGTTCCAGGGTTCAATTCTTCGGTACTGGAAAAAAAAATCAAACAAAACAAAAAAATAAAAATAATGGAATCTGCTATTTTGTTTCCATAGTTGTAACCTATAACTTCAGTTATTTACTTTTTATTTTTAATAGACCAACAGACCTTTTAATAACACTGTTAAAATGATATAATACATATGCAGTATTGTCTCAATCAGGTCAGCAGTTCTTTATCTGTAATCCTTGGAGCAAAATGGAACTTACAGATCAGAAATGTTAGGACTTTAGAAAGGTAATAAGGCCTACATGATATATGTAATTGAATTCCATAGCAGCACCCAGTAGTTGAACACATTATTATATGTGCTATAAGAAATATGTTAATATTTACCTCAAATAGGGTAAATGAAGATTATAAATAGCCTGGGGAGATCATGTTTTGTTACTAGTTAGGTTATAGAAGAACTTCTGTTTTATAATGCTTTTAGGCATAAAATATGTTGGTATGTAAATTACTTAATGGTGGTAATATAGAATTGATTTTATTTATTCATCAGATGCTGCTATTTAAGACAGATCATGTTGGCTCCTTATTTGTATATGTTCACAATTACAGATCACATAGTGTATTGGTTTTTTCTTTTTTCTTTCTTTTCTTTTGTCTTTTTGTGTGTGTGTGTGTGGTACTCGGGGTTGAACCCAGGGCCCCACTCGTGCCTGCATGCTTTGCAAGTGCTGGACTTTGCAAGTGCATGCTTTGCAAGTGCTGAAGTGCTGGAATACAAGACTGGATCAACAAAATTAGATTTTTAAAAAATTTTTATTTTATTTCATTTTATTTTTTTGTGGTACTGAGGGTTGAACCCAGGGCCTTGTGCTTGCATGTTCTGCAAGTGCTGACCCACTGAGCTGCACCTCCAGCCCATTTTTTACTTTTTTTTGAGACAGGGTCTTGCTAAGTTATGCAGACTGCCTCTGGTCTCGAATTTGTGATCCGCCTGCCTCTGCCTCCTGAGCCGCTGGGATTACAGGCGTGCGCCACCGTGCCCGGCTAGTGTATTGGTTCTTAACCATGCAAATCATGGTTCTCAACTGCCTAGGTTCATATCTACATGTATAACTGGTAAAGATGTTTAACTCCTGTGCCTCCATTTCCTCAACTTTAAAAGAATACTAATGGGAGCCATGAACATTATTGACCTCATAATAAGCATCCAGTAAATATTAGATACTCTTATTTTTTTTATTCAAGTGACTTTTGTCTGTGATATTCTACAGTAGGTTTTTCTTTTGCTAACTTGGTTAGAAGGTGTTTATATTTGTGTAAGCAAATGGGTAATTTTATGTATATACAATAACAACATCAATAATAATAAACTATGGAAGTAAATTCTAACAGAATCAGTTTGTATTCCTACCCATAGGTACAAGAAACCAGAGGAACGGAGTCCATTGGTAGCAGCAATGCAGCATTTCCTGCCAGTTCTTAAGGATCGTTTTATCCAGCTTCTTTCTGATCAGTCTGATCAGTCTGTTCTCATCCAGAAACAAATATTCAAGATCTTCTATGCTCTAGTTCAGGTACTTTTTTTTTTTTTTCCCCTTGCAGTACTGGGGGTTGAACCCAGGGCCTTGTGCTTGCATGCTTTGCAAGTGCTATACCATTGAGCTGCACCAACAGCCCATTTTTTTACTTTTTGAGACAGGGTCTCACTAAATTACGCAGACTGCCTCTGGTCTCAAACTTGTACTCCTCCTGCCTCTGCCTCAGGTACTTGTTTTTTTATAAAAAAAAGTTTGTAAATATAAAAAAATCTGCCTATAATTTACCACATTACAAATTAAAAATTTCATCATCTGAATAGTAATTACATTTGGAAATCCAGATTAAGTAGAAGATTTGGTAGGAAAATATAAGTCACCAAAATTATAAGTCTAAATAAGCATACTTTCCCACATAAACAATCCTAATCTTAAATTATAATTGGCCAATCTCAAGTTCTCTTATACTATACAACATAACAAAAGTTTTACTTTTGTGTTTTGTTTTATTTTGAGATATGGTCTTGGTATGTTGCCCAGGCTGGTCTTGAATTTGTAGGTTCAAGTCATACTCTTGCTTCAGTCTCTCAAGTAGCTGAGACTATAGGTACATTGCACCACTGGCTAGAATTAAATTTTCTTGTATTTCACCTTAAGAATTCATGCATCAGCCATGGTACATTCCTGTAGTCCCACGACTGAGAGGATTGTTGAGGTCAGGAGTTTGAGACCAGCCTGGACAATACAGTGAGACCCTGTCTCACAAAAAAGCCACGCACTGTGGCACACTCCTATATAACCTCAGTGACTTGTGAGGCTGAGGCAGGAGGATTGCAAGTTCAGGGCCAACATGTGCTACATAGTAAGTTCAAGGCCAGCCTGAGCAACTTATGAAAAACCCTGTCTCAGAACAAAATCTTTATAAAGAGGAGGCTGAGGAATGTAGCTCAGCAGTAGAGTGCTATATCCTAGCATTTTACCTGTCATGTACAAAGGCCCTGGGTTCAAAATCCCCAGTGCCATGCGAGGGGCAGGAATTCATGAATCTGGAAACCTAGTTATTTGATTACAGTTAAAATCTAACACATAAAATGATATTCCAGATATACATAGATTGTGTCAATAAAACAAAACACAAAAATGCTAATTATGTAGGTTTGTAGGTTGACTGACACACAGTGATGGGCTTTACCATTTTTATATATCGTTCTAAATCTTTCTGGTGTAAAAGATATCCACTAAGTAAATGGTAGAGTCTGTGTTCTCACTGCAACATAATTGCTTATGGAACAGATGTTTTGATTAGGATTCAAATACTGGGTGTTTTTTTTTTTTTTTTTTTGGCAGTACTAGGGTTGAACCCAGGGCCTCACGCCTGCATGCTGTGCAAGTGCTGGACCACTGAGCTGCGCCCCCCAGTCCTTTTTTTTTTTTTTTTTTTTCTTTTCCACTTTTTAAGACACGGTCTTGCTTAATTACGCAGATTGCCTTTGGTCTCTAATTTGCGATCCTCCTGCCTCTGCCTCCTGAGTCGCTGGGATTACAGGCGTGCCACCACCATGTCCAGCGCCAAATACTAGTTCTTTTTTTGTGTAGCATATATCGGTAGAAGGTTTCCCCTCATCTACTGAGAGCTTTGGTTCAAGTCATAGTATTACTTTTTTTCCTTTCTCTTTTTTTTTAAATTTGAGACAAGTCCCACTAAGTTGCACAGGTTGCTTCTGGCCTTGAATCTGCGGTCTTTCTGCCTCAGCCTCCCAAATTGTGGGGATTACAAGCGTCTGTGGCACCTGAACTTTTTTAACTTTTTTAACTTTTTTTCCTTTTTTTTTTTTTTTTTTTTTTGCTGTACTGGGGGTTGAACCCAGGGCCTCGCGCTTGCGTGCTCTGGAAGTGCTAGACCACTGAGCTGCACCCCCAGCCCATTTTTTTACTTTTTGAGACAGGGTCTCACTAAATTATGCAGACTGCCTCTGGTCTCAAATTTGCAATCCTCCTGCCTCCGCCTCCTGAGCCACTGGGATTACAGGCATGTGCCACCACACCTGGCCCTGTGCCTGAACTTTTTAATATCTTAAGACCTGTGACTTAACCTTTTCTAAGATTTGGTGGGTGGGTGGGGTTTAGCTCAGTTGGTAGAGTGCTGCTCTGCACTCTGAGGCCCCAGATTTGTTCCCAGCACCGAACAAATGGGAGGACATGGCAATCCACTCCCAAAGCAATCCCAAAACAATCAGCTATTGAAAACCCTATGAGGGGCTCCTTGAGTTGGACTCGACTCAGTAGCACCTAACAACAATAACAACAAGATTTGGTAGGATTTCCCAAGTCTTTGCCAGGCCTTTAAAAAGACTCTAATTATCTTCCTGTCTGAATCTAAATACACTTTAACTGTCATTTGTTGGATCCTTTTTATATAATTCTTTTGTGAAGGATTTGAATAGACAATGTCTGTAGTGTTTTCATATTTTTCCTAACTGGCAGGATCACAACTTTTAGGTTAAAATAGTCCAATTTGAAAACTATTGTAGGCCACAGGACAAAATCAGTATTTATTATCCCAATTGATTCTTTGAGGCTAGCATATCATGTCTTAAATCCAAACTTGGATATTGATTTTATCAGCCTACTGAGAATAGGATTTATCCCAAGAATACAAGACTGGATCGACAAAATTAGATTTTTAGAAAATTTTTATTTTATTTCATTTTATTTTTTTGTGGTACTGAGGGTTGAACCCAGGGCCTTGTGCTTGCGTGTTCTGCACTTGCTGAACCACTGAGCTGCACCTCCAGCCCATTTTTTTACTTTTTGAAACAGGGTCTCGTTAAGTTACGCAGACTGCCTCTGGTCTAGAACTTGAGATCCTCCTGCATCCACCTCCCAAGCTGCTGGGATTACAGGCATGCGCCACTATGCCCAGCAACAAAATTAACTTTTGTAACACTTAGCTCATTAAAAGCAAGATTTATAATTGTCTTTCCAAGTGGCAGATAAAGCATTTCATAAAATTTAATAACCATTCCTGCTTCAGAAAAAGAAAACAGGGCTAACAGTGTGGTTTAATTGTGGAGCTCTTGCATAGCATGTACAGACCCTATATTCAATCCCCAGCACTGCAAAAAGTAAAAATAATAATAATAATAATAATAATATAAAGAAGAAGAGAAATCAACTGTTAGAATCCTAGAGTTTTCTTAACTTTTGTTTTTTTGTTTGGTCTTATTTTGTTTTTTGAGACAGGATCTCATTATGTAACCAAAACTGCGCTAGAACTTGAAATCCTCCTGCCTCAGCCACCCAAGTGCTGGGATTGTAGGGATGTGGTACCCTGCCCAGCTAAAATTTCCTTAATTTAATGAAAGATATTCACTAGAAATCTATGATAAAAAGCTGGTCACCATGGCGCACACCTGTGATCCCAGCAACTTGGAAGGCAGAGTCAGGAGGATCACAAGTTCATGACCACAGGGAGCCTGTGTAACTTAGCGAGACCCTGTCTTCAGATAAAAAGTAAAAATAAAAAAGGAGTTGAGGGTGCAGTCCAATGGTAGAGCACTTGCAAAGTATGTGCAAAGCCCTGAGGTCAGCCCCCTAGTACTGGAAGAAAAGATTTCTATGATAAATATCACAGTTGAGGGTAAAAATAAGATATAAGATATAATCTCAGTAAGTTGGGAATTAGACATGAATGTCTCTGGTCCCTACCAGTCTTTATTATCATAGATAACTAACCAAAGAAATTTGCCTATATACTAATGTGGAAATGTGGATTGACTGAAATATTTTTGGTAGATATTGTGAAGAGTGAACTGAAGTAGGATTTTCTTTTAGTAGGTACTTAAAAATACTAATTCTTGGTTTTTATTTAGTATACACAACCCTTGGAGCTGATAAACCACCAGAACCTGATAGAATGGATAGAAATTTTGAAGACTGTAGGTACTTAAAAATACTAATTCTTGGTTTTTATTTAGTATACACTACCCCTGGAGCTGATAAACCAACAGAACCTGACAGAATGGGTAGAAATTTTGAAGACTGTTGTGAATAGGGACGTACCTAATGTAAGTTTCTGTGTGTTCTCTTACATTATAAACTGTAAATAAATATTTAATTGTCTTTTGAGGGTTTTAACTATTTCCTGTAACATTCCTCATGAACTTTTATAATTCATGATGCAATTTTTCTAGATATAGGGATACCTTTTCATTTCTTTATATGTATGTATATACTAAATAAGAAAGTTTGAAGAGTTATTTTATCTTAGTGGTTAATTGCTTGTATGTATGTATTTCATGCTAATTGTTCTATTTCTTAATGTCTCAATTCTTAACTAATGATCTTATAGCTAGACTGTACCCTAATAATTTTTTAGATGGACACGAGCAGTGGAAGAACTTAATTTACAGTTTGGTCAAACTTTGTAGTTAGATATGCCGCTGCTGCTATTGATAGGATAATAATGATTTATTTATTTATTTATTTTTTGGGGTACTGGGGGGTTGAACCCAGGGCCTTGTGCTTGCATGCTCTGCAAGTGCTGGACCACTGAGCTGCACCCCTCGCCCGTTTTTTTACTTTTTGAGACAGGGTCTCACTGAGTTTCGCAGACTGCCTCTGGTCTCAAACTTGTGATCCTCCTACCTCCGCCTCCCGAGCTGCTGGGATTACAGGTATGCGCCACTACGCCTGGCCCTTTTTCCCTTTATTGATAAATGTTGGTGTGGTATAGAGTAATACAGCATTTGCTTTTTCCATTATGCAACTGTTAACCTCACGTTTGATTGTACTTTCATCAGTTTACTGAGGTTATGGAATCTTTTGACTAGTATGTAGTAAAATTCATGCATTTATGGGCTATTTTCCCCATGTACTTGTGAAGTTGCATCATTTACATTGAGATTATCCTCTCCCCCTTTACCCCTTTTTCATTTTTATTTTATTTTTTGCAGTACTTGGGGGTTAAACCCAGGGCCTTGCACAAACTTTGCAAATGCTCTACCCCTGGGCTGGACTCCCAGACCGTTTTTTCTTTTTTTCATCTTGAGACAGCCTCTTACTGAGTTATGTTGCCTCTGGCCTTGAACTTGTGATCCTCCTGCTTCCATCTCTCAAGTTACTGAGATTACAGGTGAGAGCCACTGCGCTTGGCAAAATTTACTATTTTAAAGTATACAATTCAATGGTTTTTAATACTTTCAGAGTTGTCCAAGTGTTATTTTTTATGCTTAACCACGATTTTTAAAATTGTTTCTTTCTTTCTTTTTTTTTCCCCCAGTACTGGGGATTGAACCCAGGGCCTTGCACTTGTATACTCTGCAAATGCTGGACTACTGAACTACACCCTCAGCCCTTTTTTTTTTTTTTTTTTTTTTAACTTTTTGAGACAGGGTCTCTCTAAATTACACAGACTGCCTCTGGTTTTGAACTTGCAATCCTCCTGCTTCCACCTCCCTAGCTGCTGGGATTACAGGTGTGCGCCACCACGCCTGGCTAAAATTGTTTCTTTATAATCCTATTTTCTGTAGAAATGGGAGATTTATATAGATCATTGAGTACCTCATGTATTTCAAATGCTATTGTACTATACTTAATCCTCAAAAAAATCCTTCTGAGTTTTAATTTAAGTTTATACATGAGAGGCTTATGTAGCTTAGCCAAAGTTGTAATATTAATGGACTAGGTGAGACCAGCTTCCCATTTGGTAGCTACCTCCCACCCTCAGTGTTAGGATAGAACCCAAGGCCTTGTACATGCCAAGCACAAACTATCACCGAACTACATTCCCAGCCCTATTTATTTTATTTTATTTATTTTGCAGTACTTGGGAGTTGAATGCAGGGCTTCATGCATACGTTGCAAATGCTCTGCCCCTGGGCCTCACCCCCCAGCCCATTTTTAATTTTTTTTTTTTTATCTTGAGACAAGGTCCCACCAAGTTGTTCAGGCTACCTCTGGCCTTGAACTCATGATCCTCCTGCCTCTGCCTCCCAAATCACTGGGATTACAGGCATACACCACTGTGCCCAGCTCCTAGCGCTATTTAAATATTTTTGGATTTGTTTCAAAAAAATTTAAATGATTGCAAAAGTACGCAGCACATTTCTTCCACTCATTATGAAACTAATTTGGGATGTGTTTTTCTGTACACATTAAACATAAGGTATAAAATGGAACTTTTTAAAGTTTTATGTACATATTTGGTGTGTTTTTATGATATAATTTATATTCACTACCATACAGATTGCAATTCAATGAGATATTACAATTTTATGCACTCATATTCCTATCAGCCTCCAAAATTTTTTATGACTGGTTCTAGTCACCCTGGTTATCATTCTCATTTCTTTTCCTTTTTTTGGCAGTTCTTAGAGGTTCAGCCCAGGGCCTTGCACATACTGTGCAGGTATACCATTCAGCTGCACCTCCAGCCTGTTTTTAAATTATTTATTTTAAAAAAGGGTTTCGATACTTTACACAGGCTGTCTCTGGCCTCATCCCTGCGATCCTCCTGCCTCTGCCTCCCAAGTCACTGAGATTACAGGCATGAGCCACTGTGACCAGCTCATTCTCATTCCTTACACATTAGATTTGCCTGTTGTAGAGCTTAATATAAAAGGAATCTTGTTTCTGGCTTGTTTCCAATTAATATATTTATGAGATTCATTCATGTTGTGTAGTGGTGGCTTATATTTTTTTATTGCTAAGTAGTATCCCTTTGTATGGATGCACCACAACTTATGATACATTTACATGTTGATGGACATCAGAGTGGTTTTCAGACTTGAATACTATACATACTGTTACTGTGAAAATGCTTGAGTCTTTGTGATCACATACTTTCACTTAAATACCAGAGAATGGAATTAGGTCATAGAATAAGTTTAACTTCTAAAGTGACTTTCAAACTGGTTATAACATAGTTTTCTCTGTTTCAGTTCTGAATTCTCATTTCTTTATCTCCCCCCACCCCACCGCACCCCCTAGATAGTGGGAATTGAACCCAGGTCCTTGTGCTTTGCAAGTGCTGTACCACCGAGCTACACCCTTAGGCCATTTTTAAATTTATTTATTTATTTTTATTATTTTATTTATTTATTTTATTATTATTATTTTTTGGTGGTACTTGGAGGTTGATATTCTTTGAAAGTGCTCTAACCCTAGGCCATACCCCCAGCCCATTGTTTTTAGTTTTATTTTTTAAATTTTGAGTCAGCTTGTCACTAAATTACACAGATTGCCTCTGGTATCCAACTTGTGATCCTCCTGCCTTCACCTCTCCAGAGTATGGATGGCATTAGCAGTGTGTGCCACCACTCCCATATTAGCTCAGTTTTTTAATGATTGTATTGTAATCCTATGGATATTTTATAATTAAACATTACCTTATTAGTGATTTGTATATTTATATATCTAAAACTAAATTTCTGAAATGAAGTCTCATATCCTTTTCATATGAACTACTCTGATACTCATATTTTCCATGGCCTTGACTTTGTTATTTAGACCATCACTAAAATGGTTGGTTTAGAAAACACATGCTTTGTAACCAGACAGTGAAGTGGTAAGGATGCCTTTTAGATTTAAATAAGGGTCAATACTTGCCCAAGTCTAACTTTTTATTACAAAAGGCCAACATTTAAGACATGCAGATATTCATGAGTGTGTTCTCATCTTATGCTTTTCTTCCTAGATTACATAATCTCTTAGTAAGTAATCATTAAATAAATGTCTCTTTAAAGGAAACACTTCAAGTTGAAGAAGATGATAGACCTGAGTTACCATGGTGGAAATGTAAGAAGTGGGCTTTACATATTTTAGCAAGGCTTTTTGAAAGGTAAGCACCTTTCCATATATAGTGATTTAAATTTATTTTTAAAAGATATTTCAATGTTGTATGTATGAGTATGAAACATAAATAACAGGCATTTTAATGTTCTTTTAGATATGGAAGCCCTGGGAATGTTTCTAAAGAATATAATGAATTTGCTGAAGTGTTTCTGAAGGCATTTGCTGTTGGTGTCCAGCAAGTAAGTCTGGCATAGTTTTTCTCAGTGGAAGCATGTCATTTTAAAATTTTTGTGTCTTTGCGTTGTTTTGGTGGTACTTGGGGTTTGAACCCAGAGCCTTGCACATTGTTCTACCACTAGGCTGCAACCCCCACGCCTATTTTTTTCTCTTGAGATATAATCTCCCTAAATTACTCAGGCTGCCTCTGGCCTTGAACTTGTAATCCTCCTGCCTCCACTTCCCAAGTTACTGGGATTTCAGACCTGAGTCACTGCACTTGGCTTTATTTTGTGTTTATGAGACAGGGTGTCGCTATGTAACACAAGCTGGCCTCAAACTCAATCCTCCTGTCTCAGAGTGCTACAATTATGGATGTGTACTACCACACCTGGCTTAAAGTTACTTTTTGTCTTGCTGATTTCTTGTTTCTTTTTCATCTAGAGAGTATGTTTGGTCCCTTAGCAGTCCTCAAATATTTTTGATCTTCTTTACAATCTTCAATTATTAAAGACTACAGTAGGCTTTCATTTACATGGGTTATACCAAGAGCTATTTACCCTATTAGAATTAAAACAAAACTTAACAGTGAAGTTAGGTATGATGATGCATGCATAAAGTCTATTACTTGGGATGTTGAGGTAGGGAAAAAAAAGAGAAATTATAAAATGTAACCATTAATTAAAAAATACCAACAACCATTACATGTTGATATAGTGAACTATTCATGTGTGTGAAATATGAGTATTCAAAAATAAAAATTTATACATTTCTTCTCTTCCTTCTCCTTCTTCCCTTCTTCTTCTCTTTCTTCCTGGCTTGGGGTTGAACCCTGGGTTTCATGCTAGACAGATGTACTATTGAGCTAAACCTCTACTGCCCTTCCTTGCTTTTTTATTTTGAGACAGTCTTCCTAAGTTATGCAGACTTCCTCTGGGTGTTCTTATCATTTAATAATTACTATTATTTTTGGTTCATTAAGGACTTTTTTGGGTTAGTGCTGGAGGTTGAACCCAGAGCCTTGCTAAGCAAGCACTCCACCACTGAGCCACACCCCCAGCTTTATGTGTTTATTTGTTTATTTTTGGGGTGCTGAGGATTGAACCCAGGACCTCAATGAATGCTAAGCAAGCACTCTGCCAACTGAACTGAACTCCCAACCGTCATTTTTTATTTTTGAGACAGGGTGCTACGTTGTACAGCTGGCCTCTGGCCTGGAACCTGTGATCTTGCCTCAGCCTCCTAAATGTCTGGGATTACAAACCTGGTTCATTAAGGACATTGCTAAGGAAAATATTGTATTATTTATAATAGTATGTGGTTGCAAAACATACAGTGACTTTACGCCTACTTTCTTGATTCATGTTAGGTGCTAGAACATTTTATTTGTTTATTTTTCTACTTATTTTGTGGTACTTGGAGGTTGAATCTATGGCTTTGCACATAGTTTGCAAATGTGCTGCATCTGGCCTCAAACTCTCCATCCTCCTGTATGAGCCTCCTGAGTCCCTAGAATTAAAGTCATGCATCATCATGTTCAGCTGGCATGAGAAATTTTAATACCACTAATGTAAATGTCAACATAGTTAAAAGAAAAAAATGCATATAACATGTAGGCATTATTATGAAATAGTTTGAACGTAATAGGCCTTCTGAGAGGGTCTTGGGGACCACCAGACCTCTGTGAATATCAAGTAGAGGCCAGACGCAATAGTGCATACCTGTAGTCCCAGCGACTTAGGAGGCAGAGGAAGGAAGATTGCATATTCAAGGCTAGAGGTCCCCTGAGTAACTTAGCAAAACCCTATCTGAACATACAAAAATGAAAAACAAGGTAGGGGTGCAGCCCAGTGGTAGAGCACTTGGCAAAGTATGTGCGAGGCCCTGAGTTCAACTCCCAAGTACTGCCCCCAAAAAAGGTAACATCAAGTAGAAGTTTTGACAAAAGCTCAATGGGTAAGTGACTGGTGTACCTGAAATTTTCCTAGAAGATGATAAATAAGATAGGGCTACCTCCGAATATTATGATATGTTCAATAGGCAGCTTGTGGTTTTTTCTTTGCTTTTTTAAAAATGTAACTGGAAACTAAGCCTTTGACACAATCTTACTTCAGTTTATTATTTAAATGTCCTGGAAATAAATAATTTAAATTGCTTTATAAAAGAATGTGGTTATTTTGTAATGATGACTTGGACATTAAGATGTCAAATACTTTTACTGGGTTGTAAGTGATTAAAATTTCCATCTGAACTTTGGTATTTGATCAAACTTTTTTTCCCCCAAAGGTTTTATTGAAGGTGTTATATCAGTACAAGGAGAAGCAATACATGGCTCCTCGAGTTTTACAACAGACATTAAATTATATTAATCAAGGAGTTTCCCATGCGCTTACCTGGAAGAATCTGAAGCCTCATATACAAGTAATTTTCTATCTGAAATATTTTGATAGCAAATATAATAGAAATAACATCATTTGTCATAAAAGTTGAAAATTATGTGTTTTGCAAAAGGTTTATTACTTAGTCTAATTCTGCTGATTGTTTTGACAGCATAGCAGAAAAACTAGATATATCACTTAACCTAAAATTATAAAGTATTTCAGGAATAGTCAGCTTATTTTTAGTCTAAAATTGTCATATTCACACTTGCATTTAAATTCTTACTTGATTGTTGTTAGATGCTGTTGCATTGGGTCCAACTCATAGTGACCCTATGTCCAACAGAACGAAACACTCCCCAATACTGTGCTACGCCCAGTACTATTGTCAGTGCTTCTCTGCTATTCATAGGGTTTTCAGTGGTACATTGTTTTGAGAATGGGTTGCCAGGTCCTTCTCCCTAGCCTGCAGCACCTGGTATTCCTAGGCAGTCTCCCTTCGAAGGATTAACCGGGCCAACCCTGTTGAGCTTCTGAGAACAGGCAGGATTGAATGCTAGGGTGCTATGGCTGCAGACTAAATTCTTATTGCTGGAGTACTATTAAGTAATATTTTAGTGAAATAATTTGGAGTAAGCAAAGGACTTTATTTTACCTGATTGGTTTCTAAGATAATTGGCTTTTCTGCTATTTCTATGAGTAATTTATTTGTTTTTTTTTTGAGAGACAGGGTCTTGCTAAGTTGCACAGACTGCCTCTGGCTTCAAATTTGCTATCCTCTTGCCTCTGCCTTCATAGTAGCTAGGATTACTGGCATGCGCTGGGGCTCCCAACTGCTTTACTTTTAGAGCTGTAGAATTTGTTAAGCTAATTCTTCTTCTTTTTCTTTTTCTTTTTTTTTTTCAGTGATGGGGATTGAACCCAAGGTCTTATGTATCTACAACTGAGCTCCATTCCCACCTGATAGCCTAAACTTTCATATTGAATTTTTACAGAATACTTAACTCCTATTTGTGTACACATTTGCCTTATTTTATAATTACTTGTTACAGAGAAGATAAGAACCTGTGCTTGATCTGGGAATACATTAAATGAATTACTAAAGTTTGGTATTAAGCTTTAAAATATATATTATGGAGTTATTTTTGTTTAAGTACTTAAAGGAGATTTGACAGTTTAAATTTGAAAGCTGAAGTCTTTTACTTACTTAACTTTTAAATTGCAGGGCATTATCCAAGATGTTATTTTTCCATTGATGTGCTATACAGATGCTGATGAGGAACTTTGGCAGGAGGACCCTTATGAATATATACGCATGAAGTTTGGTAAGAAATTAACACTTTTTTGTGGTACTGGGGGTTGAACCCAGGGCCTCGTGCTTGCATGCTCTGGAAGTGCTGGACCACTGAGCTGCATGCCCAATCAGTCCATTTTTTACTTTTTGAGACAGGGTCTTGCTAAATTACGCAGACTGCCTCTGGTCTCGAACTTGTGATCCTCCTGCCTCCGCCTCCCGAGCTGCTGGGATTACAGGCATGTGCCACCACGCCCGGCTAGAAATTAATACTTTTAGAAACAAAATGGGTCAGTAAAGAGCAGAGTACTTATGTGTAGCTAGCTTAAGATGTATTATGGCTTCAGCCTTGACAGTAAATAATCTTTGTTGTTTTGATGTAATTTCCTTAGACCTTTATGGGACTTCATTAATTATGGCATTTTATAATGATAATCTTTATTTTTAGCAGACAAAATTACAATAGTTATTAATTATCATAATTTGCTATATTTCTTTTATATGCCAAAACTGTCAGGCTATACTTTTGGCTCCCATGGGAATTTAAAAAAGGAAGCTGAAATCACATGGAGTCCCTGTCTGGAACTGAAAAGTTATAATGTGTCTAATTGTTTCATATTAGTTCTTCCTATAAGAATCTTCTGTACTTTTTATAGTTTGTAATTTTGTGACTCTATTGTAAAAATTACCTCAGTAGCAATGTTTTCTTTGAAAGAACTTTAGTAAGAAAATTTGGTAGATTAACGTTTAATTTTTCAGGAAAGACATGGGACTTGCTAGTCAAAGCTACTTGGGAGGCTGAAGTGGAGTCATGGGTTTGGCACCAGTGTGGGCTACATAGCAAGGTCTCAGCTCAAAAACAAATAAACATAAAATTAGGCTTCCGCAAAATTTTGAGACTGGATTCCCCACCCCACTAATCCCTAGTGCTATGGATCAAACCCAGGACATTGCCTGTGCTGTGCAAGCAGTCTACCATTGAGCTACACCCTAGCCCCATTAATGCTTTGTTTTGATTTTATTTGAGGCAGGTCCTCTATATTTAGCCCATACTCAGGCCTCTATATGTGTTTTTGTGCCTCAGCCTCCCCAGTGCTAGGATTACAGGCATGTGCTACTAAACCTAGTTAAGTGCCTTGCTTTTTATAGAGCGTAATTTGTAACTTAAGTCATATGGAAATGTCTTGCAAAGAAATTAAAATTATCTTGTTTTAATTTTAAATATGCTCTCTAGATGTGTTTGAAGATTTCATTTCTCCTACCACTGCTGCCCAGACACTTTTGTTTACAGCCTGTAGTAAGAGGAAAGAGGTAACTTAATTTATAAATAATTTTTGCTATATCATTTAAATATTGCTCAGATTCTTTCACTTGTAAATGTTACTCATGTGAATATGTTTTTCTAAGGACTGCTGGGCTTATTCAATAAAGTATTGCTTATCTCTTAATCTAGGTACTACAGAAGACTATGGGATTTTGCTACCAGATTCTTACAGAACCAAATGCTGATCCTCGAAAGAAAGATGGAGCCTTGCATATGATTGGCTCTTTAGCTGAAATACTTCTGAAGGTATTTCTTTGGTACATATGTGTGCAGAAGTAGTGTATTTAAATTAATAGCTTTATTGAGATAAAACACACATACTGTGTTATTTGCTCATTTAAAGTATATAACTCAGCAGGACACCATGAAACATGCCTGTAATCCCAGACACTCAGGAAGCTGAGGCAAGAGGGTAAAAGTTTGAGCCCAGACGCAGCCTGCACAATTTAGACCCTATCTTCTAAAAGGGGGGTGTTGTGCAGCACAGTGGTAGAGCACTTGGCTAGTATGCATAAGGCCTTGGGTTCAACAAATAAAGTGTTTAACTAAATGTTTTTTAGTATATTCACAGAGTTGTGTGTCCATCACCCCTACCTAATTGTGAGACATTTTCATTACTTCGGAAAGGAACCCTGTACACATTAACAGTCACTTCCCGTTTCACTCCAAAGTTCCCAGCCCTAGATTACTCCTAATCTACATTTTCTCTGAATTTATTTATTCTGGACATTCCACATAAAAGTATAATATGTTGATCTTCGTGAGTGGCTTCTTTCATTTAGTATAATATTTTCAAGGTTTCTCATGCAGCATTTGTCAATATATATACATTTTATTGCCACATAACATTAAATTAAACAAATTAATAACAGATTAATAAACAAATTTTATATATTCATCAGTCGGTGGACATTTGCTTTGTTTCTACTCTTTTGCTATTCCAAATAGTGCTGCTATGAATATTCATGTAAGATTTTTGTGTGGACTTGTTTTCATTTCTTTTGGGCATATAAGAGCTGAAATTGCTAATCATATTTAAAGCAGTTTTCTTCCCATTTTATATTAACACCCTCAGTATATGAGGATTTTAATATCTGTATGTTGACCAGTACTTGTGATTTCCTTTTCTTCTCTTTTTTTCATTTTTTGTTTTGTTTTGGTTTTGGAGACAAGATCTCTCTATGTAGTCCAGACTGGCTTGAACTTGAGATTCTCCTGCCTTAGCCTCTTGAGTGTTGAGATTGTAGGCATGTGCCACTACACCCAGCTATAATTTTCTTTTTGATTTTAGTCATCCTAATTAGGTGAAGTACTATCTCGTCATGGTTTTGAATTGCATGTCCGTGATGGTTAATGATGTTGAAAATCTTTTCATGTGCTTTCTGGCAATTTGTGTATCTTTTTTGGAGAAATTTGTATTCAGCTCATATTTCCATTTGTAATTGGGTTGTCTTTTTATTGTTGAATAGAAATCTTTATATATTCTAGATACCAGATCCTCACCTCTACTCTGGTGCCAGAGATTGAATCCAGGGCTTTGTTCTACCTCTAAGCTATATCCCCAATCCTATACTTTTCTCATATATATGATTTGCAAATGGTTTCTACCATTCTTTAGATTATCTTTTTGCCTTCTTAATGGTGTCCTTTATTTAAAGTGCAGCCCTTAACAGGGTTTTGATGTGATGTTCAATTTATATTTTCTGTTCTTGTGGTATTGAAAATACTTTACTTGTTTTTATATGAATTATTTTCTTACATGTTGCAGGATAATTGGTTAATAGTGTTTTTCTTCTTTAAAAAATTGACCTTTAAGGTAATTTGTAAACATGGAATGAATCCATTTTCATCTTAGGTACATCATATTATTGTCATACAAATTTTTCATTAAAGAATAACTGGACTGGATGTAGTGGCACATTTCTGTAGTCTCACCACTCAGGAGGGAGAGGCAGCAGGATTGGTAGTTCCAGGCCAGCCTTGGCTACATAGTGAAACTCTGTCTGGGAAAAAAAAAAAAAAAAAAAAAAAAATGGTGCCGGGCACCGTGGCTCACACCTTTAATCCCACCTACTTGGGAGGCGGAGGCAGGAGGATCTCAAGTTGGAGACCAGAGGCAGCCTGTGTAATTTATCGAGATCCTGTCTCAAAAAGGAAAAAAATGGGCTGAGGGTGTAGCTCAGTGGTACAGCACTTGGAAAGGATGCAAGTGTGAGGCCCTGGGTTCAACTCCCAGTACTGCAAAATCCAACCAAACAAACAAAAACAGAAATGAAACAAAACAGAAAGGAATTTCGGATTAGTTTAGAAACCTCAACTCAGTTTTACTTATTGTGTTTTACTTTATAAATAAGATATAATGGGCACCCTGGCATATTCCTGTAATTCCAACTACTCAGGAGGTTGAGACATGAGGATCACAGATTTGAGGCCAGAGTGTACAATTTAGCTAGACGTTATCTGAAATTTTTATTTAATTTAATTTATTCTGCTATGTTGTTTGGTGATTTTTGTTTGTTTGTTATTTTCTGTCCTTTGTTTTTTGTTTTTTTGTTTTTTTGTTTTTTTTGAGACAAGGTCTCTCTGTGTAGCCCAGACTGTCCTAAAACTCACTATGTGGACCATGCTGTCCCTCGCACCAGCATTGATCCTCCTGTCTCAGCCTCCTGAGTGCTGGGATTATTGGCGTGTGCCACCTTGCCTGGCTTTGAAAATAGAATTTTCAGAAAGAGTCTGTGGTTATATCTTTGTTGTGGAACACTTGCCTAGCATGTGTGAAGCCTTGGATTCAACCTCCAGTACTGTTAGAAAAACTGAGTAATGGTAGATAAATAAGATACCTGAATCTTTCTAAACAACAAGTAACTTAAGATTGTATTTAATTTTTACTTTATAAACAAAGAGAAGAATGGGAGCACAGGTAAAGAAAAACTAAAAAGCACAATGTATGCATAAGACATGTAACACAAATTTAGTGAAGCAAAGTTTATGGTAGTGGGAATGTACAATATTTTGAATAACTACCATTTAACTGCAAAGTGCAAACATTTTATGTCTTATTTGTTTGTTTGCAGTGCTGAAAGATTGAACCCAGAGCCTTGGGAATGCTAGGCAAGTGCTCTACCAATGAGCTACATCCCTATAGATGCCAACAATCTCTTATAAGATGCTTGTTCATCATTTAGAAAATACAAAATTTAAGACTTATCAAAATACCTCTTTGTATATCCAACTTATTACTTAAAAAGCAAGATTTCTTTTGACCTATCTTATTTTCAGCTAGAAACTTCACAGAGGGTGGTTGTTATAAAATGTCATTAAAAAATTTGTTTTGTTTTGTTTTGTTTTTTGCGGTACTGGGGGTTGAACCCAGGGCCTCGCACTTGCATGCTTTGCAAGTGCTAGACCACTGAGCTGCACCCCCAGCCCTTTTTTTTTTCTTACTTTTTTGAGACAGGGTCTTGCTAAGTGACGCAGACTGCCCCTGGTCTCTAACTTGCGATCCTTCTGCCTCCGCCTCCCAAGCTGTTGGGATTACTGGCATGGGCTACCGCTCCCGGCATAAAGTTTTATAAGAATAAAATTAACCACATTTCGATTAGCTAAACATTATTTCTGTTAAAATTTGGTGTAATTCTTATAAAAGTATGTGTGAGGTCCTGGGTTCAATCCCCCATACCATAAAAAAAGAAAAGAAAAAAAGTGTGATTGCTTTTTAATTCGATAATTTTATTCATTTTATTTTATTTTATTTTATTTATTTTTTTGGTGGGGGCTGGGAGATTAGAGCCAAGGGCCTTACATATGCTAGGTAAGCACTCTACCACTGAGCTACATTCCCAGCCCTAACCAGGTAATTTTAAACCATAGAAAAATGTTGAGCCTAGTGGCACACACCTGTAATCCCTGTAATTGGAAAGCTAAAACAGCCAGTTGGTGAGCTTGAGGCCAGCCTGGGCTACATAGTGATACTCTGTCTCATAAAAATCAATTTTAATAAATGAAATTTTGAAAATATATTTGTTGTGGATCCTGGGAATCAAAGGATCACAATAAATGTATATTGTGATATCAGTAGTGACTATTAATGCTGGTGTAGTGACTTGGAAATTGAGATAATTATACTTGGAACTGTATCAAAATAATTGTTTCTATTTACAGAAAAAGATCTACAAAGATCAGATGGAATACATGTTGCAGAATCATGTGTTCCCCCTCTTCAGCAGTGAACTAGGCTACATGAGAGCAAGGGTATGTTTTAAAGCTGTGTTATTTGATGTAACACTTCTGTTTCATGTAAATTTTTAAATGGCTGCTATAATGTGTGCATAGTTTTCATCTATGTCTGGTAGCAGTGTCTGTCTGTGTTTTTCATTCAGATCTTGCTATCCACATAAATATCATGCAGCCAAAGAGTAACTTGGGATCATAGTACTGGCATAGTGTTGTCTGTTTGGACATATCTACCACTGGCCAGCCTCCAAATTCTCACACACACAACTCTGGGAAGTCCTTGGCTTGGGGGAATGTAATGCCAGGTATCTATAGTCACTTACTGTTTTTTAAAAAGGCTTGCTGGGTACTGCACTATTTTTGTGAAGTGAAGTTCAAAAGTGATCAGAACCTCCAAACAGCCTTAGAGTTAACAAGAAGATGTCTGATTGATGATAGAGAAATGCCTGTGAAAGTGGAAGCTGCCATTGCACTTCAAGTGTTGATCAGCAATCAAGAAAAAGGTAAATGATTTGTATGTCAAAATTAATGTCTTTATACACAATTGTACAGGCATAATCATAAAGTTAGTATACTTTTCAGGTACTTTTTTTTTTTTCTCTTGTGGTTTTTGTATTAGGTGCCTAAAAGATTTAGCTGTTTGGTCAAATTTTTTTTTCCTCTTCCAGCTAAAGAATATATCACTCCATTTATCAGACCTGTAATGCAGGCTCTTCTTCATATTATAAGAGAAACAGAAAATGATGATCTTACCAATGTAATTCAGAAAATGATCTGCGAATATAGTGAAGAAGTTACTCCTATTGCAGTAGAAATGACACAGCATTTGGTATGTTGTTTGAATCTATCATTATTGTAAGTATTTTAATTTGGTTGTGAGTGTGTTCCAGCTAGTGTGTCACAAATGGTTTGACTTAGCCGAGAGTGTTTTCTCACTCTTGTAGTCCAAGCAACTCGGGAGGCAGATGCAGGAGGACCGCCAAGTTCGAGATCATAGGCAGCCTGCGTAACTTACCTTGTATCAAAATAAAAAGTAAAAAAAATGGATTAGTGGTGCAGCTCAGTGGTATAGCACTTGCAAAGCATGCAAGCACAAGGCCCCGGGTTCAGTCCCCCAGTTTCTCTCACACACACACACACACACACACACACACACACACACACACACACAAAGTGCTTTGACTTATATATAAAGCAAATATTTAACAGAGCCTACTGTATAATAACATATAATGTTCTAAGCCCTTTGGCAGATACTTATTTAATTCTCACATGGTCTTATGTGAGAGTTATTCTTGTTTACCAAGTGAAAATGTATTAAAAGGTTAAACAGCCAGGTGCAGTAGCTCACACCTGTAATCCCAGCAACTTGGGAGGTGGAGGCAGGAGGGTTCCAAGTTCAAGGCCAAAGGCAGCCTGTGTAACATAGCAAGACTCTGTCTCAAGATAAAAAAAAAAAAAAACTTTAAAAATGGGTGGGGTGCAGCCCAATGGTAGAGCACTTGCAAAGTATGTGCGAGGCCCTGAATTTAACTGCAAGTAATAAAAATAAAAATTGGATCTCAAGGGGTTTTTTTTTACTTTTTTTGTGGTACTTAGGGAGGTTGAACCCAGGATATCGCACATACTTAACAAGCACTCTACCACTGGGCTACAACCCTAGCCCCTCTTTTAAATTTTTTATGTTGAACTATCTTGCTAAGTTACACAAGCTGCTTCTGGTCTTAAACCTGTGATTCTCCTAGCTCTGCCTCCCGAGTTGCTGGGATTACAGGCATGTGCCACTGGTCCATATGTTAATTACTGATCAATTTGGGGACATTAATTTGTGCTATCCCAATGAGAACATCTTAAAAATAAGTCTTAGGCCATGCTATGTGTGGTGGTGAATGCCTGTAACCCTGGCACTCTGCATGCTGAAGCAGGAGGATCATGAGTTTGAGGCCAGCCTAAGCTACATAGCAAGACCTTGTCTCAACAACAACAAAAAAGTCTTAGACCAGACTATGCTTATAGTATTTCAGTGACAAACCTGAATTGCCTTCTTTTGACTCTAGGCAATGACATTTAACCAAGTAATCCAGACTGGGCCTGATGAAGAAGGAAGTGATGACAAAGCCGTTACTGCTATGGGAATTCTGAATACAATTGACACACTTCTTAGTGTAGTTGAAGATCATAAAGAGGTAAGAAAATGATTCAGTGCTGCACAGATTTTAGGAAATGTCATTTTTCATTATCTGTTCTATGATTTTTGGAGGTCTGACTTAACTCTGACCATCTTACGCCCTTTGATGTTGTTTTACCCTCTTCTTACTTTGGGCCTCAGGATTTTGGCTCCCATTTGGGTTTTTTCTTAGATCCAGAAGTATGGTGAGTCCTTGGAAAATGTATTTTTTGCTAGTTTTCATTTAAAAATTATTTTTGGGTTGAGGATGTAGCTCACTAGTAGTGCTTGCCTAGCATAAATGCAACCTTGGATTCTATCTCAAAATACACACACACACACACACACACACACAGAGTTTTGTTTAGTAATGTACAACAAAACCATCTTAACTGCAGCCCCCCACCCACCCAACAGTGCTAAGGGTTGAACCTCGGGCCTTGTACATGCTAGGCAAGTGCTCTACCATCTAGCTGGACCTCAGCCCCCTTTTCCTTTTCCTTTTTTTTTTTTTTTTTTTTTTTTTTGAGACAGAGTCTTGGTAAGTTGCACAGGCTGCCTGTGACCTCAAACTCATGATCTTCCTGCTTTATCTTCCCAAGTCACTGGGATTACAGGCATGTGCCAAGGCACCCAGCTCATTTTTAAATGTAAAGTTTGCAAATATTAAGTATAAATTGTTTTACAATCATCAACACTATCTTCCTACTTTGCTTTTTTTTCCTGGAACAATAGAATTATAAATATGGATTTTTAAATTACTTATTTATTCATTTTGCAATTCTGGGGGATTGAATGTATGGCCTCACCCATGCTTTGCAAGGACTCTACCACTGGACTACACCCTCAGCCCCCAGCCCATTTTTTAGTTTTTGAGACAGGGTCTCACTAAGTTATACAGGCTGCCTCTGGCCTCAAACTTTTGATCCTTTTTCCTCTGCCTCCTCATCTTCCAGGCATGTACCACCATACGTGGCATAATCATGGATTTTTTAAAAATTGAACTACTTAAAATATGTAGAAGAAAATACAGAACAGAGAAAATTGATGCCACCTACTTACCACTTAAATCTATTGCATTCTAGTGAAATTTCCTTTAGATTTTAAAGAAAACAATTTCAGGTTTTGTTTTGTTTTGTTTTGTTTTGGGTTACTGTTGTTGATGGGGGTCAAACGCAGGGCCTCATGTATGCTAGGCAAGTGCTCTACCACTTTCCACACCCCAGCCCTAACAATTTCAGATAGATGTGGTTGAATCCCTCATGGGAGTACTTCCTAATCTCTTTTTCCTGTTTCTTTCCTTTCACTAGAAGTAACCACTGTCATTAATTTGGGATAATTTCAGTGCACATGTTTTTAATGGTAGCACATCTCTTGTCCAGAAGCCGTATATTTCCAGATATCTGCAAGCTGTCCTATACAGTATAAGATTTTCTGCAAACTGTTTTTATGTTTTGTGTTATGGTTTGAAATAGAAGCAATGAGAAATCCTATAGGATTCCTACAGATGAATTATTTGAGAAGTTGAAAATGTATTATGTGCTATATATTTTAAATGGATGTCTGGCTTCTGGATCTGCTGAGTAGATAAACTCCCTCCACCTCAATCCCTACCACCCTTTTTAACATTCTGATGGCATTCAGAGATCGTGGGTCCATTTAAGGACCATATTGACAATTAAAGAGGAATTGATACTTTCCGTTAATCTTGATTGGTTTGGGGCCTGAGTTCACATTTCATGATTTACTTGGGCCAGGTGTCATGATGCATGCCTATAATCTCAACTACTTAGGAAGTTGAGGCAGGAGGATCATGAGTTTAAGGCCAAACTTAAACTTAAGTTTGCTCAACTTAATAAGACCCTGTCTCAAAATTAAAAACTAATTGCGGGTGCAGCCCAGGAGCAGAACATTTGCCTAGCATGAGCAAGGCAGTGGGTTCAACAACCAGCACTGCAAAAACAAATAAAAAACAGTTGTTTAGCCAGGTGTGTTGGCGCACACCTGTAATCATAGCACTTGGGGAGACTGATGAAGGAGCACAAGTTTGTCCGCCCATGGTCAACAACCCCCCCCCCCCACACACACACAAGGTTCTCTCTGCATTGTGGATGGAGGTGAAGTTTGTGTGTGGGGGGGTGCCCTAATACTGCACCTGGTGGCGAGGCTGTGGCCAGAAAACAGAGTGTCATGCACAGAATAAAAGATCAGGGGTTTATTCACAAAGGAGGGGAAAGGAATGGAGGATTAGGGAGAGGGGAAAGGGAAATTGTGGAAGGGAAGTCTTCAGCTGCTATCTCTGCCACTGGGGCAGAGACTACCAGGTGCCGTTGCTCTTCCAGCTCACAGGCTTCACCACTTTGGAGGCCCTATGCTTGACTCTCGGAGGCTTACCTCTTGGAGTCTTGCCTCTTGAAGCTATCGGTCTGTGCAGGATATCTGGTGTTGTAGGGGTCAGGATCTGGTAGAGGTGGCAGGCAGATTGAAGTAGGATATAGGCAGGTTGGAGGAAGGCTGAAGGCTAGGCTAGGCAGATGAGTAAATGGGCCTTGGGCTCTTAGGAACAGCAGGGACCTGGTGAGCTTCTCTTAGGTGGTGGTCAAAAAAGGCTGTTGAACTCTGAGGCCCAGAGTTTGTACGGCCTGATAGCCAGCCAGTCAGCGGAGCAGGGTTGGATCAGAAATGGCCAATAGGGCACTAGGGGGGCTTCAGATGCTATCATACTTTTGGTGCCATCTTGGCCCACTCGGTGGGAGGGGGGAAGAGTGAGATAGCCAGATGTATGGCAAAGGTGACCAGTTGCCATCTTGTCCCATAGGATTCAATGGGAGCAAGTAACCCGGATGTTGGGTAAGGGTCATTTGCCTTGGACGAGAGAGGTTGGTCCTCCAAGTGGGCTAGATGAGCTCCTGGGACCGGCCATGTTTGGGGTACTCTCTATCCCCCTGAGAAACACCCCCCCCAAGTGCTGTCCCCCACAATATTTATATAAATTATGTATAAGAAAAAATATATTTTATATATAATTTGGAATTAGTAGGAACAATGCATTCCTTTCAGATAATTTCTCTGTAAATCACTACAGCAACTTTTCCATTATATCTGGGCTAAATTAATCTATATTTACATGCAAAAAGCTCTGTAGGCTGCCTTTAAAGTAATTATAAATCCTTTTAACTCCTTTATTTTCACAGTTCTTTGTATTTTCCCAGGGTGTATGGTGGGTTTTGTTTTGTTTTTTGAGGCTTTTTTTTTTTCCTGGTTTGTTTGCTTTTTAATATAGCACTTTTCCCCTTCTATTCCTTTACCTTTCTTTATTGTTCTCAATAACGACATGACATATAGCAATTTTCAGTTTGTTTTGAGACTGGATTTGGCTATGTTGTCTAGGCTGGCCTCAAACTCTTGAGTTTCCTGCCTCAATCTCTGGAGTTCTCAGATTATAGTTCTCTGCCACCACCCTTGGCTGGGATGTTATTTTTTGTACACTAAGCAGGTTATTCCTTGTGTTCTCATTGTAATAGTATTGCATTAAATTTCAGTCTCAAAATTGGTTCACAATTTCATGATATATGTCATTTTAAAAGTTACAATGATTTCTTAAGAATATTGATTTTATATTTAAATGTAGTGACTTACAGTATGCATTTTAATAATTCATTCAGTGTGCTGCATATGATTGATTGTCCATGTGATTTTTTTTTTTTTTTTTTTTTTTTTTTTTTTTTTTTTTTTTTTTTTTTTTTTTTTTTTTTTTTTTTTTTTTTTTTTTTTTTTTTTTTTTTTCAATCTACTTTTTTTTTTTCTTTCAGATTACCCAGCAGCTTGAGGGAATCTGCTTACAGGTCATTGGTACTGTTTTACAACAACATGTGTTAGGTATTATACTTCTGATTCTGGTAAGAATTTAATACTACTTTATATGAGGAAGCATTTTCCTAATGATGTGGTATTCTCTTTTAGAATTCTATGAGGAAATCTTCTCTTTGGCACATAGTTTGACATGTCAACAAGTATCTCCACAGATGTGGCAGCTACTACCTCTTGTATTTGAGGTCTTTCAGCAAGATGGCTTTGATTACTTTACAGGTAAAGTAAGATCCGCATGGAAATACAGCGTATCCAACCCCCCACCCTCCAATTTTGATTCACCTGTAGCTTATCATTTGAACATAACACTTTCTCTTTTTCTTTTTTTGCGGTACTGAGATGTTTGAACCCAGGACCACATCCATGCTTTGCAAGTGCTTTACCACTGAGCTGTACCCTAGCCCATTTTTTACTTTTTATCTTGAGACAGGGTCTTAGTAAATTGTGCAGGCTGCCTCTAATCTAGAATTTGTAATCCCCCTGCCTCCTCACCTCTCAAGTTGCTGGGATTATAGGTGTGAGCCACCTTGCCTGGTTTGAACCTAGAATTTGTAATCCTCCTGCCCCCACCTCCCGAGTTGCTGGGATTATAGGTGTGAGCCACCTTGCCTGGTTTGAACATACTCTTTTCAGTGCTCCAACTGCTTTATCATTTGAGTGAGTTATCAGTAGTAATTAATGTTCATAGATAACAAATGGGCATTGATTTCTGTTATATATTTTAATTTAGTTATCATTTGAGATTTGTTCTTTTTTTAACACACATTCCATAACTTTGTCCTTATAAATATAAGTGTATATGTGTGTATAATCTTCATGTTTAACTTATAAATACATAGAAATTCTCTTTAATAGTAGGTTCATTTCTGCACTAACAGTAAACATATTTTAATTAAAATGAATGGTGCCAGGCACTGTGGTGCACCCCGTAATCCCAGCATCTGGGGAAGCAGAGGCAGGAGGATCACAGATTCAAGGCCAGAGGCAGTTTGTGTAAGTTATTAAGACTCTATCTCAAGATAAAAATAAAAAGCGGGGCTGGGGTGTAGCTCAGTAATAGTGCACTTGCAAAAGTATGTGTGAGGCTCTAGGTTTAGCCCCCAGGATAACAACAACAACAAAAAAGCTAGATTCCATGGCACACACTGTAATCCTAGTGTCTCAGGAGGCCGACTTGGGAGGATTATTAATTTGAGGCTAGAAGCAGCCTGAGCAATTTAGTTACTAGAGACTCTGTCTTACATAAGAAGAAAAGTGGGGGAGGGCAGGTTGGTAGAGCACTTACTGAACCTGCATGAGCTCCGGAGTTCAAACCCCTGCTATTAAAGGAAAAAAATAAAAAAGTAAATTGTAACTCGGACATAGTGGTATATGCCTATAATCCCACCATTCAGGAGACTGAGTCAGGAAGACCAGCATGAGTTTGCAGCCATCGTGGGCTACGTAGAGAGTTCCAGGCCAACCTGGGTTACAAAGTGAGACCCTGTCTCAGAAACACCCCTCCCCCCAAAAAAAAAGAAAGAAAAGAAGAGAAAAAAGGAAGAAAGTAGAGACAAAATAATTTCACAGATTTACCTCTTCCTAAGGAAATTTTTCAGAAGGAAAGATAAAGCATTTATAAAGATACATAGTAAAGAGACATAACTGATACTTTTTATTCATACAGACATGATGCCTCTTCTGCATAATTATGTAACAGTTGATACTGACACACTACTATCTGATACCAAGTACCTTGAGATGATATACAGTATGTGCAAAAAGGTAAGTAATTTTTAGATAATATCAAATTTCAGGAGGTTGCTGCTATAAAATTATTACAATACATGTGATATTACATTGTGGTGAACATGGCAAACTTTTTGTCCCTAAATACCACAGTAATGGCTTTGGCAAATTTATGTCTTCTGTCTGCCCTCTGTCATTTACCTGGAGCTATAAATGGTTTGATTTTTAGAGTGCCTGGAGCTTACTTTATCCTAGTTCTCTAGAATCAAAAGAAGGAAAGAATCAAGAACTTGAGAGATTGTTGAAAGGATCAGGCATGGATAGAGATAGTTTATAAAGGAAATACTTGGAGATTCCAAGTTTTTGGAGGCTATACAGTAATTGTTTAGAAAATTGCAAGATTATAAAACCTGAGATTTTGTGGGAGTTTTTTTTTTTTTTTTTTTTTTTTTTTTTTTTTTTTTTTTTTTTTTTTTTTTTTTTTTTTTTTTTTTTTTTTTTTTTTTTCTTTTTTCTTTTCTTTTTTTAACTTGAAAGTACTTTGCCCTTTCCTGAGAAATCAAAGAACAAATGTATGGTGAATGCTATTATTTGCTTTTTAAGTATGATTCTTGTAAGACAAAGTAGGGGATAAATTTCTCCCTATAGCTGGATTGTAGAGACAAATATTTGAATTAATGTAATTGGTAGCATTTGAATTTCTAAGTGTTTGTTGAAAACAGAGGGTCATTAAAAATGGTTTTGCTGCTCAGTGCAATGTCATTTGTTTGTATTCCATCCTACTTGTGAGGGTAAGTTAGAGGATCACTTCAGTCCAGGAACTCAAAGCCAACCTATGCAAAGTAGAGAACCCTTCCCATGTACACCCTATTTCATTTTTAAAAAAAGGTTTTGTTCCATGAAGGTCTTAGATATTCTTGTCTTTCACTGATATTTATTGCGTTATTCATTTATTGCTATTTATATTGTTTATATTAATACTTATAGAGATATATCCATACCACCTATTTTAGTATTCTAAAATGCTTACCCTTATATTTACAGCTAGTGTTAACTAGCACGTCAAGTCCATGTTCTTTATTTCTTATATGTGTTTATAAGGCGTTTGCCTTCAGTAGGCTATTTCTTCCTCCTTCCACCCTATTTTTTATGAAACATACAGAAAAAGTTTTCCTAAAACAGCATCTTAGTTTTTTGTAGTTCTTCAAGAAAGATTAGGTATTTTAGCTTCTACCTTTATATGAGTAGTTAGTGGTTGTTAACATGCTGCAGTCCAGAATGGCACTTCAGGATAGGTGCTTTGATCACAGACTAGGATGACAGAAGGCTAGGCTATGACAAATAGGTGAACAACTCCAAATCCTCACAGACTTAGTCTGTACAATGAACATTTCAGTTTTTCGTATTAATCACTATACCTTAAGTAATACTCAGAGCCTGTACATAAGAAAGGGAAGTTCTTTCTCTGATTTAAAGGTTTCATAAGTCTTGTTGCAATTTATATTCTGTGTTATCAGGTTCTTACCGGAGTTGCAGGAGAAGATGCAGAGTGTCATGCAGCAAAATTGTTAGAGGTCATTATTCTACAGTGCAAAGGGCGTGGAATTGACCAGGTGAGTGAGGCTAATTTCATATTTGAGGCTTCAAAGAGAATCTTTCCTTTCCTCTTTTTTATTTTCTTCTGGGACCATGTATTGCATATTGTGTACATTATTGTTTACCATGATACCTGGTCAACAAACATCTTTAAACTGTTGGTTTAAAATTTAACCAATATATAATAATATGTTTAATATGTATGGAAGTATGGCAGCTAAGTCTTATGATATACTTTGTTATCATGCAAGGTAGCTTTTGCTTAAGAGTTTTGATAGGTTTAGTAATTAAATTTCCATGGTTAGTTTAAATAGGAACACTGGATCTATGATGGATACTATGGTAAGGCTCCAATAGTAGCCTAGTAAAGATTTGATTTCCTCCAAATTTAGAATTTCCAACAAAACCTCTCATCAATAAATATTGATCATCTAATGAGGTAGAATTAGTTGAGGCAACCAGTAAGTTAGTTCGGTAGAATAGATCCAATGCTATTAATTACAGTCTTGGAATATCTTGCAATCTTTCTTTACAGTGCATTCCCTTATTCGTGGAAGCAGCTTTAGAGAGACTCACAAGAGAGGTTAAGACAAGTGAACTTCGAACAATGTGCCTGCAAGTTGCAATTGCAGCTTTGTATTATAATCCACACTTGCTGCTCAATACCTTAGAAAATCTTCGCTTCCCTAATAATGTTGAACCAGTTACAAATCATTTTATTACACAGTGGCTTAATGATGTTGACTGTTTCCTGGGGTAAGTGACACTAAATTGGACCTTTATGAAGAACTCTGCTTTTTTAATAACAGAAGAAACTCATTATTTTATTTTTATTTTTTTAGGCTTCATGACAGAAAGATGTGTGTTCTGGGCCTGTGTGCTCTTATTGATATGGAACAGATACCACAAGTTTTAAATCAGGTTTCGGGACAGATTTTGCCAGCTTTTATCCTTTTATTTAATGGGTTAAAAAGAGCATATGCCTGTCATGCAGAACATGAGAATGACAGTGATGATGATGATGAAGCTGAAGATGATGATGAAACTGGTAAGGGATTTTTGATGGAAAAAGCCAAAACATCGTCTAGTTATAAACGTCATTGGACTTGTTTTCTAGGCCTTTAAATTTAAATGGTTTACATTTGGTTTAAAGAGTTCCTTTATTTTTTCACTACCTTGTAAAAAGTCTGTAAAGGCAAGAATTTCATCTGTGTCACCAGTGTACACAGCAATGCTAGGTATTACAGAATCAGTAAAGAATAGGTCATCTTCTCTCTGCTGAACACTAACAGATAAAAAGATAAATAAGACCCAGGTGTGGTGATGAATGCCTGTAGTCCTAGCACTTGGGAGGTTGCAGAGGACGAGCTCAAGTTCACGTAGGCCTAGGCCTACATAGGGAGAACATGTTTCACAAGACACATAAATAAATAAGAGTAATATTTTTATCTTTCAGTGCATGGGTTTGCTCTACCACTGGGCTGCACCCCCAGCCCATTTTTTACTTTTTTTATCTTGAGACAGGGTCTTACTAAATTATGCCAGTTACCTCGGACCTCAAATCTGTGATCATCCTTCTTTCCCCGCCTCCCGAGTCTCTGAGATTACAGGCATTGAGCCACCCCTCCCAGCCTTGTCATGCTTTTCCTAGGGTTTTCTGTCCAGTGATAGGAAAGACCTATTTATTACTTAGCCAGATATTACTTAGTTGACACAAGGTGCCTAGTTCATTTAGGAAATCGAACTCCCTTAAGAATTGAGGAAGAGAGCCAGACATGGTGGCGCACACTTCTAATCCCCGTGACTTGGTAGGTGGAGGCAGGAGGATCACAAGTTTGAGAACAGGCAGCCTGTATAATTTAGTGAGACCTTGTCTCAAAATACAGAGTCAGAAATGGGCTGGGGGTACTGCTCAGTGGTGGTGGTTATGTACTGTCGAGTCAGGTCTGACTCATGACAACCCTCATGGGGTTTTCAATAGCTAATTGTTTTCAAGATTGTTGCGGGAGTGGACTGCTGCATCCTTCACCCATTTTTGCAGTACTGGGGTCGAACCTGGGTCCTCACAAAGTGTGAAGCAGCACTCTACCAACTAAACTAAACTCCAGCCCTTGTTCAGAGGTTAAGCTCTGGCAAAAAGCATGTGTGAGGCCCCAGGTTCTACTCCGCAGTACCACAAAACAAAGAAAAGAAAAGAAAAAGCAGGCAGAGGTAGAAGGATTGTGTGTTCAAGTCCAGAGGCAGCCTGCGTAACTTAGCAAGACCCTATCTCAAGATAAAAAGTTAAAAATGGTCTGGGGGTGCAGCCCAGTTATTGAGCACTTACAAAGTTTTGTTTTTTCCAGTACTTGTAGCTAAAACCAGGGCCTTGTGCATACTGTACAAGTGTTCTGCCACTAAGCTGTACCCCCAGCTCCATTTTTGTTTTATTTTGAGACAGGGTCTTTTGAGACAGGGTCTCACTAAGTTATGCAGGCTGCCTTTGGCCTCGAACCTGAATTCCTTCTGCTCCTGCCTCTTGAGTCACTGGGATTACAGGCGTGTACCACCATGCCCAGCTATTAACTATATTTTATAATCAGAAATATATTGATAATAGAGTATAAGGATTACATGAAGGAATTCTCAACAATACAATGTTTGGCACATGGCACTCAGTAATATTTAAAAGAATTTAGCTCAGCACATTGGCATATGATTAGTCCCAGCTATTAAGGAGGCTGAGGCAGGAAGACCACTGGAGCCCATGAGTTCAAGACCAGCCTGGGCAATATAATAGTAAGACCAGGGAATACATTATTACAGTAACTGTCATTTCATTTATAGTTTTTGGTACCTGAATTTATCACAGATATTCATTCTGACATCTGTTAGTGCTAAACCCTATGTATGTTTGCACTATAAAATTACATTAATTAGATATTGGCTGATACATTTCACCTGTATGACACTATGTGCTAGAGAAGTATAAGCCGATTAAATGTAGGTTAAGAGAAATTATTGTCAGGTGCAGTGGCACGTGCCTATAATCCCAGCAACTTGGAAAGCAGTGGCAGGAAGATCACAAGTTTAAGGCAGCCTGTGTTAGTTAGCAAAACCCTGACTCAAGATAAAAAATAAAAAATGGATTGGCAGAGCAACCAACTGTGCAGAGCATTTGCAAAGTATGTACAAGGCCCTGGGTTTGTCTCCCAAGTACTGAAAAAGAAAGAAAAATTATTCTAGTGGTGTCAGAATAAAATAGTGATCTCCATTTTCATCTTTTCGTTTAGTTTAGTTTTCTTTTTATTTATTTGTTTATTTATTTATTTATTTTTTTATTTTATTTTTTTGCGGTACTAGGGGTTGAACCCAGGTCCTCGCGCTTGCGTGCTTTGCAAGTGCTGGGCCACTGAGCTGCACCCCCAGCCCCCCCTTTTTATCCCCCCTTTACTTTTTGAGACAGGGTCTCGCTAAGTTACACAGACTTCCTCTGGTCTCTAACTTGCAATCCTCCTGGCCCCACCTCCCAAATCGCTGGGATTACAGGCATGCGCCACCACGCCCAGCCTTTTATTTTATTTTTTGAGGCAGGGTCTTGCCATGTAGTCCATATTGGCCTTGAGTGTGTGTGGATCCTTTTGCATCAGCCTCCCAACTGCTGGGATTACAGGCATACACCACCACACCTGGCTTTTTGTTGTTTTGAGGCAGGGTCTTATAGCCCAGGCTGGCCTCCAACCCATGATCCTCTTGCGTTAGTTTCCCCAGTGCTGGGATTTTTAGGCATGTGCCATTACACTCTGCTTAGCCAGCCTTTAAAAAAAAAAGTCTCCAGAAGGTGAGGCAGGCATAGTGGCTGATCCCTCTAATCCCAGGACTACTACCCACCACAGGTAATGGCTATTAACAGCAGAATACCTTTCATACAGTGAGAAATCCTGGCATTACCAAGGGACTTGAAACCAGGTCTTAATGCTCAGGTTTCCTGAAGTGTAAATGAATGATTATTCAGAGTAAAAATGTAGAGAAATAACTGAGCAAAAAAGATCAAGTGCCAAAGTAGCTCATTAATTCTCAAGTATATTTTCTGTTCAAGTTCATCTGCCTGAAGCTATCCAGGGTACTTGACTAAGTGGGTAGCTAGTGCTTACTTCTCTGAAATAACTGAGCTCTGGAAATTTACTGGTGGTTAACTGCTCATATGTTGTAGTTTTCTTTTAAAACGAAAGGGTGTTGTCGTGGAGCTTTCTGTTCCTGGCAGGCCTCTTTTGTAGACTGAGTCTATGTAGCCCAGGCTGCCCTTGAATTCTCAGTCCTTCTTCCTCTACCTCCCAAGTGCCACGATTAGTAGTATGAGCCACTATGCCTGGGCCTAGCAGGCCTCTTAACATGGTGGATGACCACAGGGTATAATTCAGTATTTGTATATATCAAATTGAAACAATATTTGTCTGCTTCCTTTGGGAGGTGATAAGGGAATTAAGTGACTCCCCCCACCCCATAACTTGCTTTTGAAATCATTGAAAAGGCTAGGCATAGTGCACACTGGTAATCCTAAATTTGAAGCCAGCCTGGGCTACATAGTGAGACCAAATTTAAAAAACTATGTAGATAAATGGGCATAACTTAAACTGTGTTACTCTATCAGTATTTAGTTTGGTGTATCCCATAAGACAGAGAGAATATCAAGAGTTGGTTCTTAGGACATGCAATCCTACTTCAAACCTCCAACATTAGGAATATCTTAAAGGGCCGGGTATGTACCTCAGTAGGCACTTGCCTAGCCTAGTATGTGTGAGGCCCTGGGTTTGCTCCCCAGTGCCATCAGAACAAAAGAATAAAAAAGGCTATGTATGGTGGCACACACCTGTAATTCTAGTACTTGGGAAACTTAAGCACAAAGATCAAGATTTTAAGGTTATCTTGGGATATGTAGTGAGACCTTGTCTCATTTAAGAAAAATGTAAAGTCTTGGCTGTCTGAGAATTTTTCATTCTTTCTACTGCTGCATGTGTATTTAAATATCAGTTCCTGGAAATTTTCTTTGAATTCATTCATTTGTTATACTTACAGTGTTGAGGTGATATCACTTTACTGAATAACAGAATATTTCAGTGTTACACAAGTACCTATTTTATGACTTGGCAGAGGAGCTGGGGAGTGATGAAGATGATATTGATGAAGATGGGCAAGAATATTTAGAGATTCTGGCTAAGCAAGCTGGTGAAGATGGAGATGATGAAGATTGGGAAGAAGATGATGCTGAGGAGACTGCTCTGGAAGGCTATTCCACAATCATTGATGATGAAGACAACCCTGTTGATGAATATCAAATATTTAAAGCTATATTTCAAAGTAAGTCAACTTACATGTTGAGCCATTTCGTTCAATGAATTGTTCTTTTTTATGCCTATCCCTTAAAGAAAAGATGGGGCAAACAAAATTATTTCTAATGTTTCCTAGAGTTTCAGAGTATTCTTTCTTCATTCTATTATTTTACATTTAGTTTGTAATTTTGAAAGATGGATTATTCTGGAAAATAGTATACTTCAAAAAGTTATACAGGGATGACTCCTTTGTTTCTTATTCTCAGTCTTTCAGCTTTCCTCAGAATCAGCTATTGTTATGTATATTTTTATGTTAATGCAGTCTTGTGCTTTTTGTTGTTGTTTTTTGGATATTTTTGTTTGTTTGTTTCCCTTTCTCTCACAAGGTCTCAAGGAGCTAATAAAGAAAGAGAAACCCAGACTGGCCTTGACCCTATGATACTCCTGCCTCAGCTTCCTGGGTCCTGGGATTATAGGCATGCGCCACCACTCCCAGAGTTGTGCATCTTTTTTTCCTTGTCCAAACCCACATCTACCTTTCAGAGGTGGTTACCCTATGATACTATGGTCTTGGAATTCCTCCCCCCCTTTTTTTTCTTCTGTGTTCTATGATATATTAACCAATTTCACACCTTTAGCATAAGATTTTTAGATTATACATGCCTAATTAGTCATAAACTTCTAGATATGTCACAATGTGTGTGGCTTCAGAATACTAGGTGTCATTTTGGTTATTTGTTTGGATGACAAGGTGTAATACCTGTGCTCCACCATCCATCTTACAAAACAAAATTGTCTATTAAAAATGCCTTTTTCCTCAGTTAACTATCTTTTATTCCTACATAGGAAATATGATATAAAATAAATTCTTTGATAACCAAGTTTTAAGTTTAAAGCAGCTTTTCTGAGTTTTGGGTTTGATTTGTTGTTTTGTTATTTTGTATTTTAAGACAAAGTTTTGCCTAGTAGCCCAGGTTGGTCTCTAACTTCAGATACTCCTGCATCAGCCTCCCAATTGCTAGGATTACAGGCATGTGTCACCATGCCTGGGCTGAGAAAGTAGTTTTGATGCAAAGGTACAGAAACACAACCCAATGGTTTCTTATATACATGTTGTTAGGTGCTGACGAGTCAGGTCTGACTCAGAGAGACCCTACTTACAAAAGCAGTAAATACCACCCAACACTGTGCATTCCCAGCACTGTTGTCAGTGCTTCTCTGCTATTCATAGGGTTTTCAATTGTTTGGGAGTGGGCTGCTAGGTCCTTCTCTGAAGCCTACAGCACCTGATATACCCAGGCAGTCTCCCATCTAAAGACTCACTAGGCTCCACCCTGCTTAGCTTCCAAGATTAGATAGGATCAGACACAGGGTGGTATGGCTATAGACACTCTTAAATGCATAGCAGCAACAATTGATTGAGTGGCGGAAATATTGACTTGCCTTTGCGTTTTGTAGAAATAAACATTTCAGTTTCTAAAGTATGGTTTCTAATAAAGATCCTATGCATATTTCTAATAAAGGTGAAATAGAAAATCATGTGATTGAAGGTCAAATATTTTCCCCCAAAATACCTGGTAACCAATAAATGAGAAAATCAGTTTACATTCTTGTCATCACTCTGTGGAGAAATTCTTTTGGAGAAACTCTGTACAGAAAACTTTATTTTTGTTTTTTGAGACATGGCATCACTTTGTAGCCCAGACTGACCTGAACTTGGTGCCTCCACCTCCCAAGTGCTTGGATTACAGACGTGCACCACCAATTCCTGGCCCCAAGGAGAACATCTGTACATGTGTGTGAAACATACATGTATATGATCAGATGTGCCACTATTATATATCAACTTTTTTAGAGCATGTTTTTATTAAACATTGTGAAATTCTTTTGCACTACTTGGGGGTGGAACCCAGGGCAGTGAGCTGTACTCCAAGCCCTCCCCCTTTAAAATTCTATTTATTTGTTTATTATTTATTTAGAGACAGAGTTGCTGTGTAGCCCAGGCTGGCCTCAAACTCTCAATCTTCCTGCAACAGCCTCCCAAGTGCTGGGATTACAGGGATACGCCACCACACACAGCATATTTTTATTTTTTTATTTTGAGACAGAGTCTCACTAAGTTGCACAGGCTACTTCTGGCTTTGAACTCACAGTGCTCCTGTCTCAGAGTTCGAAGTCACTGGGATTACAGGCGTGTGCCACATAACCCAGAAAACATCGTGAAATTTCAACACCTAGTTTCATGGTATTTTGGTAAAAGTTTTTCTCACACATTGACCATCATTTAGACTATCGTATAAAGTATAAAAATGTGTATACTTGTAATTTTGAGAACTGCAAAGCCACCTTTCCATGGAAAGAATACACACATACACAGTTTTTTTGTGTGTTTGTTTGGGGTGGTGCTGGAGATTGAATCAGTGTTTTTTGCATTCTGGGCACGTACTCTACAACCAGGCTATTGCCCTAGACTAGGATATATTTTATTTAAAAAAAAAAAAAAAAAAAAAAAAGAAAGAAAGAAAAGAGAAAAGGTTTTTGAGTAAGCAAAGCAAGAAAAATAAGGCAGTTTTTTGTAATACCCTTTTCCTGTGCCTACCTCATACTTCTATAGCTTTGACTGTGGGTCTTTTAATGGAGTTAGGTTAATTTTATTTTTAAAGTCTATCTAGCTTGTTGTTATATAAGAACTGATTGAGACTCAGAATCCTTTTTTATTTCTTAGAAATACAAATTATGAAAGCAGTTAATTTTGTTTTCTTTTTGAGGCACAAAAGTAAACTGAAATTGTTATTACTATATCTTTTGTTTCACAAATAACTTTTTTGTGTGTGTATGGTGCTGGGGATTGAACTCAAGGCTAAGCTAAGCACAAGCATTCTACCACTGAGCTATAACCCCAGCCTTCCAAATAACATAACTTTAAAATTTCTTGGGAGAATATAAAACAGGTCAGAATTTCAGTATTGTATGTGGGGAGAGTATGGAAACAGAATAGAAAGGAGATACCAGGCTTTCTTATACTTGTTTTCCCCTTGTTTTTGTTTTAATGCAGCTATTCAAAATCGTAATCCTGTGTGGTATCAGGCTTTGACTCATGGTCTTAATGAAGAACAAAGAAAACAGTTACAGGACATAGCAACTTTGGCTGATCAAAGAAGAGCAGCCCATGGTATGTTCATCAACAGTAAACTCTCTTTGACGTAATTAATGACTTTATATAGCTTAAAATTATATGAAGGAATTTAACATTATATAAAAGGTATATAGGCTGGGGGTGTAGCTGAGTGGTGGAGTGCTTGCCTTATATATATATATGCAAAGCCTTGGTTTCCATTTCCAGCCCCACAAATAAATTATATAAATGTAGTTACATGGCTGTTGCAGGTGATATGAATTAACTGTAATCTGAGGGATTTAATTCAGGAAAAATGAACTTTGTTTTTGAATACATTTACTAATTTTTAAATGTTATCAAAGACTGCTTTTTCTGTGTAATAGCTTTGATAGTATTGTATATATGGAAACTTTTAAAAATTTTTGTGAATTTTTTTCTCAGATGTATATTAAACAAAATCCTAGACCCTTAAACATTTTGGAATCCACTTTTTTTTTCTTTCTTTTTTTTTCTTGCAGTACTTGGGAGTTGAACCCAGGGCTTTGCTTTTTTTTTTTTTTTTTATCATATATACTGGGTGTTGAACCCAGGGCCTCACATTTGCATGCTTTGCAAGTGCTGTACCACTGAGCTGCACCCCCAACCCATTTTTTTTACTTTTTTGGGATAGGGTCTCACTAAATTATGCAGACTACCTCTGGTCTCAAACTTGTGATCCTCCTGCCTCTGCCTCCCGAGTCGCTGCGATTACAGACATGTGCCACTGCACCCTGCTTTGGTATGCACTTTTTAAACATATATTTTAGATGATACACCACCTAACAATTTTCTGTAAGTCTTAATGCCCAATATCTTTATAGTCATAGTCAAGGAAGGGTCTTTTTCTAAAGAAGGCATAACATTGTGAAGCATTTTATATTTTGGATTTGCTTGCATTTGATTCATTACGAAAGGGTCTTTACTAATATGTTTGACTCATAATAGAGTGTTGAAATGGGTGCATGGTGCTGCCTGTCTATAATCCTAGCACTCAGGAAGCTGATGCAGGAGGATCAAGGAGAGTTCAAGGGCTAGGCTACACAGCAAGGCACCATCTCAAACAAGCCAAAAAAACCCCAAAACTTTCTTAACATAGGAGTAAAAATGAGCTATGTCATCTATTGTATGTAAGAGATTATTTTCTCTACATAGCACACATGCCCCCTTCCCCGTGTACATTTAGGGGAGAACATAAAGCAATTTTGGGAACTGTCTAGTTAAGCTGTTGGCTTTTAATGTATTGTCAATACCCTTTTTTCCCCCACAGTAGTAAGATGATCAAATGCCCGTTAAAGTTCACTTGCTTTTTTTTTCTAGAATCCAAAATGATTGAGAAGCATGGAGGATACAAATTCAGTGCTCCAGTTGTGCCAAGTTCTTTCAATTTTGGTGGCCCGGCACCAGGGATGAATTGAGTTATCAGTTTCTTTCCTGCTGTGTGATTGTAGTGAAGAGCTTGTGTTCTCCTAGTAGTGGTTCCAGAACTGGTTCATGTTATCTATTCTAAACTAATTGATCAATAGATGGACAAAAAAACCCAGGAGGTGGGACCTGATCATGCAACCTGGCACTGGAAGAGAAACCAGAGGGATTTGCAGGGGATGTGGGGTGGGGGGCAATGGGGTATTTTCTTTATTTTTTGAAGAAAGTAAGATCCTGATTCTGAAGCTTCAAGTGACACTGTGGAAATCTTCAAACAAGAGGGGATGTCATGAAGGCAGCTTTTCTTTTTCTGAGGAAAAAATAGGCATGGGCTACAGGACTATTTAAAATGTCTCATTTACAGTATAAAGCTCAAAGGTAGATGTAATTTTTACACCTATGAGTATTTGTCCAATTTCTGTCTCTTCCTTACCATTGGGTATCCTTTATATGTAAATAAGATAAGGTAATCTGATAGCCTTATTCAGTCTTCATCATTTTCATTCATCAAAGATTGTTCCTATGTAGATTATTGGACATTTATTGTAGCACTACATAACTGATTTAAAAATCTGTAAATGAATTAGCACTTTCATATTGAAACAAGCCTGCTAGCCTATGTATAAAAAGCAAAAATGTTTGCTGTTTATAAAAAGGGATGTAATGGGGTGGGGGGCAGGGGTAATTTGAAGTTAATAATTAATTTAAAAATGAATTAGCAATTTTGTACCTGGTGACTTTGTGGTGCACTCACCTCTGATAGTGACTTGAATTCGGTATGTAAAAAGGGGTTAGTGATATTTCATTGCTGCTAAAAATGGCAACTCCCTCTGTGTCCTTTTTTCTTTTCTCCCCCCTTAAATCTCTCAGTGTAAGTGGATATTTGAATACAAGACATTACTGTAGCAAATAAGAAAGGTGATATCTGAAGCATGTAAATTGGATACAAAATTCTACTCTTAAAGAGTGGATCTTAGAGTGTGGCTAAACATCTATATATGCAATGCATTAAAGGAACTTAATTCGGCTATTATGTCTCGATTTGAGCAGTTTTGTTCCTAATTATAATCTCCATTGGCCTCATAGTATCCTGTACCTAGAAAGAGTGCAAAATGCACACTTAAAATTTGACATTTAACACCTGCCCACTCTCCTTTCCCTTTCTTGATTGTGGCATCTGATTCTTAATGGGATAGGCTGAAGGCACATGATTCCCTCCAAAAATCACTATTGATACACTGCAAAAACAAGCCAACAGCAAGAATGTAGAGACTTTGTTGGCTTGCTTCCCTCTCTTCCTAACTGCATGTTCAAAATTAAGCCTTTATTGATCTTAAACATCTGTCAGATGAGTCATACATTGGATTATTTTTTATATACATGTATACACAATATTTCAAATTGAAAGCAACATCTCAGTGGATTCAGAATTTACATGCTGTTGTCTAAAACAGATTAGAAAATTTATAACTGTAAAAATGAAATGCACATTGATATTTAAAATGCATAATTAAGAAAACCCATTGGTGTTGTGTTTTTCTTGTATACCAATAATTAAGCCACTGCTGTTGGCATTGTTTGGTTTTCTATTTTAACACTGAAAGAGTGAAAGTATTTCTTATATTTATGAATTTACTACTAAAATCTTGGCAAAAAAGAAAAAAAATGTCTGTCTAAAATGTGTGGGTGAAAACTGTTAATCAAGTGTGTTTCTACTCCCCCTGCCCCAAAATTGGAGACCAAGTGTATACCCTAGGTTGCTTAAGGAGATTTCACTATTATATAAAATCAATAAAAATGGAGTAGTTGTATATATGCAACATTGTGTATAGAGGGGAGATACTGAATACTATTAACATTCTCGTCTTTACCTTTTTTGGTCCCCTGATATCTAGTCTACTTTTTAAAATTTCAGACTTCACTGCTCTTTGAACTGATAATTCCAATTTTCACATTGTTATTGGAAAACCATATCTAATAAAGGTTTTAGTTAATCCCATGCACAGAATGAAAATTCTCATTTGCTGAGGTTTTGTTTCAAGAAAATGTATTGCCATGTCTCTTAAGAACAACTTTTAATTGTCTCCTGTGTCATATAATCCAAACTAATTGACATTTACAGATTTTAATTTGAAATTGGAGTTTATAGCCAGGTGGGTGGGGTGCATGCTTATAATCCCAGTGACTTTGGAGGCACAGGCAGGAGGATTGATTGCAAGTTCAAGACCAGAGGCAGTCCGCATAATTTAGCAAGACCCTGTCTTAAAAAGTAAAAAAAAAAAAGGCTAGGAGTGCAGCTCAGTGGCACAGCACTTCTAAAGCATGCACATGCAAGGACTTGGGTTCAACCCCCGGTACCACAAAAAAAAAAAGAAGAAGAAGAAGTTGGAGCTTATAAAATTGAAAGTTATCATAGATCACAAGTCAATGTTTGTGTTTCTAGCTCGGGATTCAGGGCTTCTGGAAAACTTTTTGGAAATATTTACAGTACTTTTATAATTAGTTGTTTTGATGTACCCTGTAATTATTCATAGCTCTGAAAGAGCCCAGAATATAGAATAGAGTAAGGGTAATCAGACCATAGTCCTGTGTCTGTCTGGTGCTATTTGGGCCCAGATGAGTCCTCTGAAGTAAGCATGAAGAAAATGGAATTGAGAGTTAAATTAGCTAGGCATCATTAGCAAGGTAAACACCTGTAATCTCAGCTACTCAGGAGGCAAAAGCAGGAGGATTGCAAGTTTTAGGCCAGAGTTAGCCTGTACAGCTTAGCAAGACCCTCTCTCAGAACAAAAGCTAAAATTGGAGCTGGGGGTGCAGCTCAGTGAGCATTTGCCCAGCATGATGTAGGCCCTGGGTTCAGTCTCCCGGTACTGGCCCTCCCCCCTTAAAAAAAAAAAAAATTACACTAATAAGACTAACCGCCTCTAGTACGAACACAGTTTCTTAAGCATTATGGAAATTCCATAAATGTTTATAAAATGAAAGATCCAAAATTACATTGAAGTATATTCATTGTAAAACTATCAGTTCTATATAATTTTTGGCAGATATCATCTGTGATCATTTATCAGTGTCTACTGAATTTGAGCTTTTACTCTTAGGTTTGTCACCCTTGCAATAGCTTTTCGTATTTTGCCTGACAGTAAGGAAAGATTGCATGTTGGCTTATGTGTAAAGTGGTCTTGGAGATAAATACTGTAACCTCTCTTGGTGGAGAGGGAAGAATTATCTAAATAAATCAGACCCCCACCCCCCAAGCTACAGAGAGAACAGATTATTTAACCTAAACATTATAAACATTTAAGTTGACCTAGAGACCCAAATGCCAAAATCAGAAGCCAAGACAGTATGCTTCTGTAAAGGTCTCTAGATCCACACTATAACTCAGCCAAGGTAATCCAGCGCTGCTATAGGCCTGTTATCTGTGTATAGTACTAACACATGGCCAAGGCAGTTTACAACCTTACAATAAATGAGATGTGATGAAGATATGTATCTCCATCCTTTAGGGACCAGTACAGCAAGCTGCCCACATTGCAGCTGCTTACATAAAGACCACAACTTCTATCATATGCTTATCTAGAGAAACTGGGCAAAGTGGTTTTTAAAAAGGAATGTTAAGTACCCAGCTAGAAATCCTTGATTTGGGCACTAGAAGAGGAATAAATACCTTAAGTAACTTTTTGTGTGAGTGAAGTTATCATTTCCCCCTCCAGGGTTTTTAAAGCTTGGGATAATTCACCTTCACATAGTTCCAGATTCTGCTTCTATGTACACATTGAAATTTGTGGCTGGGTATTGTAGCACACAACTGTAATCCCACCATTCAGGAGGCTGAGGCAGGAGGATTGCTGTGAGTTCCAGGCCAGCCAGAGCTTCATAGTGAGACCATGTCTTTAAAAAAAAAAAAAAAAAGTGAATTACATTCAATATTTGAAACTTCCTATCAGAGCCTTTTAAAGGATTTTAAAATTTTATTTAATCAATTAATTTTGTGGTACTAGAGGATGAACCCAGGGCAAGCTCTCTACCACTAGGCTGCACATCCAGCCCATTTTTTAAATCTTTCATTTTGAGACAGTGTCAGTCTTGCTAAGTTCTGCAGGCTACCTCTGGCCTTAAATCTCATGATCCTCCTTCCCCCACCTTCCAAGTGACTGGGATTGCAAGTGTGTGACACCGCACCTGGTTTAAGGATTCTTTTTAAAGCCTTTTAACAAACCAAAGTAGGAAAAGAAGGAACTTCCTCAGCTTGAAAAAGGCATCTACCAAAATCCTACAGCTAAAATGCTTAGTGGTAAGCCTAAAAATGTTCCCTTAAGTTTGTTATTAGGTGCCGTCGAGTCGGTTTCTGACTCATAGCGACCCTCATAGGGTTTTCAATGGCTGACTGTTTCGGGATTGCCTTGGGAGTGGATTGCCAGGTCCTTCCCCCATTTTTGCGGTGCAGGGAATTGAACTCGGGGCCTCAGAGACTGCAGCGCAGTGCTCTACCCACTGAGCTAAATCCCAGCCCGCCCTTAGGTTTAGGAATAAGAAAAGGATGCCCCCTTTTACCACTACTATTCAATTTTTTTTTTTTTTTTTTTTTTTTTTTGGTGGTACTGGGGGTTGAACCCAGGGTCTCGCGCTTGCATGCTCTGCAAGTGCTGGACCACTGAGCTGCACGCCCAGCCCATTTTTTTTAACTTTTTGAGACAGGGTCTCACTAAGTTATGCAGACTGCCTCTGGTCTGAAGCTTGAGATCCTCCTGCCTCTGCCTCCTGAGCCACTGGGATTACAGGTGTGCCCCACCACACCCGGCACTACTATTCAATATTATGCATGAAGTTTTAGCCAGAGCAGTTAGGCAAGAGGAGGAAATAAAGGGCATCCAGACTGGAAAGGGTTAAAAGACCTGTAGAAAATCCTAAGGAATACACAAAATAACCTTATGTAAAAGAAGGTCAATATAAAAAATTAGTTGCATTTCTATGCCTCAAGAATAACTACAAAATAAGATTAAAATTTTATTTATAATAGCATTTAAGAAATAAATACAACAAAGGAAGTTCAAAACTTACTAAATACTAGGAAACATTTGAAAGAAGATGATGAAGATACCTTATGCTCCTGAATTGGAACGTTGTGAAGATGGCAATACAACCTCAAGTTGATCTACAGATTTGGTGTAATCCATATGAAATCTCAGCTAACTGGTTTTGTTTTTTTTTTAGCAGGAATTGGCAGACTTATCCTAAAATTTGTATGAGAGCACAAGGGACCCAGAATAGCTAAAACAATATGAAAAAACATTTTATAATTGCAGTAGTATGGTACTGCTATAAAAAAGGACTGAAGGAGTAAAATTCGGAGTTGAGAAATAAACCCTTATGTTAATGATCTACTGATACCCAAGACTATTCACTGTGGGTAAGAATAATCTTCAACATATGGCTTTAAGACAGCAGGCTATATACAAGTAAAAGCATGAAACTGGTCCCTCAGATCACATCATACTTAAAAATTAAATAAAATGGATCAAAGGTCTAACTGTAAAGCTTCAAACTATAAAATTCTTAGGAAAAACTCCTAGGCATAAATCTTCATAATTTTGGATTAGGCAGTAGTTTCTTAAGATATACCAAAGCATATGCTATAAAAAACAAAAACAAACTAGACTTCGTCCAAATTTTAAATTTTGCCAGGTGTGGTAGCACATGCCTATAATCATGGCACTCAGGAGCCTGAGGCAGGAAGACTGCAAATTGGAGGCCAACGTGGGCTACTTAGCAAGGGTGTCTCAAAAACAAAAGTTCTTTAAATTTTAGGGACTTAAGAGGCTGAGGCAGGAAGATTTAAAGTTCAAGGCCAGAGGCAGCCTGCACAATTTAGTGAGATTTTGTCTCAAAATAAAAAAGGGTTTGGAGGTGCAGCCAGTGGTGGAGCACCCTGGTCTGAACCCCTAAGTACAAGAATTATAATAATTTGAGTAGATGTTTCTTCAAAGGTATACAAATGGTCTATATCAGTTGAGCTTGGTGGTGCATGCGTGTAATCCCAGCATTTAAGAGGTGGCGGCAGGAGGGTTGTGACTTTGACGCCAGCCTGGACTTTATAGTGAGACCATGTCTCAAGGGGAAAAAAAGTATCATAGTTCAACATCATCAGTTATTAGGGAAATGCAAATAACAACAGTAATATAACACTTCACACCTGCAATTTGTAAGCATTGGCAAGGATGTAGAGAGACAAACCCTTATGCATTGCTGATGATATAAAAAGTGTGGCTATTGTGTAAAATGTTCAGGTTTTTTTCTTTTTTTAATTTAGGTTTTTCTTTGTTTTTTGACACGGGCCTTGCTAAATTGCTCAGGCTGGCCTTGAACTCACAATCCTATCTCAGCCTTCCATCTAGCTGCAATGTTGTTACAGCTTTCTCCTGTAATGCTGGTGATCAAACTCAGCTTTGTTCATGCTAGGCAAATGTTCTGCCACTAAACCAGGGCCCTAGCTTTCTCAGAACTCTCAAGTTTGTTTGGTTAAAGTTCTCTAAAAAATAACACAAACAGCTGGGCGTGGTGGCGCATGCCTGTAATCCCAGGGGCTTGGGAGGCGGAGCCAGGAGGATTGCAAGTTCGAGACCAAAGGAAGTCTGGAATTTAGCAAGACCCTGTCTCAGAAAGTAAGGAAAAAATAAATAAATAAAAAATAACACAAACTGTTTAAATTATTCATCTAACAAAACAAGAACAGTTTTAGTTGGTTAAATAACTGTCCCCCTTCAGGGGTAAAAAAAAATTACACAGAGATCCTATTCTCTCAATATTTTGGTTTGATGGTTCATTTGCTTGCTTGCTTTTTTTTTTTTTTTTTTTTTTTTTTTTGGTGGTACTGGGGGTTGAACCCAGGGCCTCGCACTTGCATGCTCTCCAAGTGCTGGACCACTGAGCTGCACCCTCAGCCCACTTTTTACTTTTTTGAGACAGGGTCTCGCTAAATTACTCAGACTGCCTCTGGTCTCGAACTTGCAATCCTCCTGCCTCTGCCTCCCAAACCGCTGGGATTACAGGCATGTGCCACCACACCCGGCTATTTGCTTTCTTTTCTTGCTTCCTTCCTTCCTTTTTCTTTCTCCTCCTTTCTTCCAGTATTTTGTTTTGACATTAGTTCATTTGTTTCCTTCCTTCCTTATTTACTTACTGGGTTTTTTTAAAAACAGGGTCTTGCTATGTAGCGCAGGGCACCTTTGAACTTGCCATCCTCCTGCGTCTGCTTCTCAAGTACTGGGATAACAAGCGCTTGTACAGCTTTGCCCAGTCACTTTAGTTGCTTGCTAAATTTCATTACTTATCAGACAATCCCTTCTTGGTACCAAAATTAAGAGGCAAAACACCTTAAAATGCTTTTATTTTTTTCCTGCAAATGTTGCATCCATCAATGTGGAATTTAAGACTGAGCCAAATCTTTTTTCCCTAAATCTTATAGTATTTAAAGTCTTTTTAAATAAAATGGTATTAATCGTATGCCTTGGTCTGAGATTTAGCTCAGTTGGTAGAGTGCTTGCTTTGCGCACCCTGAGACTCTGGGTTCGATCCCCAGCACTGCAAAAATGGGAGAAGGACCTGGCCTTTGAAAACCCTGAAGCACTGACAAAAAAGCACTGACATAGTACAAGACAGTGTCAGGGAGTGTTTCGATCTGTTGTACATAAGGTCACTATGAGTCAGACTTGAATCAATAGCATCTAACAACAACAGCAATCATATAGCTTATTTGGAGACATTAAAAAAAAAAAAAAAAAGCACAGTGAGTAACACTTGGAATCCCAGCACTTAGGAGGCTGAGGAAGGAGAAGTGACATGAGTACAAGGCCAGCCTGGTCTACATAGTTCTGGTACAGCCCGGGCTACACAATGAGACCTTGCCTCAAAAAAATAAAAATAAATTTTAAAAAAGCTGTATACGGTGGTTCACTCCTATAATCCCAGCAACTCGGGAGGCAGAGGCCGAAGGATCACAGGCTCAAGGGCAAAGGCAGCCTGTATAATTTAGGGAGACCCTGTCTCAACAACAACAAAGAATAGGGGGTGCAGTCCAGTGGTTGAGCACTTATACGAGACTCTGGGTTCAACCCCCAAGTACCACAAAAAATGGGAGAGAGAGAAAGAAAGAAAAAGAAAAGCAACCAAGCAAAGAATCGAGCAAAGTGTTCTCATTTTTGTCTTTTCAGTATGTTTTCCCACAAAAATAAAGGCAGGTTAAGAACATTTGGCTGGGTGCCATGGCACATGCATATAATCCCTGTGGCTGAGCAGGAGGACCATGAGAGGCCAGAGGCAGCTTGGGCAACTTAGTGTGACCCCATCTCAATTTTTTTTTTTTTTTTTTTTTTTTTTTTTTTGCAGTATTGGGGTTGGACCCAAGGCCTCACTCTTGCATGCTCTGCAAGTGCTGGACAGGGTCTTGCTAAGTTATGCAGACTGCCTCTCGTCTCAAATTTGTGATCCTCCTGCCTCCACCTCTCGGGCTGCTGAGATTACAGGCGTGCGCCACCGTGCCCGGCCCTATCTCAAAATTTAAAAAAGTGGGCTGGAGATTCAGCTCAGTGGTAGAGCAACTGCCAAGCATGTGCAAGGCCCTGAGTTCAACCACCCAACCCCTAGAGAAAAAGATTATTTAGCCAGATGTGATACACATCTGTAATCATAGTACTTGGGAGACTCAAGCAGGAGGATCACAAGTTTGAGGCCAGGTGAGGGTACATATTGTGACCCTGTCTCAAAAAACAAACAAAGAATAAAAAGAACAGTTGTTTCATTCCTGGACTACCTGCTATGTAACTTTAATTTTGAAATCTGCAGATATAACTATGTATATTAGTGAAACTTGATTTTCTTTTTGTCTGGAATGCTCTACTTTTAATTTAGGCAAATGTAATCAGAAGACCGGGCTGGGATTTGACTCAGTTGGTAGAGCGCTGCGCTGCAGTTTCTTGAGTTCCCGAGTTCAATTCCCAGCACTGCAAAAGTGGGAGAAGGGCCTGGCAATCCACTCCCAAGGCAATCCTGAAACAGTCAGCCATTGAAAACCCTATGAGGGTCGCTATGAGTCGGATACCGACTAGACAGCACCTAACAACAACAAAATCAGAAGACCAAAATAACAGCTAGAATTTTGTAGAGAGATTCTGTTTCAAAGAGACACCTGGGGGCCACAATTAGTAAACCTTGGGGCTCATTTTTTGAGAGACACAATTTGAGTCTTAATTTCAAAAGTGGAACAAATGAGGTATGGCCCAAGGATAGATTTAGAAGGTAGAAAATTTACATTTATATTGGAAGTAAATTAGCTTGAAGAAAATCATGCAAATAGCTACTAACCACTAGCAGCTGAATTATACCTATAGTGGTCAACATACCTGGCACACAGAGAACTCTGTCTAGAATTTGCTGGGTGTGGTGGCATAGGCCAGTAATCCCAACAACTCAGGAGGCAGAGGCAGGAGTATTGCAAGTTCCAGGCCAAAGGCAACCTGTATAACTTGGCAGGACCCTGTCCCAAGATAAAAAAAGAAATAGAAAAGGGGTTGGGGATGCAGCTCAGTGGTGGAGAACTTGCAAGGTATGTGCAAAACCCTGAGTTCAAATCCCCAATTCCAAAATAAAATAAAATATAAAATTCTAATGGAATATTTGAAGTAATTTTCTAACATACAATAGTTCTAAAAAGAACTTTCTTTTTCCAGTACTGGGGGGTGGAATCCAGGGTCTTATGCATGGTAGGCAAATTCTGTACTACTGAGCTGCTCTTAGAGCCCCCTCCTCTTTTTTTGAAAGTATTGCTAAACTGCACATGCTGCCTTTGGCTTGGAACTTGTGATTCTCCTGTCAGCCTCCCAAGTCACTGGGATTACAGGTGTTCTGCACAGCACCTAGTTTAAAAGGAATGTTCTAATTAAACCTGACTTTTGGAATGTCAAGAGGTATGTCACTTTCAATGTGGAATGTAAAGTAGGAGATTAATTAAATGAATGTAGTCTACAAATGCAAAGACTTTTAACTCTGGATTCATGAGTCCTATGAAACCATAAACTTTTTAGTGTATTTTTTCATAGCTTTCATCAGAATCTCAAGTTGTCAAAGTGCCGAAGAACCACTGCTGTAAACCATATACTGTAGTGGGAAATGGGAAGACGTAGACTAATGGGAAGCATTTAGAAGCATTTGGTAAACACTGTGCTACATTTGCTAGTTTACATTATCACATATATCCTCCCAATATCATAATAGATGGTTTTAATTTACCAACACGTCCTGAAACAAATGACCTATCTACAGCCACAGCTCCCACTGGAGAACAAACTACTGGTTTGGTTTTAAATTCTTTAGTGCTCAAAAAAAAAAAAAAAAAAAAAAAAAACTACAATGCTGGGTGCAGAGGCTCACATCTGTAATCTCAGTGACTTGGGAAGTGGAGGCAGAAGAATCACATGTTCAAGACAGATGCAGCCTGCATAACTTAGTGAGATCCTTTCTCAAAATAAGAAAAAAAATGGGTTGGGGGTACAGCTCAGTGGGACAGCACTTGCAAAGTATGCAAGCACTGAGGGCCTGGGTTCAACCCCCTAGTACTACAAAAACAAAACAAAACAAAACACTCTATGAATCCATAGTAAAAAAAAAATCAAATATATTACTGAAATAATTTAACAAATTAAAGTCACCTGCACTCTCTTTTCCCACGATAAATACTTTTAAGAGATTGATGCATTGGTGTGGTTGTTGTTGTTGTTAGGTGCCGGCGAGTCGGTATCTGACTCATAGTCCCTCATAGGGTTTTCAATGGCTGACTGTTTCAGGATTGCCTTGGGAGTGGATTGCCAGGTCCTTCTCCCATTTTTGCGGTGCTGGGAATTGAACTCGGGAACTCAGAGACTGCAGTGCAGCACTTTACCAACTGAGCTAAATCCCAGCCCCATTGGTGTGGTACCACATACTTATTAATTCCAGCTACTTGGAAGGCTGAGGCAGAATCGTAAGTTCAAAGCCACTCAGGGTAATAGAGCAAGATCCTGTTGTTTCTCTGTTTTTCTGTGTTGTTGTTTCTCCTTTTTTTTTATTTGGTTTGTTTTGAGAGACAGGGTCTCTCTATATAGCCTAGGCTAGCCTTGAACTCATGATCCTCCTGATTCAGCCTCTACCATTCTGGGGTTACAGGAATGTGTTACCACACCTGGCCTCTGTGTCTTTTTCTATACATACTACTTCAATGCTTGTCATTGTACAAAGATGTCAAAATCAACCAATACTCTGAGTTTTGAGTTACTGAAAAATGTTTTAGAAAATATGGTACCAGTTATTGAAGGGGGTAGATATAAATTAGCTCTTATTTAGGGAATTAAGGCAAGATTATAGCTGTATTTAAGACATTGGATTAGGACTGACTGGCAGGGAAACATTTTCATTAATTTAACAGTATGTAAGATATAAAGGAGGGCAGGTGATTTAGAGAAAACCAAAATAGTATGTATATTTGAATTGTGTTCCACAGTCACTTTCCACAGGTTCCATTAGGTGTGACAAAAATAGAATTTTCTCTTTAAACCAGATTAGAATTATATCATCCTATCCACCACCATTTAACTTTTACAACCACTCAGTAATTCGGGGGGCAGAGGGGTACAGAAATATCCCGTAACTGCAATCTATAATTACAGGGTGACTTCTTTTTGGGATTCTGTATCAGTGCTTTACTGAGCATCCTAGAGGCATGGGACTTAGCAAAAATCCATAAAAAAAATTGGTTAAAAAGTTTTGATTTTAAAACATACATCATCTACAGGATCCAGAGTATAAACTAACCTTATTTTTCACCTCAGTTGTCTATTTAAAACGGCATCTATGCATTGGGTAGGACACTTTTAAATGAGCAAAAGCTTCCAGTATCAAGTAACCTCATGTAATGTTACCTCATACTTTTCCACCCCCAGTACTGGGATTTGAACCCAGGGCCTTACACACACTAGACACCTCCAGCCCCCTTTTTAGTTTTTATTTTGATAACGGATTTTACTAAGTTGCACAGGCTGCCTACTGCCTTTGGCCTCGGGAGTTGCTTGGATTGCAGGAGTGCACCACAGTACCCAGGTACCTGCCTAATTTAGTGAGACCCTGTCTCAATTTAAGAAATAAAAAAGGGGCCAGGCACAATGGTGCACACCTGTAATCCCAGCGGCTTGGGAGGCGGAGGCAGGAGGATCGCAAGTTCAAAACCAGAGGCAATCTGTGCAATTTAGCGAGACCCTATCTCAAAAAGTAAAAAAATGGGCTGCGGGTGCAGCTCAGTGGTCCAGCACTTGCAGAGCATGCAAGCGCAAGGCCCTGGGTTCAATCCCCAGTACCGAAAAAATAAAATAAAAATAAATAAAAAATAAAATAAAAAAGGGATTGAGGATTCAGTTCAGTGGTAGAGTGTTTGAAAGTATGCATGAGGTCCTAGGTTCAGCCCCAAGTACCGAAAGTGGGGATAAAAGCCTAAAAAGTAATCAAAAATACTTTAAGTTTCTAAAGAATGTGTATATAAAGGAGGCTCAAACTCCTACTTTCCTTCAAATGGCATGTGGATATAAACTATGCAAGAATTCCTTGGTTAGGATAAGCCTAACCCAAAAAAAGGGGAAGGTCGCAACGTCAAACTAGACTTAGCTGTAAACCAAAATATTGTAACTAACCGTAGAGGTCTGGCTATCTTTTAACACCTTTTACATGTATTCCCTATTCATTCCATAATCACTGAAATGCAAGAAACTAAATCAAACATCGTCCTACTCTCCTTTTTTAAAAAGGAGGATCCATATCTGGTTCTGTGGGCCAGCTTCATTCTCTTGGTAACTACATCTGGCATGCCGAATTTAACAAATACTGAGGCTACACGCTTTATCTCATCTTTTCTCTTTGTGGCTGCCAAGATAAATATTTGGTGCGTATATCCTGAAATGACTCGTATTTCCAAGAGTTCTGAACAGGGTCGGAGAAACATTACCACACACGCCACAACTAATTTGTACTCACTTTTAATAGGTTTGGGCCAGGGTTTAAGCTCAGTTGGTAGAGCGCTGCTCTGCGCACTCTTAAGGCCCTGGGTTCGATCCACACAACCCTAAAAATGGGAGCAGGACCTGACAGCCCACTCCCGAAACAATTACCCATCGAAAACCCTATGAATCGCAGAAAAGCACTGTCATAGTGCCGCGCATGGCACAGTGTCGGGGAGTGTTTCGTTCTGTCGTACATAGGATCGCTGTAAGTCAGATCCGACTCGATGGCACCTAACAACAACTTTCAGTAGGTTTAGAGAGCCTGACTGCTTTTCCCATTCCTCTGACTTTTGGCTTGTAACACACAAACGGGAAAGAACATACGAAAGAACACAGCGAAGCCATCTCAGTAGACTTTAGAGAGGAAAGTACATGAATGTACAAAAGCATCCGCAGTTTTTCCCAGCAGAATTCAAAACCACCATCGCCCGGTTGCCAAGCTCCGCCGGAGCTTCAGCAGGAGCGGAAGCCTCACTCTCTCGCCACACAGTAATGACCTCGGCGACTGGAGAAGCGCGAGGAGGCTTGGAAGCCAGTCACCGGCATACAGCAGCTCTCCAGAAAGCGGAGACCTCGCCCAAGACCAAAGGCCTCAACCGACAGATAGGCCGCCCCAGCAGCGGGCAAGTCTCCTGTCCTTTGCTACTCCCCCCTCTCCTCTACCCGCTCAACGGGACAACCCTGGGCAATCGCTAGCCAACGCCCATCCGATCGCCAAAATGCATTCCGGCAAGCCCACCGGGAGATCCAAAGCCGCCTCCTCGCCCTGTGGGGAAAATGGCGCCCGTCATCCCTTCTCCCTCCCGGGTAATCACAAGGACCAGCCTCCCTCCCTCGCGACAAAATGGCGCCCCCCGATGGCGCCCCAGAATAGGCATAAGTCACTTGTCGGTGAAGTGGTGTCGTGCTGGGATTAGCGGTTCTGCCAACCAGTCAAATACACAAGTTTTGATTCCTCCCTTTGCACGAGCCACTCAAGCGCGGGCTGGAAGGCTGAGCTAAAATGACGTAAGGGAAGGGGGCGTGGCTAATAGAGTTTCCCTTCTCGCCTGCTAAATTTGGACCAATAGCAGGCAGAAAGAGTCCAATGAGTGACGTGATGAAAATCCAATTGAGACTGGGGGCGGGACTCCGACTTGCTATGCGTATTGCGGGGCCTGGGGGCCGGACGGCTGTTTCCTGTCCTGGTGCATGGTGGTCGGACGAAGGAATTGTTGGAAAATTTTCTCGGAGGTTCGTATATAAATGTGTTTTTACCCAGTGTGCATTATTCTCCGCCCGGCCGCCGCCCTCTGCGCGACGGCTCGGGCCCGCTTGGGCCCGGGCTCCCACTCCAGCTGCTCAGCCTCGGCCTCAGGCCTTACTGATCCTACGGGCCGCCTGGGAAGCCGCGCCTGGGCCAAAGCGGAGTTTATTAATAACCCGCGGCCGCCACTCTGGGGCCGCGGGAGCTTTTCTAGCTGAGGACGCACCCCCCCCACCTATGTCTCAGCGCGCCGCGCCCCGCCTGTTCCCCTCAGGGGACCGCTGAAGGGCGGGAGGAAAAGAGGGGAGGGTGGAGCCCTCGGGAGCCTGGCGGCGTTTCTCTACCTGACCTTCGCGCGGAGCCCGTCCCCAGGAGCACCAAGGCGCAGCTCCTGGGGCCGGGACGCCCGGCCCACGGTTCGCACCAGGCCCCAGCAGGGGCGCCGGCGGCTGGGCTGGCTGGCCTGGGGCCTGCCGGGGACCCCACTTGCACATCGCACCAGAATTTATTAATAGGATCGCGGACAGATTTCTTGATTCCTTCACATTACTTACTTTCTTTCTTTTTTTTTTAAAGATCGCTGAAACCTAACATCCAATGTTAGAAAATAGCAATTTATCATTTCCCCCCTTTTCCTGGTCTTGGCCACAGAATGAACAGAGACTATAGTCCTGTTGTAGTCTCTAGTAATGCTTTATATGAGACATGAACCAAATTTTTGTACCTCCACTCTTGCCTTTTTAACATTTTTATTTTCTGATCATGTGAAGTTTTAAAAAGTAGGAAAGAGGAATACTACCACCAGCCCATTATTTGTTTAAAATCAGCTTATGCCTTTGTAGTCAACTGGGGATATGAGGAATTGTAGGTTCTAAGTTGTCGGTTTTGTCCTTACTCTTACTAGGGGTGGTTCTGCTGTAGTTGACAAACCTGGGTAATATCTAATACTTTTTTCTTGCTGAGTACCTAGTTTAAGTTCCTTGTTAAGTATTCAGTTAAAAAAAAACATGATAAGGAGATCATCCCAGGGCAACACTAAGATGCATACATAATTTTATCTTGGCGTATTTTGATTATTTTGAAATTCTTTAATTGGTTGGCTTTCTACAAATATTTCCCACCCTTTATTTTATTTTAAATAATAGCTTTAGAGATTCAAATCACATACCTTACAATTCACCATTTAATCTGAGTTTTAATATATTTCAGGGTTGTACATTTCTTGTACTTAAAATTGTTGTTGTTGTTAGGTGCTGTGGAGTCAGTATCCGACTCATAGCGACCCTCATAGGGGTTTCAATGGCTGACTGTTTTGGGATTGCCTTGGGAGTGGATTGCCAGGCCCTTCTCCCATTTTTGCGGTACTGGGAATTGAACTCAGGACCTCAGAGACTGCAGTGCAGCACTCTACCAACTGAGCCAAATCCCAGCCCCTGTACTTAAAGTACCATTGCCATTTACTTTTCACCACAGTTTTAGAACATGTTCACCCCCAAAGAGATTACACCTGTTATCAGTTACTCCCAGTTTCCTTTCTAACCCCAACCTATAGATTTGCCTATATTGAACATTTCACATACAAAATCTTATACAGCATGTGATCATTTATGACTGGCTTCTTTTGATAGCATTGTATTTGCCAGATTTGTTCATGTTCATTACTTTATTGTTTTTTTATCACCAAATGATATTGTATCCATTTTATTTACCCATCTGTTGATGGATATTTGGATTATTTCCATCTTTTGGCTATTATGCATAGTTTCTGAATATTTGTGTAAGAGTTTTTGTGTGGATATGGGTTCTTATGTCTCTTAAGTATATGTACCTAGGAGTGGAATTTGATGGATCGTATAACTATGTTCAACCTTTTAAGGAACTGTCAAACTTTTCCAAAGTGGCTACACCATGTACATTTCTACCAACAAAGTATAAGTCTTCCAATTTCTCCCTGTTCTTGCCAACTCTTGTTATTATCAGTCTTTTGATTATAGTCATCTAACAGGTACGAAGTAATGTTTCCTGTGTGTTAGATTTGCATTTCTCTAATACTATGCATTTGTTCCTGTGCTTACTGGACATGTGTGTGTTTTGGAGAAATGTCTGTTTGGATCCTTTCCTCATTAAAAGTTGGATTATTTGTCTTTTTCTTATTGAGTTGTAAGAGTTCTGTATGGTAGAAGGCCCTTGTCAGATATATGGTTTGCAAAATGATCTAAGCCTTTTTTTTGAAGTTGGGATATTGCTGTGAAGTAAAGGTTCATGATGTTCTTAAATGACTTAGCTAGATTGGAGAAAAGTAAACTACTATTGCATTAGCGATTATTAAGTATTTACAATGTGTGTACAGCTAATGATCATTTGGGGAAAGCTTTGAGTCCTGAGGTTTTCATCATTAGTTTTTGAGGTTTTATCTAGTGCTTTTATCTAGTATTTTTCATTTTTTGGAAGAGATTAGTCTTTAAATCTGCGATTTTGCTTAGTTCTGAATCTTTTTGTTCCTGGCTTTACTTCAAGACATACTGATTTTTGGAAGAGCAGGTTGCATGTGCCATTGCTTTTGTCTGTGCTTAATTTGCACAGACAATAAGAAAGGGCCTTTGTGAGACAGTATTTTAAGCTTCATTTTATTGTCAGTTGAACTGATCTTTGTTAAGTGGATTTAGATTGAGAAACCTCCCTCCTAGAAAAAAAACTTTTTTGAAGCCTCTGGACATTTTTCTCCACATTTTTTCATAAATCTAATCCCATTTTATTATTATTATTTTTTTTTTTGAGACAGGATCTCAAATGCTAACCTAAAACTCAATTCAATCCTCCTGTCTCACCCTCTCAAGTATAGGGATTACAGGCATGCAACACCACGCCCAGCTTTCTAATCCCATTTTAAAAGTATACTGCAGTGAGAATTCTGTATACTGTAGGAATACTTATCCATTAGTGTATAGACACAGACAATTACTCCTAACTACATTTCTTTTACTCATAATTTCAGTGCCATTTGTGTAGCACTTAACTAACTCTGGCTAGTTATTGTGTTAGGTGATTGATTAGTTGTTTTAAATATACTGTTTATATAAACTCACAATCCTCACTACAAAACTGAAACAAACACTGGAGTTACCCATATTTTGCAGGTGAGTTAACTGAAGTTTATAGTAAGTTATCCAACTATCACACAACAAAGCTGGGGCATGAACTTGTGAGTGACTCAGAAGCCCATTCTCTGAACTGAGGTTTTCAATAACCTACAAAATTTTGAATAACCTTCTGTGTTAGACTTTTAATCGCTGGGTCAAAAATACCTGACACAGTCAACTTCAAAGGAGGAAAGATTTCTTTTTGCTCATAGTTTCAGAGGTTTCAGACAGTGGTCAGGTGGCTCAAATATTTCTGAACTATTATGAGGCAGAACATTAATGAGGAAGACAGTGGCAAAACAAAGTTGCTTACCACATAGTGTCCAGGAAGCATAGAGGGAGATAGAGGAAAGGGCTGGGGACAAGAGACTTTTCCAGGGCATATCCTTAGTGACCCACTTTCTCTACCTGGGTTCCACCTCCCAACAATGCCATCATAATATGAATCCATAGGAGATTAATCCATTGATTAGGTCAGAGCCTTCAGGATCCAGTCACTTCTTAAAAGCTCATCCACTGTCAACCAAGCCTTTAACACATGAGCCTTCTGGGGACATTTCAGATTCAAACATAACATTCTGCCCTGACTCCTAAAGGCTCTTGGACATCTCACAGTGCAAAATGCATTTAGTACATCTCCAAGAGTCTCTGGTGTCTGAACAGCGCCACCGTTGTTCAAAAATCCAAGTCCAAAGTCTCCTCTGAGACTCAAGGTAAACTCTTCATGATGCGCTCCTGTAAAAGCAAAAACAAATTTTGTACTTCCAGTGTACAATGCTGGGACAGCATACACAATCCTATACCAAAAAGGGAGTAGAAAAGTAGTAAAGGGAGCCTGATGTGGTGATTTACACCTGTAATCCCAGTTTAAAGGCTAAGGCAAAAGGATTGTTGAGTTTGCAGTATCCTGTGCAACATGAAGAATTCAAGGCCAGTCTGGCCTATATAGTAAGATCCTGTCTCAAAAACAAAGAAAAAGAAGAAAAAAAGAAAAGAGAAATAAAAATAGGAAGAATCAGACCAAAGCAAGACTGAAACCTAGCAGAGAAAACAGAAAATCTTGTAGTTCTATGTCTGGCATCCAGGACATACAGTGGCATTATGTGAGAGCCAAAGGACTTGGGCAGACTTACTTCTGCCACCTTCTTGGTTGTAGCCCACATGACCTGTTTCCTGGGCTGGCTGTGCTCACTGCTTGTGGCTTTCCTCTACAGACATTCCACATTTCCGAGATCTCCATTGCATCTCAATCTCACTTTAGCAGCTTAACGTATTGGTCCTCAGAGCCCACAGAGAATCAAACCCTGCCATATATTGACTAGTCTCTCAGGCATTCCTTTGAAACTGGGTGGAAGGCTCCATAACTTGGTGGTAACTCTTGCGTTCTGTATGCCTGCAAAACCAACATTGTGTAGATGACACCAGTTTGCTGCCAACTTAAGCAGTAACCGGACCCCACTTAGACCACATCTGCAGCCACCTCTGAGTGCCTGTGCAACTGAGCATGGTGAAATGTATCCTGAGGAATAAGCAGCCCTGTACAAGAGAGTGCTCTATTAGAGCTCTTCTCAAGAGAAAGTATTTTATTTCATCTTATTTTTTATTTTTTTCTGAGACAGGACTTCCACTAGAACCGACTATTAACTTCTACCACTCTAAGGCTTCTCTAGCTTGCATCACCAGACTTTTCCAAATTCCCTCCACAAACCAACTCCAAAGGCTTCTGAACCACTTTGTGAGGAATAGTTACAGTAATGACTGTACTTTTCTGATAACAATTTTCTGTGTTATCTTTTTGGCACTGTGACAAATACTGGAGAGAAACAATTTAAACAGAGGAAAGATTTATTTTGACTCATGGTTTCAGAGACTTCAGCCCATTGTTGGATGGCTCCATTGTTTCTTGGTTGTGGTGAGGCAGAACATCATGGAAGAAGGGAGTGACATAGCCAAATTGTTCACCATATGGCAGTCAGAAAGCAGACAGGAAGGAGCTAAGGACAAGGTATAACTTTGCTGGGTACACCTGTAGTGACCTACTTCCTCTAATTAGGCCCTATCTCCCAGTTGTGCCATCATATTATGAATCCATCAAGATATTAATCCATTGATCAGGTCAGAGCCCTCAGGATCCAATCACTTCCTGAAAGCCCATCAGATGGCAACCAAGCCTTCCACACCCGAGCCTTTTGGAGGACACTTCAGATTCAATCCATAACATCAACCGGTACCCTCCTCTGTAACTTCTAAGATATAAGGTATCTGTGGTCACTAAAATGATACGGTATTTTGAATACTGTGCATAAAATAGTATAGCATGCACGTTATTGTGTTATTTATATACATCTTTAATGATAAGTGCATTTGGCCTTTTCTTGAAAATATAGATATTGAACATAGTGTGGATAAATGGTCACAGTAAGTTGAAATTATTTAAATTAATGGCAGTTTTGGCAGTTTATTCACAATATACACATGTAGCAGTGTGTTATACAAAATTAGACATGGAGAAGAAATTGGAGTAAAAGATCTAATCTTTACTCTTTCCTCAAACAGCGACTAGTCATGGTTATCTATAGATTGTAAATTCAAGGCCAGCCTGGGCTACATAGTGAGACCCTGTCTCAACCCTTGTGCCCTGCCCCCTGCCCAAAAAGTTCAACACAATGCAAAAACCAATAATGTTCATAATTTTTGATTCAGTAATTTAAACCCTGGTAGTTTAGTTCAGGTAATCTAAATATGTTAATTAAAATATTTTCAAATGACAAAATGCTATGTGCCTAGTACATAATAAGAAAATACTAAATGGTTTGTGAGGGAAATTAATTTTTATTTGGTGCTGGGGATTGACAGGACCTTGTATATGCTAAGCACTTGATCTACTAACCTACACCCTCAGCCCTACTTTGCTAAATGAGAGTTTAAAATTATCATTATGAAGCATTTGGCAACTTGGAAAAATTTATAGAAACAAAAAAAGCTGAAGAGTGTAATTTGAGAGGTCATTTCTGTAGTTTGTTTTTAGAAATGAAAAAAGCTAGCTGGACGCGGTGGCGCACACCTGTAATCCTAGCAGCTTGGGAGGTGGAAGCAGGAGGATTGCAAGCTCGAGACCAGAGGCAGTCTGCGTAATTTAGTGAGACCCTGTCTCAAAAAGTTGGATCTAACTTATAGCAATCCTGTGTACAACAGAATGAAGCACTACCCAACACTGTGCCATGCACATGATCTTTTTATGTTTGAACCCAATATTGAAGACACTTACGTTTCTTCTTTTTTCCCATCCTGCCACATCAGCAAAAGGAGGTCCCAAGGGCTTTACTTCATTCCTGTCATTAAGGTCAGCTCTACTTTGAGGAGACAGCTCTTCCCCAGTCATTTCTTGAATGCCTTCCAGAGTGAGGGGCTCATTTTCCAACACTGTATTTGGCAGTGCTTCTCTGCTATTCATAGGGTTTTCAATGGCTAATTCTTTCAGGAGTAGGCTTTCAGGTCCTTCTCCCTAGTCTTTCTTAGTCTGGAAGCTCAGCTGAAACCTGTCCGTCATGGGTGGCCCAGCTGGTATCTGAAATACCAGTGGCATTGCTTTCAGCATCATAGCAACATGCAAGGCCCTGCAGCATGACAAGCTGACAGACATATGGGGGATATATCTGATAGGGGACTAATATCCAGAATATCCAGAACTCTTATAATTCAAAAAAAGACAAATATCCCAATTTTGGGGTTTTTTTTTTTTTTTTTTTTTTTTTGTTGTTGTTGTTGTTGTTGTTGTTGTTGTTTTGAGACAGCATCTCAGTATATAGCCTAGGCTAGCTTTGAATTTGTAATCCTCTTGCCTCAGCTTCCCAAGTAGCTGAGACTATAGGCATGTGCCACCACGCCTGGCAAATGACCTATTTTTTTTCCTATGGCACTGAGGGATTGAACCCAGGGGATTCCACTACTGAGCTGCACCCCCAGCCCTTTTTTAAACATTTTTAAATTTTAAGTCTGTCTCAGTTATGCAGGCTGCCTCTAGCCTTGAACTCCTTATCCTCCTGCCTCTGCCTCCTGAGTTACTGGGATTACAGGTGTGACCCACCACACCCTGCTAAATAGCCAGGGTTTTTGTTTGTTTGTTTGTTTTGTCCACCCCCCCCCACCGGAGGTTGAACCCAGGGCCTGGCACTTGCATGCTCTGTAAGTGCTGCGCCACTGAGCTGCACCCTCAGCCCATTTATTTTTTACTTTTTGAGACAGGGTCTCGCTAAGTTATGCAGATTGCCTCTGGTCCCGAATTTTGCAATCCTCCTGCCTCTACCTCCCAAGCCACTGGGATTACAGGCATGTACCACCACGACCGGCTAATAGCCCAGTTTTTAAAGAGAGAAAGGATCTTTGTTGGCATAGATATACACCAAGGATCAATAAAGCATGTAAAAAGATAATCAACATTATTAGCCATCACTGAAGTGCAACTCAGAACTACAGTGAGATACCACTCCATGTTCACAAGGATGGCAGTAAGCCAAAAGACTGATAATAAACTGGGCTGGTGGTGCATGCCTGTAATCCCAATGTCTCAGGAGGCAGAGACAGGAGAATCATGTTTTCCACTCCAGAGGCAGCCTGTGGAACTCAGGAAGACCCTGTCTCAAGATAAAAAATAAAAAAGGGGCTCAGGGTGCATTCCAGTGGTAGAGTATTTGCCTAGCATGTATGAGGCCCTGGGTTCAATATCCCAGTACTGAAACAAACAAAAAAAGACTAATTATAACTGGTGTTAGCTAGGATGTGGAGAAATTGGAATCCTTATATATTGCTAGTGGGAGTATAAAGTATTCCAGTCACTGGCTGGGCACGGTGGCGCAGGCCTGTAATCCCAGCGGTTTGGGAGGCAGAGGCGGGAGGATTGCAAGTTCTAGACCAGGGCAATCTGCGTAATTTAGCGAGACCCTGTCTTGAAAAGTAAAATAAAAACTGGGCTGGGGGCGCAGCTCAGTGGTCCAGCACTTGCAGAGCATGTAGGCACGAGGCCCTGGGCTCAACCCCCAGTACCGCCAAAAAAAAAAAAAAAAAAAAAGTCCAGTCACTTTGGAGAAGTTTGGCTGTTCCTTACAAGGTCATACAGAGCCACCATATGTCCCAGAAAACCTACTCATAGGTACATATACTCGAGAAATGTGTATAATAGCCAAAAGATTGAAATAGCTCAGATGTCCGTTAATAGGTGAATGGATAGAATGTTGTATATTCATATAATGGACTATTTTTTGGCAATAAAAAGGAATGAAGTACTAAGGCATGCTATTACATGAACAAAGTAAAATTTCATTAAGTGAGAAAAGCCAATCGCTAAAGACGATATACCATATGATTCAGTTTATATGAAATGCCCAGAATAGGCAAATCTATAGAGATGGAACATAGAATAATGATGACTTAAGATTAAAGGAGGGGAGAAATGGGAAATTCTTTTGGGGAATGCTAAAAATTTTCAGAATTTGGATTGTGGTAATGGTTGTTCAACTCTGAATATTTTGAAGCCATTGGATTGTATACTTTGTTGTTTTTAGGTGCAGTTGAGTCAGTGTCCGACTTATAGCGACCCTATGTACAACAGGCAAAACACTATTGTTGTGCTTCTCTGCTATTCATAGGGTTTTCAGTGGCTGATTGTTTTTTGGGAGTGAGTTACCAGGTCTTTCTCCCAAGCCTGTAGCACCTGGTGTTCCAGGTGGTCTCCCATCCAAGTACTAACCAGGCCCGACCCTATTTTGCTTCTGAGATCTGATGCCACAGTGATACAGCTGCAGGTTATTGTACACCTTAAAAGGATAAATTTTGTGGTATCTGAATTATATCTTAGCAAAGGTATTTACAAAAAAAGGGAAAGAGTAAAGAGAGAGAAATTCCTCCTGAATAACACATCTTTGGAGCATATTTTTGCTTGCTTTCTTGTGTGATAGTATTCTCTATAGTAGGAGAAAATAGTGAGTAAGACAGAAGTATATATAAGTAAAATCTCTTCTCACTCACTGTAAAACTGTGGATAAACATTAGTAGCAAATGAATATGTTCTGCTTTCAGGTACTGTTCTGAGTGATTTCTGTTTATCCTCCCAACAGCTCTGTGAGGTGTGTACCTATCCTCTTTTACACATAGGGGAACCATGGCATAGAGTGTTTTAAGTAATTTGCCCACATTCACATAGATAATATGTGGAGCAGTGAGAATTTGAAGCAGAATGTCTGGCTCCAGAATCTTCCTCATAGGTGCGGTATCCTCCCTACGCCACCTCCATTCATATCTTGTGCTAGTAAATGGTTACTACTGATACACTCAGGAGAAGGACAAGACAATACACCCCTCCAACAATCCCTAAGCAACCATTGAAAACCCTTTGAGAGTCTCTATGAGTCTGATTCTACTGGAAGGCACCTAAAAACAATAATTGATATACTGGTTCTATCCTAGTAAAGAATAGATAATTAAAAGTATGCTGTCATCTCCCAGTAACCTGTTAGGCAGAGGCAGGAAGGTCTCAGGTTCAAGGCTAGAGGCAACTTGCGTGCCAGACCTTATCTAAAAATAAATAAATAAATAAATAATGGGCTAGAGATTACAGCCGAGTGGTAGAGCACTTGCAAAGTATGCACAAGATCCTGGGTTCAACCCCTAAGTACTGTTGAGGAGAGTATACCATTATCAGTATTAATAGGAATATAGACATGGTATCATGGGAGATACATCTGAGACCATACATTCTGACCCAGTTTGGGGAGTTAAAACTTCATAGTGGAACCTGAGACCAGAAATTTAGCTAAGTAAAAAGGAAGGAAGGGGAGATGGTGTGCATAGCAAAGTTCTGAGGTCCAGGTGTAATAGGTACCATGGGCTGTTTTGAGAGTGGTAAATAATCTAGTAGCACAGTGAAGAGCTTTTGAGCCAAATGGTTGGAAGATGAACTTCGTTATTTATGTTGTGATGATAGGACCTATCCTAGTTTAAAGCTGAAAGTACCCCCCGCCCCCAAGAAGATCCAAAGCAAAACAAAAACTGTATATCCTATGTCCTAAGAACTACTTTAGTGTTGGGCAAGCTAGGATGGTTGTTTCTAATAATAACTGGAGAAGTTATTAGAGGGTAGATTATAAAATTTTGACTATGTGAGAAAGTTGTAAAGCTTGGAAACAGGCATGCTAAGATAGGATTTGAGCAGAATAGTACTATACTGTGAAAATTATACTGAAGAAGGGGAGAAGTGGAATTTAGGAGGATGTTTTAACCAAGTGCTTGATGGTAGACTGGTAAGAGATGTGAACGGATTTGACAGATATTTAGAAAGCAGGGTTGATAGTTCTTAGTGGTTGATTGGAGAGTAAGTGAGATTTGGGCTACTGAGTTGGTGATTGCTCTTTACCTCTGAGGTAAAAAATACAGAAAGAGAATTTTGTGGGAAACTGTGTGTTGAGATAGAAGTGACTATGGACCATGGTGGTAACAAGAGCCCATAAGCAGTTGGATGTACAGACCAGGAGCCCTTAAGACAATAGACAGATTTTAGAGAGCTTAGAAGATTTTTTTTTTTTTCCCCCCAGTGCTGGGGGTTGGACCCAGGGCCTCGTGCTTGCATGCTCTGCAGGTGCTGGACCACTGAGCTGGACCTCCAGCCCATTTTTTACTTTTGGAGACAGGTCTCACTAAGTTACACAGACTGCCTCTGGTCTCAAACTTGCAATCCTCTTGCCTCCACCTCCCAAGCCACTGGGATTACAGGCATGCACCACCGCGCCCGGCAGCTTGGAAGATCTTTGAAGCCATGGGTATAAAAGTAGTTTCTCAGAGGAAAGTGCATAGATTAAAGCAAAAATAAAAGCAAAATCTACAACAACCTTACAGAGCCCCAACAGTAAGGACAGGAGAGACTGAGAAAGTTTTAAAACTGAAAAGTATCCATCAAAAAAAAGTTATATGTTTATTGTCAACACTTGATCATTTCTAAAACTTCTTAAAATTTTTGAGGTATGATACTTGTACAATAATAAATGTGAACTTTTGAGTCTTCAATTTGACGAGTATACAACCAGTGGTCATTGATCAAAAGAAGATATATAGGGCTGGGGATGTAGCTCAGTGGAAGAGCATTTGCCTGGCAGGCACAAGGCCCTGGGTTCCATCTTTACCAGTGGGGAGGGGGGGAAAGATACAGAGAGCATTTCCATCACTATGGGAAATTCCTGTCTTCTCTTTTCTGTTTAGTCTCTGACCTCACAACCACATTCTAATGTCTACTATAATATAATTTTGCTTATTCTTGGAATTTATATTAATAGAATAATACAGTATGTATTGTTTTATGCTTGGTCTACTTCCCACACAATTTTTTTTTTTTTTTTTTTTTTGTGGTACTGGGGGTTGAACCCAGGGCCTCGCGTTTGCATGCTCTGCAAGTGCTGGACCACTGAGTTGCACCCTCAGCCCATTTTTTTACTTATTTGAGACAGGGTCTCGCTAAATTCTGCAGCCTTCCTCTGGTCTCGAAATTGTGATCCTCCTGCCTCCACCTCCCGAGCCACTGGGATTACAGGCGTGCGCCGCTGTGCCCGGCTCCCCACACAATGTTTTTGAGCTTCATCAGTGTTTTTGTTTGGTTTTATATTGCTTTGCTTTGTTTTGAGACAGGGTTGCTCTCTGTAGGCCACACTGACCTGGAACTCCTGTTCTCCTTCCTCTGTCTCCCAAGTGATGGACATTTGAGGCATGTGTCACCATACCCAGCTTCATGTGTTTTTTTGCATGTCTCGTAGTTCTTCCTCTGTTGCTATGTAGCATTGTATGGATTTATTACGACTTGTTTGTCCATTCTTTTATTAGTGGAAATTTGGATTCTTTCTAGTTCAGAACTATTGTAAATAAAACTATGAACATTCTTTTTTTTTTTTTTTTTTTGCAGGACTAGGGGTTGAACCCAGGGCCTCGCGCTTGCATGCTCTGCAAGTGCTAGACCACTGAGCTGCAACCCCTGCCCATTTTTTTTTTTTTTTTTTTTACTTTTTGAGACAGGGTCTCACTGTTACTCAGACTGCCTCTGATCTCGAACTTGTGATCCTCCTGCCTCCGTCTCCTGAGCCGCTGGGATTATAGGTGTGCGCCACCATGCCCGGCACGACTATGAACATTCTTATAGAAGCCTTTTTGTGTTGAATATTTTTATTTCTCTTGAGTGAATCCTAGGAATAGCCATTGAATTTTATGTTAAAGATAAGTGACTCTTCACAGCAATTGCAAAATAGAGTTAAGAGCAGAAAGTAGCTGATAGTGAGAAGTCATGAAGGGTGTGTGTGTGTGCGCCTGCGCTGAAGCTTAAACACTGAGCCACACCTTGAGCCCTCAGGAAATAGTCTTAGCAACAACTTTTAAAGAAATCTATATGTGATAAGGAGGAAAGAGAGAATAGTAGTAGTTGAGTCAAAGGTGAGATCTTGCCTATTCTGTTTTATTTTTGTGTTTTCTAAGGTAGTGATGGGAAGGAACTGCAATGGAAGGATCCTTTGTGGAAGAGACCTCTGAGATCCATAAGGAGGGAGCACTAGGGCGTAGCTCAGTTGTAGAGCACCTGCCTACCTTGAGTGAAGCCCTCGGTTGGATCCCTGGGTGAAGTGGGTCGGAGATACAAAGGACACACTTTGGAGGAATTAGTCTCATTTTTGTGGGAAGGTAATATGGTAGGAAGGAAGGAAGGAACAATGAGTAGAAAGGCAATCAAGTGATACATTTGTTCACAGGGAGTTCATCTGTCATGACTTCTATATTTTATGTGAAGTTGATTAATTCATTGGTAGTAAAGTATGAGGAATGGTAGCTGGAGGTTTGAAACAAATGGAAAATACTTTAAATAGTCACCGTGAAGAAACAAACATAAATTTTATTGTTTGAGACAGGGTTTCACTATACAGCCCATGCTGCCCTCCCTCTTGGCAATTGTCCTGCCCCTAGCTCCCAAGTGCTGGGATTATAGGCATGCACCACTATGCCTGGCAAGAAACTTAAATTTGCTGAACAGCTTTGGGGATTTGGAGTAAGTTGGAAGAGCCTAAGAACTTTATGGCCCTTCAGGACTATTTCATTTAATATTATCAAATAAGTTATTAGATCTGAAATGTGCTTTATAAACATGAGACCTACACAAGCAACTATTTCTGACTAGAGGTATATGTTTTAATAATTCATAGTGCCCTGCTCATTGTGGTTTTATGACAAGGTCTACTTTGTTAAAGATGTTAAGATTTTTGTGTCAAGAATTTTACAGTTGTCTGATCATGCTTTGCTTTCTCTACTCATGACAAGATGAGCATTTTGGGTAATAAAATATACACATGTTCAGTGTATCTTGGGAGAAATAAAGTACAGTCTCATAATTTTGAAACGTGGTTTTTAACAGAGCAAACTTGGAAGTGGTATGTGGTTTTAGAATATGTCAGAACCTTTCTCTTTTCTCTGCTGCTTCTTTTCCTCAAACTCTCTTGTGCCACTGAAGGCAAACCAGGACATACTTATCAAACTGCTCTGTACAGGTGTCCCCTTATTAAGCCTAGGCTGTTCTGGAACTTACAGTGTTGACCCAGCTGGTCTCAAATTTATGTTGATCCTCCTGCCTCAGTCTCCCACGTGCTGGGATTATAGGTGTGTGCCACCACGACCTGCTAATATTAGTCCCTCTTTCTTGAGGTTTAAGAAAGTATGTTTGTTTGTTTTTTGTCTTTGTTTGTTTTAATGCTCCTGTCTCTGCATATTAAGTGAGATTTTATCTTCTTTTCAAATACTATATATCTCTTACAGTTTTTTAGCCCACAAGTATTATTTGTACATTTTATTTCATATGCACCATTCTTTATTCTCAAGTGCCTGTTTTTTTTCAAGGTAGAAAATGTTGTTAGCCCAAATAAATCGGGATTCTCAGGGAATGACAGAGTTTCCTGGAGGAGGAATGGAGGCTCAACATGTTACCCTATGCCTGACAGAGGCAGTAACTGTGGCAGGTGAGTTGTCATGCTTGAATGGATCACGTGGGTTTGGAAGTATTTCGTTTAAGGAAAAACTTATAATACTATTTACTTCCCTTTAGACCTAGGCCTTTCTGTGGGTGTTTTTAACTTGGTATGGATGTTGGATAAAGGAGAGCAGGGAGATATTTTTTATAAATGCCAAAAAAAGATTCCATTTGTGTCCCTTTAAGAGTTAAAGAACCTGCCTCCCTAATTTTCATTTTTTAAAAAATAATTTAATCAGCATGCATATACAATAGTTATCTAAAGAAAGCAATTTTGTTCTATAATAGATGGTGACAATTTAGAAAATATGGAAGGTGTAAGCTTGCAAGCAGTAACACTTGCAGATGGCTCTACTGCCTACATACAGCACAGTTCTAAAGGTATGTGTCTCACACACCGCCAGTTTGTTAATACCAGTGATTTATAACCTCAGAGTTGGAGCACTTAGCAATTATACCTCGTTGCAATCTCTCTCAAAGATGCTGTGGTACATATCATAATTTTAAATTATTTCAATTTCATTTTAATTTTCTTTAGCTAATTTGAGGATACCCTTTGAGATATTTGGAAAATACTATGGAGTATCAAAATTAGTAGAAGAGGGAGGAGGATGGGGAAAATCTTCCTCAGGTTATTATTTAATGTTTTTATAAAACACAAGAATAAAGATATTTGGTTTTGTTTAAATAACATTATCTGTGAATTGATGTTTAGTTTGCTCCAAAAATAGCCTAGTTCTAATATTTGTTTTTATGGAAACATACTGAGCATATGTGTATTTAGAAAAGGGTCTACGTAGCCCCCATGAGTGAAAATGATGGGCTTCACATACATTGACATATCTAATTAGCTTCAGCAAGGGCAGGGTCACTGAACCTAAATGGTTATGAAAGGTACATAAAGGTTCAACTCATGTAGGTTGCTGTGATGAGCCACTCTTCCTCTTAAACTCATCTGATTGAAAATTAGAGGTGAGGAAGGATGGCTGAGGGAGGATTTTCTGCTTTCTGTAGGATCTCTGGATGTGTTATTGAATTGCCTCAGAACATTGAGGGAAGAATCAAGATGAACATGAGCTTAAGTAGTGTATGTTTTTAATAGTTGATACCATTTTAAATTGTATAAAGTTAAATTTTTATTTGTGCTGATGTATTGGCTTGAATTTTTTTGTTCCAGATGGAAGGCTCATCGATGGCCAGGTCATTCAGTTGGAAGATGGTTCTGCTGCCTATGTTCAACATGTACCCATACCTAAAAGTAGTAAGTGTTTAAGACACAACATAGGAAACCCTCCTGGTTCTCAGACTTAAGAATTTACTGCCTCCAGCTCCCTCATACTACCAAAACTTAGTTCTGATTTCTAATTCTCCTTCTGAAAAGGGCAATTACTAGGTGCCAAAGAGAGGATTTAAAGATAATTTTCACTTAACCAAGACTTTCTCTCAAAAATGTGGAAAAGGTGTTCCTAGGCTACATGCTGGAGATGAATGGGCAGCAGTCCTAAGTGAATGTGTTCCTGAAATAAGTATTATAATTCTTTTTACCTTTAAGCACTTTCACAAAGCAACTTTACTGAAATTACTTAAACGTTCAAAGACTCATAAAGCAAGTATGTGTTGTTATGGTACATTTAATGGCTTAGTGACTCTAGTTGCCAAGTGAGTTCATTGATAAATGCTGGAAAACATGGGATCTAAATGTAAGCATTGTTCTTGAGCAGGAGACAGTTTGCGCCTAGAGGATGGTCAAGCGGTGCAGTTAGAAGATGGAACCACAGCATTTATTCACCATACCTCCAAAGGTACAATAGCTTTGGAAATATGAATGAGGGACAAATGGGAATATGGGAAAAGTAAGACCTGCCTTTAGCTGCTAAAGTGTTGCAGGTGAAAGAATTAGGTTCTTTGAAGTGCAAAGCAGCAAATTTGTGCACAGTGTAAGGAAAAACTTTCTGACAATTTGAGCTGCCAAGGAATATTTTGAAACAGCAAACACCATGGACTTCAGAGTCATGAGTTTGAACACCATGAACTGACACGAATTCAAATCCTGATTTCTCTATGTACTGATTTTAACTGATATTTGTTAGGTTTTTGAAATTCCTTAGTTCTTGAGGAAAGTGACTTTAATTCCCCAAATCTCTGGTTCCCATTTGTATGATGTAGACAGTAAATACACCTACCTCACAGAATTTTTGTGAAGATTAAAGGAATAGCACATATAAAGCACATGGTCCAGTGCTCATAATAACTACTCAATTAAAGTTATTTCCTTTGTTTCTTTCAATATGTAACAGTTTATTAGACTTCATCTTTAAGGTCCTTCTCTTTTACTCCCTCAGATAGTTATGATCAGAGCGCATTACAGGCAGTTCAACTGGAAGATGGCACCACAGCCTACATCCACCATGCAGTTCAAGTTCCACAGTCTGACACCATCTTGGCAATTCAGGCTGATGGAACAGTGGCAGGGCTGCACACTGGAGATGCCACAATTGACCCTGACACCATCAGTGCTTTGGAACAGTATGCGGCAAAGGTATGGCATTTTGCAATGTCAGATACAGCCTCCATTTTTTTCCAGACACAGTCTCCATTTTTTCATGAAAAGAAAATGAAAAGCACACTTTACCAAGAAACTAGCAGTTCAAAATCAAAATCAGTCAGCATCAAGCTGAGCACCATGGTGCATGACTATAATCCCAGCACTCAAGAGGCTGAGGTAGAAGGGTCAGTAGTTCAAGGCCAGCATGGGCTACATAGTGAGACCTTGTCTCACCAAAAGAAAGAAAAGAAAGAACAAAAGAAAGAAGAAAAAGAAGTGAAATGTAGAAAGAAATATTGGAAGAAAGCTAAAGGAATGGGGTAAGGACTTACAGAAAAGAAATGGATAGCCAGTCATTCACACAAAGAAATATAAAAGAAGACATCTTAAAAAGTATAGATAGAACTGTTTGTGAATTAAGAAGTAGAAGTTAGGGCGAGGCGTGGTGGCACAAGCCTGTAATCCCAGCAGCTTGGGAGGCGGAGACAGGAAGATTGCAAGTTGGAGACCAGAGGCAGTTTGCGGAACTTAGTGAAACCCTATCTCAAAAAAAGTAAAAAAAATGGGCTGGAGGCGGCAGCTCAGTGGTCCAGCACTTGCAAAGAATGCAAGCGCAAGACCTTGGGTTCAACCCCCAGTACAACACACACACAAAAAAAGAAGTAGAAATCAGAGATTAGAAAAAATGAAGGAAAGTCTCAATTAAGTTTTATGTTAGAAGGGCGGATTTTTGAGCTGGCCATATGGCATGTTCCTGTACTCCCAGCTACTTGGGAGGCTGAGGCAGGATGATCACTCCGGTCTAGGAGTTTGAGGCCAGCCGAGGCCATATAGTAGCAACTTTCAGCCCAGGCTGGACTACATAGCAAGTTCTGTCTCAAACAAACAAATAAAGGTTTTTTAGGAGTCTGGGATATTGTCCGGTGTCAAGAGTGCTTGCCTACCACACATGAGACCCTGGGTTCAATCCCCAGCACCACACAAAAATAAGTAAAAGCATTTTTTGGTTGCTTTTATTTTGTTGTTTGTTTTGTTTCACTTTTTATTTGGGAGATTTTCAAACACAGATACAGACAAAATTAAGTGATAATGAATCCTCATGTACTTATCACCATTGTCAAATGTAAAATTTGTTTACCCTGTGTGAGGCCCTGCATTCAATCCCCAGCACTGTGAAATAATAAGTAACACTTTTTAAAGCTTTCTTTTATTCCTATAGGTTTCCATTGATGGAAGTGAAAGTGTAACAGGCACTGGAATAATTGGAGAAAGTGAGCAAGAGAAAAAAATGCAGGTATGTAAAGCTGCTTTTTTATATAAGAATTTTTCTTAGCATTTCAAGAGCCTTTTGTGGATGAAAACAACAAGAGAGAGATCATTGCCTTTCTAGGAAAATTTCACAAATTCAGAAAACCAGCATATGTATGCAACTTTCTCAAACCACCTCAGGTCCTAAGGCTCATTAGTGGTGGCAAAGTGGCACTACAGAAATAGAAATATCACAGAAATCCAGGTGAAGCTTGTGTTCTCAAATACAAGTTTTCTAGAATCCAAGGCAGTTTTTAAGAGCTAGTGATCTTCTGCCTGCTCCCACCAATGGCAGTTTGTGTATTCTTTTTCTGAGCCTAACTAACCCTCCTTTCTTTGCTTTTTTGTATATTTTTTTTCTTCTACTTCCCACTGATTCCCTTATATTTTCCACTTCAAATTCTGGAGGGAAGGTCTAGGCTAGCTAATTATCATTGTTCTTGCTGAGCAAAGTTGTTTGTACTATTTGTAGCACATTGCTTCGTGGGGTACATATGGCCTATGAGTTGCCCTCCCTTGATTCAGAGGTTCACCTGGGTCTGGTCAATGGCTTCCTCTTACCCAAGAAACACCCTAGGGCACCAGTGCTTTTTAAGGTTTGTAGGTAAAACAAAGCAGTCTCAGATGCATTCTTGGACATCTCCTACAATTTAAAAATTCAAAACGTATATAAATAAGACTTTTGAATGTTTTGTGTTTCTACAGAATATCTTGAAGCTTATATCATCATTATAGTATATTCTTACTTTAATGCTGCTCTTTATCTTCTCAGCAGTTATCTCTTACTCTTTTGCTATTACAGCATAGCAAGTTTTTTTTGCATTCTTCAGAGGATTTTATCATATTTAAAGTTAAAACTTTGGGCCATATTTTTAAATTTGATTACTATCATCACTAATTAATGACATTGAGTGATACTGTTATGGCTTATGAAGATTTTACATTTATAATACTAGTAAATGATAAAAATAACAGGAGTCACCAACATCATGGGTAGACATTTGATGATGCTAAATATTTCTGAATAGCCAGTATTTGTTTATGAGCTGAAGCAGTGCCACCGAGTAGCAATAGTGTGAACACAGTTTGATGTTCACTAAGCCCATCATCTTTGAAACTGGGTGTTTCTTGATAGAGTTTTCAAGTCTTTGAATTCATATTCACATTTTGTGAGTAAAATTAGACTTTAATATTTTTAAACTATCCTATGTCAAATATAAGTCAAATGCTAAAATGAGAACAGTGTAAATACGTGCAAAAGATGGGGTCAGGGGCCCAATAAGTTCATTTTTATTGGTGAGTAACAAATAATTAAAAATTTAAGCAATAGCAGCCTGCACAACTTAACAAAACTCAACCTCAAAAATAAAAATGAGGTTCAGGGTGAGGCTCAGTGGTGTGGCACTTGCCTAGCATGTGATGAAGCCCTGGCCTCAACTTCCTAGTACTGAAAAAAAAAAATTAAGCAAACTAATATGTGATTAATACAGAATGGGTCTTACCTAAAAGTGAGCGAATTTACCATTGGGCTCCGTAATTTTATAAACCCTATTAGCATCAATTAATTTCTGAACCCAGAAGCAACTAGAAATTCAGAACTACTGCTGAGGCAAAATGTCATAAAAAGCCCCATTACTTTTTATCTGCATATGTAGAACAATTTGGTATTCATACCAGTAGACAAAGAAATAGAAGACAGTTAAATAGGAAATTTTTTCTTTTGATTATAGTTTTTTCGCCTTTGCAGTTTATACTTTTTCCTTACAGACTATATCTGCACTGTCCAGTATGGTAGCAGCTAGCTACATGTGGCTCTTGAGCACTTGAAATCTTGCTAGTCCGAATGTGGATTTCGAAGACATAGTATGAATAAAAGAATGTAAAATGTCTCATCAGTAATTTCTTCTGTTTATTACATGTTGCAATAATATTTTGAACCTATTGGGTTAAATAAAATAATTACTAAAATTAATTTCACCTGTTTCTTTTTCCTTTTTCAACGTGGCTACTAGAAAACTTCTAATGACTACATATTCTCCATTCTAGTCCTCACCCTTTCAGCAGTTTTAGAGAGCTACACAATCAGATGAAGATTAGAATTGAATGTGGATTGGACTAACATGTGAGAGTCTGCCCATGAGCTCTCTCTCTCTCTCTCTCTCTCTCTCTCTCTCTCTCTCTTAAATCCAGTCCACACATATATGACTTGCATTTGTGACTTATTCTATTTCTCTTCATTAGTTCTAGACCAGAACTTCATGAATCCACCATTCTCTAAAATAATTGAACGCCATTTTTGAGTTTGAAGACCTAGTATGTGGTATTAAAAAGCTAGGCTATCCAAAAGAATCATAGCAAGTAAACAGACACTGCAACTTCTGGTCTTGGTCTTATTTCTCCTCTTTCTGGCAGGAGTTTCTTATAACATTGTAGCTGTGTGTCTAGTTGAACCTTGAAGAGATTGGTAGCTAAAGCAATAGATTTTTTGGTAAATAGTCTTGTTTCTAAGCTCTAGATTTCTTTTTCATTGTCATGTTTACAGTTTAGAATTTTTTTCTTCCTTCTGTAACAGGAAGATGTTAGTTATGCCACTAAGCTGATCTCTGACATGAAAAAAATTTTCACAGGACAGAAGGGCTTTAAGTATTTAAAGCAGAGGTTCTTGTCTGGGGATGTGACTCAGTGGTAGAACCCTTCCCCAGCATGTGCAAGGCATTTGATTCAATCACCAGCACTGAATAAAAAAAGAAAAGAGAAAACAGAAGCTCTCACATGGAGGCAGTTTTGTTATAGGACATTTAGCAATGTCTGGAGACAATTTTGGTGGTTGTAATTGGGGGAGTACTACTTGGCATCTGGTGAGTAGATGTCTCATAGGTACTACTTGGCATCTCACAGGGAATAGGACAGCCCTCCCACAACAAGGAGTTAGGCTCTTAAACTGTCAATAGTGCTGGATTTGAAAACCCCAGACTTCCTTCCCCTTCCACCCCATGGTACTTGGGGGGCTGAACCAAGGGCCTTGGGCATACCTTGCAAATGCTCTACCACTGAGCTGCACCCTCAGCCCCTTTTTAATTTTTTATCCTGAGACAGGATCTCATTAAATTGCTCCAGCTGCCTCTGGCCTGGAACTGGCAATCCTACTGCCTCCACCTCATGAGTTGCTGGGATTACAGGTGTATGCAACCACACCCAGCCTAAAAACCCCAATTTAAAAGAATCTCTAAGAATACCTGTGTGTTTAGTTGTAAGAACCATAAGTATGGGTGGGGGTGGTTCATAAGAGACTATAGCTATTGTCATTGCCCTCATGCTACACCACCCTTAATAGAAAACTTGCCAAGTATATTGGCATACACCTGTAATCTCAGTACTCAGGAGACTGAGACAGGGAGAACATATGTTCAAGGCCAGCCTGGACATAAGCAAGTTCCAGTCCAGTTTAGGCTACATAGCAAGACTCTTTCTTAAACAGCAATTAAAAAAGTAGAAAATTTGGTTTAGTATTGAAGAAATACACAATTTTGTAATCAAAATATCTGGGTACAGTTTCTGTTGTGCTGTGTAGTAGCTATGTGACTTTGGACAAGTTATTTCTCTTGAGATTGCTTATCTATTACATGTGAATAATAATAATCTTTTCCTTACCCATCTCATGACATTATGAAAACCGAATGAAGTTTTCATTTGATTGATAATGTTTCAGATAAACATAAGAATACTATTAGTGAATTTATAAGCATTATATAGATGTTGATCATTGTTGATGCTTTACATATTGGTAGGCTACCAGGCTTTTTTCATGGATTTTCCAAGACTTCCTTCAAAACTAATTTGATTTACACTGGAGATCAAACTTCTTTGGTTTAAGCCGGTTAGAGTGGCACATGCCTGTGATACCAGCAGCTTGGGAGGCTGAAGCAGATGGATTGTGATTTCAAGGACATAGGCAGCGTGTGCAACTTAAAGAGACCCTGTCTCAAAATAAAAAAATTCAAAAATGGAGTTAGGGATGTGGCTTAACAGTAGAGTGCTTGCCTCGAATGGACAAGGCCCTGGGTTAATCCCCAGTACTGGAGGTGGAGGAGCGGGGCGGTTCTTTGGTTTCTCGGTGTTTTAATCAGAGCCCTGATAATTGAAAAATCACAGGAAAGCCAGACAAGCTACTTACGAAAAAAAAAAGGGGGGGGGACATAGTGTAAGGATATGACAGAGCTTAGGGGAAACCAGAACAGGAACTGCTGAGCAGTGTGGCCTCACAGGAACTAGAACTCAAAAGCAAATCAAGAGTTGAGGCTAGTCTCACTCCTTTTTCTTCTCCCTCCCACTGCCCATAAGGGGTCTCTGTGTTTTCCATGGCATCTCTGCTCCTTTTCTCTGCAGACAGGTTACCTCTGTCTTCATTGAGTTTGCATATGGGCCATTGCAGCCATGCTTTCTCGGGTTCACTACCTGTGGCCAACTCAAGATTTCTCATTAGTTCGTAGGTCAAATTCAAATACCAGCAGAGAAGACTCAGCCTGACTTTTTTTGTTGTTGATAGGGTCTCACTATATTGCCCAGGCTGGGCTGGAACACCTAGACTCAAGTGATCTTCCTGCCTTAGCCTCCCAAATGGCTGGGACTATAAGTACATAGAACTGCACCTGACTCAGCCAGGCCACATGAGGCATATTATAGTTTATGGCCAACCTGTAGATGTAGAATCTTTTATGGTAATCAGAGTCTGTGGGTGGGTTGGCTGATTCTCCTAGGATATGGGCTGGATAATTACCAAAACCTATTTAATATAGGCAGTTTAAATGTGGGTTGTATTTTATTTTTATTTTCTGAATTTTTGTGTAGCTATACATTTTTTTTCTTTTGTAGTAGTAGGAGGTTGAACCTGGGGCCTCATGCATCCTTGGCAAGTGTTCTACCACTGAGCAGTACTTCTAACCCCTTTTTTATTTTGAGACAAGGTCTTGCTGAGTTACTCAGGCTGTCTTTGAGCCTGAACTTGAACTTGTGATCCTCCTGCCTCAGCCTCCTAAGTAGCTGGGATTACAGACATGTGACATAGCACCCACCTTAGCTATGCATTCTTGAACCAATGAACCTTGCTTTTTTTAACCTGGAGTACTGGAGATTGAACCCAGGGCCTCGTGCCTGCTAGGCCAGTGCTCTACGACTAGGCTGCATACTCAGCTCAAACTTTGCTTTTCTAGGTCTCTGTTTTTTTCATTTCCTAAAGAAAGGTATTAATTATGTCAGCAATTATTAATCAGGGGCAAAGGTTTTTTTTTAATTGACCCAGTAATTGTATACATTTTGGGGGTACAGTGCGATATTTCCATGCATGTAGACTATGTAGTGATCAAATCAGGGTAATTATCATAACACATCCATCACCTCAATCATATTCTGTAATTTTTTAAAAAGGAGTTGGGGGTGGAGCTTAGTGGTAGAACATATGTTTATGTGCACAGTCCTAGATTCAATCTCTAGCACCAAATAATAATAATTTAGTAATTTTTTAACTTGGAGAAATTCAAAGAAAACCCCAAATGACCCCTAATCTTACTATACATAAAACTGTCATGTGCATTTTTAATAAAGACTTATGTTTAAAAAATTCAAATTTTATGTTTAGAAAATCCAAATGGTATAAATTAGAGAAAATAAAAGTGAAAGAGAAAGACACACTAATAATAATCATTGCTAGATATCTGAGTTGTGTTTTTTTTTAATTGTTTTTTCCAGTGCTGGAGGTCAAACCCCTGGCCTTGCATATGCTCTACCACTGAGCTATATCCCCAGTCCCATGTATCTGGTTTTTGAATGTTTTTTCTTTTGTATCTTGCTAGAAATGCTGATATATCCCATGGTTTCCTAAAAGTCCTTTTGATGACACGCTTTCATGATTAGTTGTTTTCCTCCAAGAGAACATTTTAAAAATTATTTAAGTTTCTTTCATTTTATCTTCCCCCAAGAATATAAATTATTTACATCATAATATGCAAGTTTATATACATCAGACAATAAAAGTTGTATCTACTATGTGTCATCATAGTAACTAGAATTCTAAGTACTGAACTAGACAGTAAAATGCAGTGGTTACCCTTAACCCTACTGATCTTGTTCTATGACTTCAGAAGCTCTGCCAATTAGCTACAACATCCTGAAACCAGATTGGTTAATAGCTTGAGCTCTACTCAAATCTCCCTTCCCTACTTTTGACCTTGGGAAAGTTATGTTGTTATTGTTGTTGTTAGGTGCCGTCGAGTTGGTATCCGACTCATAGCGACCCTCTGTACAACAGGGGAAACACTATTGTTAGTGCTTCTCTGCTGTTCATAGGGTTTTCAATGGCAGATTGATTTTTGGGAGGGGGTTGCCAGGTCCTTCTCCCAAGCCTACAGCTTCTGGTGTTCCCAAGCGGTCTCCCATCCAGGTACTAACCAGGCCCGACCCTGCTTAGCTTCTGAGATCTGACGGGATCGGATGCCACAGGGCTACAGCTGCAGGCATAAAGTTATGTTACTTAACCACTACTATGAATCTCAGTCATTTTTTCTTTTCTTTTCTTTTCTTTTTTCTTTTCCTTCTCTTCCTCTCTCTCTCTCTCTCTCTCTCTCTCTCTCTCTCTCTCTCTCTCTCTCTCTCTCTCTCTCTCTCTCTCTCTCTCTCTCTCTCTCTCTCTCTCTCTCTCTCTCTCTCTCTCTCTCTCTCTCTCTGTCCCCCCACCCCATTTCTTTCATCCATTTTTGAACAGAGTCTTGCCATTTAGCCCAGGCTGAGCTGGAACTTGTGGTCCTCCTGTTGCATCACTGTGCTAGACTTTGAGTCTCTTTTGTTTTATTTGTAAATCACAGATATTTAATTCATTGGATGAGCATGGGGGACCAGTTAGACAGGATATATAAAACACCAACCACAGTGTCTCACATGTGCAACTCCTCAATAAGTGGTAGTTAACCTCTTTATTACTGAGGTCACTTTGTAATTCAGTTTTAGTCCCAGTCCAGTATTCACCACTGGGATTTGCACCTCCTTAGAATACAATTAGAATTACTACTGGGATTTGTGCTCCTAATGTTAAAGCCACAGGGGATTTATGTTATCTATCTAGTATGGTTGGGAGAAGGACATGGCAATCTACTCCAGAGGCGATCCTGAAACAATCAGCCATTGAAAACTCTATGAGGATCACAAGGGCACCTAACAACAACAACAACAACATCTAGTATGGTGGCTTTCAGACTCTGTCCTTTGGGAGTCCTATGAGTTTTTGTTTTTGAGTTCTCTCAGAGACTAGCAGGGCTTTGAGTCACCTATTCCTGCTTGAGCCACCAGGAGCAGTTTCTTTACCTGTTTTACATGGTAGAATGCTATGTAAATATTTCATCTGCCAAAGAAGTTTGACACCTTCAAAAAGCAAAATTGCCACTGATTTAATACAATATGTTCTTTATATAGGTAGGCAAATAGGCCCTATGCAATTTGTACAATTTTACATGGCAAATTTATGGCAAACCTAAGGTTGTCTTAATTCTCTGTACATAAATTAAACATAAATAGCAATGAAGTCATTTTCTAAGCATGGTGTTAGAAGCTGACTAGTGTTTCACTGCTTTTAGCTTCTAAACTGCCCTTGAGACTTGCCCTTTGTGATAATATATCAAGTTGGTGTTCCTTTGACAAAGTTTGCATATATATGATACTACATAACTGAGAAGTACTTGTTGTAGCTTTAGCCTATTAATTTAGCTTTTGAATTTGGGATTTTGTCCATTTTTGATCCTAAATTATCTGTAGAATCATCTATTTTTTTATGTCCCATAGTCATCATTGTGTTGTTTTTAGGTGCTGTTCAGTCAGGTCCAACTCATAACCAACTTATGTAAAAGACAAAACACTCTCTGATGCTGTGCCATACCTGGCGCTATTGTCAGTGTTTCTCTGCTATGTATACATAGGGTTTTCTTTTCTTTTCTTTCTTTTTAAAAAATTTTTATTATTATTATTTTCTTGCAGTACTGGGGGTTGAACTCAGGGCCTTGCACTTACATGCTTTATAAGTGCTATACTACTGAGCTGCACCCCTAGCCCATTTCTTTACTTTTCGAGACAGGGTCTCACTAAATTATGCAGACTGCCTCTAGTCCCAAACTTGCAATCCTCCTGCCTTTGCCTCCCGAATCATTGGGATTACAGGCGTGCACTGCTGCACCCGGCTTATATAGGGTTTTTAAATGCCTGATTGATTTGGGGATTGTTTTCATTCGGGAGTGAGCTGCCAGGTCCTTCTCCTGTTTTCGCGTGTTGGGGATTGAACCCAGGGCCTTAGAGCATGCAGAGCAGCACTCTACCAACTGAATTTCAGCCATTCTCTGTTGCATATTTATGATTAACCAAATATCCTTTGGTTGCCCTGACTCTGTCTTTTCACTCAGTTACTCAATACTAATTTTTTTCTAAAACAGAACTAATCTTGACCAGTCCCTTACTTTAAAATGTTATTTGCTCTTTTTGTTTTCTTAATCTAGGCTTGCTCTTCAGAATGCTACCTAAAACTCTTTGCAAATATGATCCTAAGCTTCTCTCTTAATTTTCACATTGTCCATTCACTTTTTTTTTTTTTTTTTTTTTTTTTAAGTGGTCCTGGGTGATTAAACCCAGGACCTTAACAGAGGTTAGGCAAGTGCTCCACCACAGAGCTGCACTCCAGCCCTTATTCTTATTTTTTAATTGGAGACAGGGTCTTACTAAATTACACAGGCTGCCTCTGGCCTTGAATCTGTGATCTTCTTGCCTTCACCTCCTGAGTTGCTGGGACTACAGATATGTGCCACCATGCCTGGCTGTTATTCATTCCTATTCATATAAACACTGTACTTTCATATTAAGTTTCCATTTCTTCAAAACACATTTCCAAACCTTTGATCATTCCATTCTGTCTGCCTGAACAACTCTTCCTTACTCTTCTTCAGCCTTCAGATTTCATCTTTAGACAGCTTGCAATAATCTGTAGCTCTCTCCACTTTGACATTTTGAGCCCATTAGAACTCTATAAGGACTCCTTTCATAATAATAATTATGTCTTTTCTTTTCATTTTGTGAGCTTTTATTCTTCTTGTTGTTTTGCATTTCGTTTCATTTTGTTTTGTTTTGAGATAGAATCTTACCATGTAAGATGTAATGGTACTCTTACCATGTAAGAGTTCAAGGCTGGCCTTGAACTCTTGATCTTCCTGCCTCAGCTTCCCATGTGCTGTGATTACAAGAGTGCACCACCATGGCCAAATCCTGCTAGTAACTTAAAGCATGAGAAATGCTAGTGACTTCAGCTAGCTTAAAAATAAGAAATTCTGAACTGGGTGCTGTGATGAACACCTGTAATCCCAGTGGTTTAGGAGATTGAGGCAGGAAGATCATGAGTTTGAAGCCAGAGGCAGCCTGTGCAAGTGAGTAAGACCTGGTCTCAAAATAAAAAATAAAAAAAGGGCTAGTGGTGCAGCTCTGTGGTAGAGCACTTGTCAAGCATGCTTGAAGCCCTGGGTTCAATCCCAAGTACTGCCAAAAGAAGAAAGAAAAAAAAAAGCTGAGCAAGGTGGCTTATGTCTGTAATCCTAGCAATGCAGGATGTGGAGGCAGAAAGATCCCAAGTTTGAAGCCAGAGGCAGACTGTGTAACTTAGCAAGACCCTATCTCAAGATAAAAAATTAAAAATGAGCTAGGAGTGCAGCACCCCTGTGGGTAGAACACTTGTAAAGTATTTGTGATACCCTGGGTTCAGCTGCCTAGTATGAGAGAGAGAGAGGGAGGGTGAGGGAGAAAGAAAAGGAAAATTAATTCTGTTGTTACCACTCCTGTCCCCATCCCATAGGTACACATTTGGAAGCCTCAGTAATTCTTATATTGTTGCTGACCTTCACTTTATAACTCTGGGCTCTTAAAGCCTCCACTGTAGGAGCAGAAACAAGTACATTTTTTGAAAAAAAGATTTTTTAATACTCATTGAATGTGAATTCGATATTATTTCATTGTCTTAATTAGATGCCAAACTCCTGATGTATATTTCATACAAGAATTAAAGCTTCTGGCCGGGCTTCATGGTGCACATCTGTAATCCCTGCAACTCAGGAGGCAGAGGCAAGAGGATTGCAGGTTTTAAGCCAGAAGCAGCCTGCGTAATTTAGCAAGACCCTGTCTCAATATAAAAAATCAAAAAGGGGCTGGAAATGCAGCTCAGTGGTAGAGCACTTGCAAAATATGTGCAAAACTCTGGGTTCTGCCTCCCAGGAAGCAATATAGGAACAGAAAAGATGCAGATGTGGGCCTGTCCAGGATAATTAGCTGCCCCTGCTATTCTGAATGTGTGACCTGTTGAGTTTACTTTAGATGTAGGGTTGTGGTAAGTGCTCTCCCTTCCATGGTACTCCTAGAGAGGAAGATTGAATAGCAAGAGCTCCTTTCTCTGGATTTGCAATCTCATTCTCCATTAAAATCTGCCTTCACAATTCATATAAAGCCTAATGCCAGTTCCATTCAAAACTATAATATATATGCCAGGGCGCTGTGGCGCACACCTATAATCCCAGAGGTTTGGGAGGCAAAGGCAGGAGGATCGCAAGTTCGAGACCAGAGGCAATCTGGTAATTTAGACCCTGTCTCAAAAAAGTAAAAAAAAAAAAAAAAAAAAATGGGCTGGGGGTACAGCTCAGTGGTCCAGCACTTACAGAATATGCAAGTGCAAGGCCCTGGGTTCAACCCCCAGTACCCTCCCAAAAAAGACTATAATATATGCACATTTTTAAAATACTGAATGGCCGAGTGCGGTGGCACATGCCTGTAATCCCAGCAACTCGGGAGGCGGAGGCAGGAGGTTCGCAAGTTCAAGACCAGACGCAGTCTGTGTAACTTAGTGAGACCCTGTCTCAAAAAAAAAAAAAAAAATGGGCTGGGAGTGCAGCTCAGTGGTCCAGCACTTGCAAAGCATGCAAGTGCGAGGCCCTGGGTTTAACCCCCAGTACCGCAAACAAACAAAACAAACAAACAAAAAAGCTTGCTGTAGTGGCATAGTTCAAGGCCAGAGGCAGCCTGCATAATTTAGCAAGACCTCATCTCAAAATAAAACTGGGCTTGGGGGTGCAGTCTAGATGTAGAGCACTTGCAAAGTATGTGCAAGGCCCTGGGTTCTACCCCCAAGTACTGCTAAAACAAAACAACAACAAAGCTCACCAAGATGTTAATAGTAGTTTCCTCTAGCTTGTAGGATCATAGCTTATTTGAACTTTCCCTACCTCTTTCCCTCCCTCCATCCCTCCCCTCCTCCTCCTCCTCCTCCTCTTCTTTCTTTCTCTCTCTCTCTGTCTCTCTGTCTCTGTCTCTGTCTCTCTCTCTTTTTCTCTCTCTCTCTGTCTCTGCCTCTGTCTCTGTCTCTCCCTCTCCCTCTCCACCCCTCTTTCTTTTAAGATAGGATATCACTTGGTAGCCCAGATAGGCTGGTCTAGAACTCTCTGTGTAGACCAGGCTGGCCATGAACTTCACATCAATCCTGCCTCAGCCTCCCAAGTGCTGGAATTATAGGAGTGTGCCACCATGCCTGGCTTCAACTTTTTTTCTTCATTCTCCACTTTGATATCTATATTCCTCCAATGTACATTTATTACTGTTATAATAAATTAAAAATCAATTTAAAAATGGAGGGTTTTTTCTTTTAATAATAGCTAATCTTTAAGATTCATAGAGACTCTGGTTGGTTGGTTGGTTAGCTGGTTTTTTGAAACAGGATCTTGATATATAGCCCAGGCTGGTCTCAAAGTTAAGATCCTCCTGTGTCAGCCTCCAGAGTGCTGGGATTACAAGCATGGGGCACCACTCTTGCATGAGACTCTTGTTTGTTAAAAAATAAAAATTTTTGCCCCAGTGTAGTAGTGCACTCCTGTCATCCCAGCACTCAGAGGCAGAGGCAGGAGATTCGAGAATCTGAGGCCAGCCTGGGCTACATAGAGAGCTCAAGGCCAACCTGAGCTACATAGTGAGACCCTGCCTTAAATAACCAGGGACTGGCAACATAGCTCAGTGATAGAGCACTTGCCAACATGTCCAGAGCCCTGAGTTCAGTCTCTAGTACTGCAAATAAATAAATAAATAACTCTTATTCCACTTATCTTTTATTGCTTTTTTTATACATTTATTAAGCTGTATTTCAAATACTGTAAAACTTACATTTAAAGTATATACAGCTCCAGAACCAGGCACAGTGGCACACACACATGATTTCAACTACTAGAGAGGGTGAGGCAGGAGGATCTCTTTGAGATCGGCATAGCATTATAGTGAGACCTCATCTCAATGTGCCACCACACCTGGATGGTTTTTGATTTTTTGATACAAAGTCTCTCTATGCAGTCCAGGCTAGCTTCAAACTCAATATGTAGCCCAGGCTGGCCTTAAACTCTCCCTCTCTTCTTCAGCCTTCTGAATGCTGGGATTACAGAAGTGCACCACCACACTCAGCTTTCCAGTATAAATACATTGATAAATCTTGTGACATTTTTGGTGTACACCTAACATTGCAAGTAAATTTATCATGTAAATGAATTAAGTATGTGTCATAAATTTTATGGAGATCAGAAATACCTGAGTTTATCTGAAAATGGAGAGAATATATTGTTTTAGAACCTGAATATTTAATAATATGAATAAAAACAATTTTTTCCCCTTTGGTGCTGGGAGTTGAACCCAGGGCCTTACACATACTTAGCAAGTACTCTACCACTGTTCTATACTCCCAACTTCCATTTTTTGTTATTAAGATAGAGTCTTGCTAAATTACACAGGCTGCCTCTTGCCTCACAGTTTCAATCTCCCTGCCTCCATCTCCTAAATCACTGGAATTGTGGATAGGAAACATCATGCTCAGCTAATGAGAATTATTTTTGTTGATCTATTCTCACACCAGAAATCAGATTCTATAAAACACACTCATTTCCTTAAGAATGAAGATAAAAGCTGGGCATGGTAATGTAATGCCTGTCATCCTAGCACTCAGGAGGTGGAGGCAGGAGGATTTCAGGTTCAAGGCTAGCCTGAGCTACATATCAAGACCCTGTCTCAAAAAAGGACTGGGGATGTAGCTCAGTGGTAGAGTTTTGCTGAGCCTGTGCAAGGCCCTGGGTTTGATCCCTGGCACCAACAAAAAAAGAGTATCAAGCAATTAAGAATATATTTATGAAAATTTTATTTATCCAAATCTCCATGTTGGTCCACATAGCGATAGGGTATGGCAGAAACTCATGAAAAGTAGTTCTCTTTAACAGAAATCTAAGAGATCCTAACAGCTCTTTCAAAAAACGCCTTCAGGGTTACATGCTTAATTCTGGCTTTTATTTTTAGATTTCACTTTCACTTTGTAGTATCTGTAGTAAATATCTCCTCAGTTATGATGATCTTTGCTCTATTACTTTGAAATTTTTACAATATAAAAAAGCTTCCAGAGCCAGACACAGTGACACATACCTGTAATCCCAGTGACTCAGGAGGCAGAGGCAGGAGGATCACAAGTTCAAGATCAGAGGCAGCCTGAGTAATTTAGCGAGACCCTGTCTCAAAAAAAAAAAAAAAAAAAGGGCTGGGGGTGCAGCTCAGTGGTATAGCTCTTGCAAAGCATGCAAGTGTGAGGCCCTGGGTTCAACCGCCAGTACTGCGTTAAAAAAAAAAAGCCTCTGGCAGAGTCATTTTTAAGGCAAGAGTGACAATCTGCACAGATAGGATATTGTAGCACTACCACCATGTGGCCCTCAAAAGTTGAAAGTCATTCAATATTTATGGTATCAAAATTTCTCAAATAGGTTGGTCATCTTTAAAAAACTTTTAAAATCAGTGCCATTGTTTGAAATCTTATGGTATTGTATTCAGAAAAATGATCTTACACTGAATGTAAGTGTAAACTAGGATTGTATGTACTACAATGTTGCCTACAACTGACTCAGATGACCTGTTGTTAGGTGCTGTTGAGTTGGGTTCCACTCATAGCAATCCTATGTACTCAGACGAAACACTACCTGACTCTGTGCCATAGCCAGCATTATTGTCAGTGCTTCTCTGCTACTCATAGGGTTTTCAATGGCTGATTGTTATTTGGGAGTGGGCTGCCAGGTCCTTCTCCCAATCCTACAGTATCTGGTGTTCCTATGCAGTCTCTCATCCAAGTACTAACCAGGCCCTACCTTGCTTAGCTTCCAAGATATGACAGGATCAGATGCCACGGTAGTACAGCTGCAGGCTCTCAGATGACCTAATGACCTCTTTTTTATTGCTTTTGAAATTAAAAATGCTTTTGACATTGCTTTTAGGACCCATGACCTTAAAAAAAACAAAACAAAACATAGCTATAGATGTATCACTTGAGTATGTCAAGGAATACCTATCTACAACGGAGATTTTCTAAAATGGGAATAGATCTGTGAACCTAAACCATGCTTTCCTTTTCGTTTTGTTTGTTTTTATAGTACTCAGGGGTTGAACCCAGAGCCTCCTACATACTTTGCAAGTGCTCTTCCACCGAGCTGCACCTTTAACCCCTTTTTATTTGTTATTGTGAGACAGGACCTCACTAAGTTATGCAAGATGCCTCTGGCCTCAAACTTAATCCTTTTACCTCTGCCTCCTGAGTCCCTGGAATTACAGATGTGTGCCACCATGCCCAGCTTGAGCCATGCATTCTTTTAGCTCTCCTTTTGACTATTCCAGAGCTGCTAACTTCAGCTATGGAACAAAATGAACCTAACTGATTCAGAAGGATAGACTTGAGTCTAGAATTATAATGTAAACATTATAATTTTATCTTTTTATTGTGAAATACTAACTTCGTCTTTTTTATTTCTGAATAAATAATTGGAATCATACTTTTTATTTTATCTAGATTGTCTTACAAGGACATGCAACAAGAGTAACTGCTAAATCTCAGCAGAGTGGAGAGAAGGCATTTCGATGTAAATATGATGGATGTGGGAAATTATATACAACAGCTCATCATCTTAAGGTACATATAAGAAATATTTTGTATCTAATTGTGAGAACACTTAGAACATTAAATACTAACATGATGTATGTGTAGCATTCAGACACCACTCTTTTCTCCCACTTTACAAGATACTGACACATGCTCATACTCAGACATACAAAAGCCTATAAACAGATGCTAAAAATTGTCATTCTCTAAGGGTTTAGACTGTGTTTTCTTCATTTCTATATCCCTAATGTCTAGCATACTACCAGGCATAGTGGTAGCTACTCTATGTATTTGAATACATTTCTATACATTCAATAAATTTTAAATATGAAATTTATATAATTATATGATAGGTGTGTGCATTCACTCTGTTCACAGTGATTCTTTGTAATCTAGGAAAAGTTGGTGTTAATTTGTCCTATTGCTGAGAATGTGGCTCAGTGGTAGTATACTTGCCTAGCATGAACAAGGCTCTGGATTCAACCTTCAGCACCGTTTACCAGAAAAAAAAAAAAAAAAGAAAATCCTGTCTTTCAAATACTTGGACCAAATATTTTAATTTTTATCACAACTAAACAACAGAATATACCATGACTCTTTTTTTTTTTTTTTGAAACAAAGTAAGTTTATTAGTCAAATAAGAGGTAGCACACACTTAATATTTAAGTGTAGGCATTCAGAGAGAAAGATGCCTAAGAAAAGAATAATAGTCCACATGCAAGGTATGGATGTAGGCTTCTCAAGAGAAAGAATCACCTACCATCACTCTTCATAACTAAGATATATTGAATAACTTAAAGTGTGTTGAAGTGTGAATTTAGCGTATTTGGAATAGTGGCCCTAGAGCCCATCACCCCTGCTTATCAATGTATAACCTTTACATATTTTGTTTTTCTTCTTCTTCTTCTTTTTTTTTTTTTTAGTAGTAGGAAGTTGAATTTGAGGACTGGCACATTCTTTGCAAGTGTTCTACCACTGGGCTACACCCTTGGCCCATTTTCTATTTTGTGTTAAGTTTTCACTAAGTTACACAGACTGCCTCTGGCCCCAAACTCACAATCCTCCTGTCTCTGCCTCCTGAGTTGCTAGGATTACATCTGACCAACTTTGGCATGTTAATTAACTTCTTAGTACCTCATTTTCCCCATTAAGAAAATTGGATCCCTCACAGAGTGGTTTTAAGCATTAAATAAGTTAATATTGTCCGTGTTAAATACTAAAAACAGTGGTCTGATACTGGTTAAAGATTCAGTGAGTGTTGGCCATTTTCATGGTTAATCATTTGTCATACCAGACCCCCATAGTAGATACTATTATGTCCCCACTTTACAGAGAGGACCTTGAGGCTTCGAGAAGGCAAGTGCCCATGGCCACTGCTATAGGCAGTGGTGGACTCTTGCCTCAGATTCAGGCCTCTGTAGCAGCAGCCTCTGCACTCTTTTTACCTTACCTTGGGGAACTTCTCCCTGTACTCTGTTCTTAGTTCTCATCATGTATGTGTTTCATGAAAATACCTTTGACCATTTTAGAAACACTCAAACTTCAACTTTTCCTTTTCCTTATTTAAAATGAGTAATTCTTAATATAAAGCCTTTAGGCCTTTGGAAAATTATTTGGCTATTATTTTGTGAAAAAGCTGTCTTTTTTTTTTTTTTTTTTTTTAAGAGCACACAACATTGTTCAGCAGTGACAGAAAAATAATGGGTCTGTGTTGAGACCATCTTATCCAAGGAATGTGTAAAGGAAATAGAATCCTGCTTGTGTTTTAATGGGCTGAGAATTAGCTCAGTTGGTAGAGCGCTGTGCTGCAATCTCTGAGGTCCTGAGTTCAATTCCCAGCACCGCAAAAATGGGAGAAGGGCCTGGCAATCCACTCCCAAGGCAATCCCAAAACAGTCAGCCATTGAAAACCCTTTGAGGGTTGCTATGAGTTGGATACCAACTCGATGGCACCTAACAACAAGAATGTGTTTTAATAACAGGTCCATGAGAGGTCACACACAGGAGATCGGCCTTATCAATGTGAGCATACAGGCTGCGGGAAAGCATTTGCAACAGGTAAAAACAAGTTTTCTTTGTTTCTTGGTACCAGTGGGAGATTGAGCAAAGACAAACCAGAGGCAGGAACTGACCCCATGCCCTTATACAAGTTCACAGAAGCACATGGTCAGTTTTTCTGGTTTTTTTTTCCCCCGTTTATTAGTAAATGATGATGGGGTACAGATTAATACCGCATTGTCTTTTCCACTATGCATCCTTTATATCACTTCTGGCAATGTTTTCATCAACCGACAAAGTTTATGGAGCCTTATAGCTAATATGTAGTAAACACAAATGCTTATTTGGGTTATATTCTCCTATCTTTCCAACATATTCATGAAGTTGTGCTGTTTACATTGAGATCGTCCTTTCCCCATTCATCCCTCCACATTGACCTCCTCCCTATCCCACTTTCCACAATCTTCACTTCTCTCGTGCTTCCTGGCATGATCAAGTTTTCAATCTCTTTCTTAATTTCCTTTTGTCCTATTTGATCTGGACTCCTCTCTGTGTTCTCACTTTTCTCCAGAGACCTGTCTCTGCCTATTGTGTAAGGTGCTTTTCATTCCACATGCTTTCTCTTAGCAGGAAAAATAAAAGCCAAGCTTTAAAAGTTGACATAGTTGGGCATGGTGGCACACACTTGTAATCCTAGTACTTGGGAGGCTGAGGCAAGAGAAATGACCTAAGTCCTACATAGCAAGTTCCAGGCTAGCCTGGAGTAAAACTCTACATCAAAAACACAACAATAATAAATAAATTAATTAATTTAAAAAAAAACAAAGAAACTTGACTTAAAATTTAATTAATACAGACCTTAAAGCACCACAGATAACTGGGACTTAGCAGTGGGATGGGGCCTGCCCAGGGACACATCTGGCAGGGCGAGGACCAAGCCTTCTGACTTCCATTCCCTGTTCCTTGTCTTGATTCCACCTTAAGCTTTTGGAGTATGAATTATTGAAAACATCTCATAAAACTGCAGCACTTTAAAAAAGACACACATACATACCTTCTAAACAGAGATGAAACTATTACATTTTCAGTGTGACAGTCTTGATCTCTCAATACTATCTCAAACTTTTTTTTTTTTTTTTTTTTTTGCGGTACTGGGGGTTGAACCTAGGGCCTTGTGCCTGCATGCTTTACAAGTGCTGGACCACTGAGCTGTACCCCCAGCCCATTTTCTTACTTTTTTTTTTTTTTTTTGGTGGTACTGGGGGTTGAACCCAGGGCCTCGCGCTTGCATGCTCTGCAAGTGCTGGACCACTGAGCTGTACCCTCAGCCCGTTTTTTTACTTTTTTGAGACAGGGTCTCACTAAGTTATGCAGACTGCCTCTGCTCTCGAACTTGTGATCCTCCTGCCTCTGCCTCCCAAGCCTCTGGGATTACAGGCGTGTGCCACCTCGCCCAGCTATTTCAAACATTAATAGTAGTTATTCTCTTGTATTTGCCTAGTATTTTATCCTTGTTATTTGCTATATTTTTAATAGATTTATTTTAGTGTGTGTATTTAGAGGGACATTATGTAATTAAATTTATTTTAAATTTTTCTTGAAGGTTATGGATTAAAAAGTCATTTCAGAACTCATACTGGAGAAAAGCCATATCGGTGTTCAGAAGATAATTGTACCAAATCTTTTAAAACTTCAGGAGATCTACAGAAACACATCAGAACTCATACAGGTACAAGTGTGAACAGAATGTGATATGTAGGCTATAATTCTTGGTTTGAGTCTTTCTGTTTTGTCTTACTTTGTTTTGTTTGGTTTTGTTTTTTGAGACAGGGTCTTGCTATGTAGCCCAGGCTGGCCTGGAACTCAATGACCTTAAAGTCGCAATCATCCTGCCACAGCCTCCATGCCCACCTAGGCCAGGGATTCTCAATCTGCAGGGAGGGCACCTGGGGAAGGAGTCTCTAAAAGAGTTTCAGGGAATCAATATCAGGGGCTTCTCTTAAACTCCTGCAGTTATGTGCAGTTTGCTATTTGTGCATGTTGCTTCTTTCCAGGACAAGGGCCCAGAACTCTTAGATTCTCAAAGGGGCCTGTGTCCTTAATATGTAAACAATGGCCATAGATCATCACCCTCTCAGTTTCAGAAATTATTTAAGCAACAAGCTTATTTTCCTAGGATTACACATTTAATTAGAGACCAAAGTGAGACCAGAACCTAAGACTCCCTATTCCTTCTTGATTTAGTATTGCCTCTCCTGCACTTAGCTCCTGCTAAAAAAAAGTCTGAACTCCTAACAGCTCCACAGAAAGAAAGACATGTTCCTTCCTTATTACCTCTCCCACTCCTCTTTAAATTTCCCTATCTTCTTTTTCTGAGTGGTACTTTATTTTTAGCTCCCCTTTACTCCCCCTTTTCCTCCTTCTTGTTGTTGTTAGGTGCCATTGAGTCAGGTCTGACTCATAGTGACCCTGTGTACAACAGATGAAATAGTACCCAACACTGTGTCATTCCTGGCACTATTGTTAGTGGTTTCTGCCATTCATAGGATTGTCAGTAGCCTTTTCCTCCTTCCACTTGATTATTTGTGGAATTGATATTATAAAGATAATTATTTGTTTTGGTTCAGAGCTAGATACATTTTATAAACTGTTGATAAAGAGATGCTGCTATAAGCTATTGACTAAGTACTGTAATGTGATAATTTAGCTTGAAAGTTTAGTACAGGTGTTTTTAAACATGGTGTAATAACTGTATCCTCAAATGTTATAGTTTCTGTTTTAAATATTCTGAAATAGTTTAGCAAATTTCCATGGAGGATTTTTTTAGGCATTAAGGTTTAACCTTTAATTCAAATATGATCAGAATTGGCTAAGGAACAGAACTGTGGATCTCTGCTTCTATCTCACACATGCATCCTTTTTTTATTCACTGTATCAAAAAGAAGTATTTCCAGGTCCTGCAAATTCTATATGGATTTGCAATACAAAGCCAACTTGTTATATAAAAGCTACATACAAAGGTCATAGTGGCGCATACCTATAATCCCAGTGACTCAGGTGGCTGAAGCAGCAGGATTGTAGGTTTGAGGCTAGAAGCATCTTGCGTAATTTACCAAGACCTTGTCTCAAAATAAAAGTTTAGCTGGGTACAGTGGTGCACACCTGTAATCCCAGCGACTTGGATGCAAGTTCAAGATCAGAGGCAGTCTGGATAATTTAGCAAGACCCGGTCTCAAAAAGTAAAGAAGTTAGCTGGGGTTGCAGCTCAGTGGTGCAGCACTTGCAAAGCATGCAAGCATGAGCCCCTGGGTTCAACCCCCAGTACCACATAAATAAATAAATAAATAAATAAATAAATAAATAAATAAATAAATATTTTAACAAAGAAAAAGGATGGGGGATGTATCTTATTGGTAGACTGCTTACCTAGTACAAGGCCCTGGGATCATTACCAGTACCACCAAAAAGAAAAAAGAAAAAGAAGCTATATACAGCCATAATCTAAATCCATTAATATTGCTCAAAAACATCCGAACAGTGATTCTTCTGATAGTAGCCATTCAGCAAACCACACATTCATATACCAGGGGCTTTTTTCTTTTTTTGTTTGTTGGTCAGTTTTTTTGAGAAAAGGTCTCACTATGTAACCCATTCTCTCCTCAAACTCATAATCCCCCTGCCTCTGCTTCTCAAGTGCTGGATTACAGATATACACCACCACCACATGGCAGTTTTTAAATCATATTTTCATTCATATAATGTTGGGTTGAATGAGGGGCTTAGAGACTGCTATTACAGAAGTGATTTCAGAGCAAAAACAAATCAGGTGCTACAGAGTAACAATGTATATTGTACCATGAAAATTATCCTAGGACAATTGATTCCTTATCATAGCATGTCAGACCTGGACATGCTTTAGAGATCATCTAGACTCATAGAGGAGAAGGATTTCCCAAGACAAATTCTTTTTCTCTTTAGGTTAACCTATTAAATAAAATTCTCACTAATGAAAAGATCAGGGCATGGTGGCACAATGCCTTTAATCCTAGCATGTGGGAGGCTGAGGCAGGAAGCTCAGTGATAGAGTGCTTGCCTAGCATGTGTGCAAGGCCCTGAGTTCAATTTCCAGCACCACCAAAAAGGTAGAAAGAAAGAGAGGGGAAACAGGGAGACACAGAGAGAGAGAGAGAGATACAGACAGAGAGAGAAGGAAGGAAAGAAAAAGAAGGAAGGAAGGAAAATAGGAAAGTCAAAGATTCCTGCTCTTGGTCTGCCTGCACTTTAGCACTTGGTAGGCTGAGACAGGAGGATCACAGATTTGAAGCCCACTGGGCTACATAGCAAGACCTTGTTTCAAAAAAACCAACCAAACAAACAAAAAAAAACTCCTGCTCCCTTTTTAATGATGTCATACTTGAGAGCAGAAATCTTTTGGAATGGTTTCCACCAACAGCAAAATCATAATTTCATTTAAACAAAACATACCATGTATATAGACAAAATATCTGTATCTCTTTCTATATACATAGATTTTTTTTTTCTCTGTCCTAGAAGTTGTTTGATTCATATGGGCTCTTGGAATTGAAAATAAAGGCTAGCCAGGCGCAGTGGCACACGCATGTAATCCCAGCGGATGGGGAGGTGAAGGCAGGAGGATTGCAAGTTCAAGACCAGAGGTAGTCTGCATAATTCAGCAAGACCCTATCTCAAAAAAAGTAAAAAAAAATGGGCTGGGGTGCAGTTCAGTGGTCCACCACTTGCAAAGCCTACAAGCACAAGGCCCTGGGTTCAACCCCCAGTACTGCCAAAAAAAAAGGAAGTAAAGGCTAACTCCTGTTTGACAGTTTAAGGCATTTCGGGTTCCAAAGTTGTATAAAGCAAATATGAAGGAAAAGAATATAATTGGCAGAGTAGAATTTTCGTAAGTTTATATAATGAGACTAGAAAGGTATTCACCAAGTGTTTTGATATGCGTTCTGTGTGGACACTAGATATTAAGAAGACCAAAAATGAAGGAGAAAATAAACTTCTAAGGGATCCTAGGGTTGTTCTAACTTAATCCTTATTCTTGATTCGATTTTTCTTTTATATTTATTCCTGGTTTTTCTTTCTCTGTTTTTCTCAGCTCAGTTTTTATTATGCCCACCTGTATGGTTCCATCTTGGAAAGTCACATAATCCTTAATGAATTTGGAAGACCATTCAGATTTTTTTATGTAAATTTAAGTTTGGAGTGGAAGATGCTTTTCCAGAAAAAAAACAAATGCCTGAAATTAAAGCTCAACACAAGGCTAGAGTCTTGAGCATGATCCTAGGCAAAATTAAAGAATAATACATTTCAATTTTCTATGTATTTTTGTACCATTTAACTTATTCCCTTTTGCATTTTCAGGAGAAAGGCCCTTTAAGTGTCCCATCGAAGGCTGTGGCCGGTCCTTTACAACTTCAAATATCAGAAAAGTGCACATTAGGACACACACAGGAGAAAGACCTTATTACTGCACAGAACCAGGATGTGGGAGGGCGTTTGCCAGTGCAACCAATTATAAAAACCATGTGAGGATACACACAGGTAATGATCTCTGATCTCTTGTTTTTTTAAGTCCTGCCTCTTCCAGAAATCATTTCCAGCTATTCTCTTTCCTCTTTCCTGCCACAGTGGAAAGGGGTTAAGCAACTTTTAAATATTTCAATTTAGCACAAATACATTCATTTATACAACAGTTATTGAGCATTTATTGTGGGCCTCCCTAGCAGGACCAGAGATGCAGAGACAGATAAAACATTGTCAAGGGAAGTCTAGCTGGGAAGAGAGAGTAGACCATGAACTTTCTGCATAATGTCTCTTGTAATATGCACAAGATGCTATGGGAAAGCCGGGCTTGATGGCACAAGCCTATGATCCCAGCACGTGGGATGCTAAGGCAGGAGGATCAATGCTAGCCTGGGCTACGCAGTGAATTCCAGGTCAGTCTGGACTACATGGCAAGACCCTGTCTCAACAACAACACAAAAATAGCCATAATGAAGAATTTTTTCGGGGCTGGAGGTATAGTCAAGTGGCAGAGCACTTGCCTACCATGTTCAAGGCCCTGCATTTAATCCCCAGCATTGCAAAAAATGAAAAATAAAAATAAAATGATGCTGTGGAAGCAGCCATTGCTACAGGAATGGAAGAAGCATTGTAGGAAGGCTTAAGCTAGGGGAATTTGACTTTTAGACTGAATCCTGAAGTTTGCCAAGTAAGGAGTAGTAGTCCTGGCAAGGAAAATGCCATGGGTGGATGAAGGCACAAGTGTATGTAAAAGCATGATACTGGGTGGTTCCATACTACTAGAGCATAGGTTACATGTAGAAGAGATATGCAGAGAGGTACAGACTTGTCTGTCATGCTGTCATAATATGGATGTTTATTAAACTGAATTTGGTAGAGCTTATAGGACAGAGGAGAAGAAGTCATCTGTGGATACATTCCCCACCCCCTACCTCTCTTTGTAAAAATCTGTAATTCACATTATATAATTCAGAAACCAAACAATTCATCGTTTAAAGTATATCATTCCAGGCTGAGGATGTAGCTCAATAGTAGAGCACTTACCTAGCATACATGAGGCCTTGGATTCTATCCCCAGCACTGCAGAATAATAAATAAATAGTATATGCTTCAATGCTTTTTAGTATATTAACAAGGTTGTGAAACTTTCACCACTGTCAAATCTTAGAACATTTTCATCCCCCCTCAAAAGAAAGTCCATACTTGGTAGCAATATTTTCTCCACTCCCACCCTTTTGTAAGCAGTCATTAATATACTTTCGATTTGCCCATTTTATTTATTTCCTGAGTGTTGTCATTTTATTTTCATTTAGTCAAAACCATACAACATGTACAATTTCATTTTGTTTCTTTCTCTTAGCATAATGGTATCTTTTGGTGGAGAGACAGGGTCTCAATCTGTTACCCAGATAGGCCTCAAGCTCAAAATCCTCTGCCTCAGCTTTCTGAATGCTGAAATTAGAAGCATATACTACCACACCCAGCAAATTTACTTATTCTTAGGAAAAAAAAAATCGCTCAGGCAATAATAGAGAAACACATTAACAGGAGATTAGACTATAAGCAGAAAGACAAAGTAAGGGCTGTTAGAATATTCAACACCAATGAGGTGGAGAAGATACAAATGAAAGGCATTGAGGAGGTATCGGCAATAGGCTTGGTGGCCAAGTTAGCCATGGAGAATAGAAAAGAGGGATTCTAGCTTGAATGACAGGTTAGATGATAATGCTAACATGGAGAAGAGAAAATTGGAAAGGGAAGATAATGGTATTCATCTGGAATCTTTTGGTCTGTAAGTATCCCTCACTGGCTGAATTCTTACCATTTGTGTATTTGCTATAATGATTTGTAAAATTTTTACTCAAAATTTATGATCAAATCCACTATAATGATTCTCCTTGTGCATACATTTCTTCATGAAAGGAAAAATTTGAAGTTGCATGTGAGTCTGAGAAAACAGATGCATTGATGTCATAGTTCTGATGCAGTTGTACCTCGTGCTTACATTTTATAATTGTATCATGCATTACTGTTGTCATCTTCCCTACATTAAGTTAAAATGTCTTCTAGGAAATTGGGAAAGCCAGCTGGGTATGGTGGTACAGGCCTGTAATCCTGGTGACTCAGAGGTAAAGTCAGGAGGATTTTAAATTCAGTTCAGGAGCAGCCTGCATAACTTAGTGAGACCTTGACTCAAAATAAAAAAGGGGGTGGGGTGCAACCCAGTGATAGAGCACTTGCAAAATATGAAAATGTTTGCAAAGCCCTCGGTTTAACTCCCAAATACTGGGAAAAAAAAAAAAAAAAAAAGGAAAGAAAGAAAAAAGAAAAAGAGAAAGAAAGAAAAGAATTGGGAAAGCCTGTGAAAAATCTAAGAGACCTAGAAAAGAAAGCTAAATATTAAAAGAAAAATTATATTTTACTACTATAATTTATATTCCTTTTGTATCTTTAAGATACTCATTTTTAAATTATAATACATTTGTAGTGTAGAGGAAAACAAAATTCCTCTCCAATACTATATTGTATCATTGTATATTGCACATAAACATATACCTACTAATAAGTTTATTGAATGTTAAATCATTAAATAAGTGACATTTTAAGCACTTCTTATGCATACTTTCTTGGTGGATTATAACGCCATTGTCTGAGAGCTTTTGTGTGATGTTTGGGGAACTTGGCTGGTAGTTTTTGATAGTATGGGAAGACATTATTTTCCTATTTGAAGTAATGGACTATAGATTCATTATGTGAAAGTTTGCTATTCAACACATTTTATGGACAAATCAGATTCTTTTTTAATTTTTTCTTTCCTATACTGGGAGGTTGAACCTAGGGCCTTGCACATGCCAGGCAAGCACTCTACCACTGAGCCATACCCCTAGACCCTTTTTTACTTTTTGAGACAGGCTCTTGCTCAGTTGCACAGGGTGCCTGTGGCCTTGAACTTGAGATGCTCCTTCAGCTTCCTGAGTAGTTCGGTTTATAGGCATGTGCCATGGTGTCCGGCAATCAAATTAGGTTTTGATAAGAAGAATGTGAATGTTAAATTTGGCCATATTGATGTCTTTGGAATATTTAGGTAGTGCAGTGCTAATAAGGCTGCACATTGGATTCACCTTTTAAAAACAAACTAATTGCCAGGTTCTGTGACCCACATCTGTAATCCCAGCTACTTGAGAGGGTGAGGAAAGAGGATGTTGAGTTTGAGCCCAGAGGCAGCAGGCACAATATAGCAAGACCCTGTCACAATATTTTTTTAAAAGGCAGGAAGGGATATTGAGGGTACAGCTCAGGGGTAGAGTACTTGCCTAGTAAGTGTAAGGCCCTGAGCTCAACCCCTTAGTACTGGGGGGGTGGAGGAGGAAGAAGACTAATTCCCCAGATCCTGTCTGAATAGATTCTGAAATAATTATACTCAGATGAGACCCAAGCATCAATACATATTAAAATCTTCCAGGTAATCCCAGCACTTGGGAGGCTGAGGGAGGAGGATCTCAAATTTAGGACCAGCCTGGGCTACATAGCTGGACACTACTGTCTCAAAAGCTAAAAAATAGAAATTAAAAAAAATAAAGCTTCCAACATTTCTTATATGCAGACATAGATAAGAATCATTGAAGAGTCCAGAGACCTAGTAGTTATAAATGTTGGTCATACCTGAGAGGTATGTCTGGGCTGGAAGAAAAGATTGGCTAATAATCAAGTAAATGTTAACAGTAATTTCCCATGTTATATAAGATTCAGAAATGTAAAATACAGTCCATTTATGCTGAGTTGATCAGGTGACCCGAGAGGCTGTGCAGCAAGCCATAGGGAGCTCAACTTTGTTGTTATTAGGTACCATCAAGTCAGGTCCAACATTTAGCAAGTATATGTACAACAGAATCAAATCTGTTCATTTTATTGTTTTTCATTTCTCCACCCCATGCCCCATTCACTTTTTGGCTTTTGTTTGGTGCCTATCTGGTGGTAGTTTGTCCTCTAGCCTAAAGACCAATTGGGCTGATATTCCAATTTGAAATTGGCTGCAATTTTCCTGGCTAAATTACCTGCCATTTCCCTTTCCCTCACTACATCTTCCCATTAACTGTCTACCAAGATTAAAAACTTTAAGCTGGGTGCTCTGGCACATGCCTCTGGCACATGTAATTTCAGCAACTCAGGAGGCTAAGGGAGGAGAATCACAGGTTTGAGGACAAGAGGCAACCTTCATAATTTAACTGGACACTGTCTTTCTTTTTCCTTTTCTTTTTTTTTCCCTCAGTACTGGAAGTTGAACCCAGGGCCTTGTGCATGCTAGGCAAGCGCTCCACCACTGAGCTACATGCTCAGCCTCTTTTTAAATTGTGAGACACTGTCTTATTAAATTCTTCAGGCTGCTTCTGGCCTAGAACTCATGATCCTTCTGCCTTAGCCTCTCTCTTATGCTGGAATTATGGGAATACACCACCATCCCTGGCTTACTTGCTCAATTGTTTTTTTTTTTTTTGTTTTTGAGACAGGGTCTCAATGTGAAACCCAGGTAGTCCTTGAACTCCTATTTATTCTACTGCCCATTACAAGCATGTGGAACCTTACCCAGCCCTTTGTTTAGTCTTTGATTACATTAGAAATAGTTTTAGAATTGTTTCATTCATACCATTACAATGAACAAGCCTACTAAAAAGAATTAAAGGTTTGTTTACAATTCTTCCCTTTACCTGTACCATGTGGCTCAAGACTGAGAGCATTGGTCAAATACTATAAATATAAAATGTATTTTAATTCACATATTTTCTTCTTGCCCCAAACCCTTTACTACAGTTATAAGTATTCATTTAAACTATTGTTAGGAGGCCAAACACATTGGCATACACCTGGAATCCTAGTTTAAGACCAGAGGTAGGTAGCCTGCATAATTTCGCAGGACTCTGTCTCAAAAAGTAAAAAAGGGGCTAGGGGTGCAGCTCAGTGGTGAAGCACTTGCAAAGCATGCACAAGGCCCTGAGTTCAATGCCCCAGTACCACAAAAAAAAAAAAAATACACACACACACACACACACACACACACACACACACACACACAAACATACATGTACACACACACACTGTTAGGTTAATGTGTTCCAGTTTGTTTTCAGTTTTAGGTCCCCACACCACCACATAACACTATCTAGATATTTTATATATGAAGTAACTATTATTCATTTTTGTATATTTTTTTAAAAAAGCAAAGAAAAATAGGACCCATCTTTCGGATATACTATCTGACACATATCTGGAACTATTTCAGAATAATACTGGGTCGGTAGAAGGGGGAAATGTATAGCAAATAAAAGAAATAGTGTTCCTCAGGAATTGATAGTTGAAGCTTGGTGAAAGGTACATGGAGTTTATTACTCTATTTCTGTATACTTTTGTGTATGTTTGAAATTTCCTATAAGTTCTAAAAATATATATACTGCTTATAGTGTTTTCAGATTGTCTCACAGAACATGAAGTAAAGCTTTTAATTTGTGTTGTCTACTTGCTATTAGTGAGTACTGACTAGTTTTTGATTGGATGTAAGAAGTTAAATGCCCACAGCCTTACCACTGTGGTGTCCGATCCTGTCAGATCTCAGAACCTAAGCAGAGTTGGGCCTGGTTAGTACTTGGATGGGAGACCGCCTGGGAACACCAGGTGCTGTAGGCATGGGAGAACAACCTGGCAACCCACTCCCAAAAAACAATCAGCCATTAAAAACCCTATGAATAGCAGAGGGGCACTGTTTCATCTGTTGTACATAGGGTCACTATGAGTTGGACACTGACTCAACCGCGCCTAACAACAGCAAGAAGTTAAATGAAGTGAAACATGTATATACTTTTAGATATATTTACACGCCTATTAGTAGACTTTTTAGAAAATCTCTTTTTGTTATCTTTACCAAACCTTCAGGATAAGCTGCATTAGTTATAGCAATAATTGTGTTTATTATTGTTATTAGTACAATGTCATTAATGATATCTAAATTATCTAGTTACAGGAAACAATAAATTATAGCTTCATCAAACAGCCAAACTGGGCAACAACTCCATTCTTACTTTTTTCATCCCTTGAAATAAGTGGAAAAGTGAGACTAATGCACAGTGATAACACTGGATACAGACTACTTTTTTGTTTTGTTTTGTTTTGTTGCAGTACTGGGGGTTGAACCCAGGGCCACATGCTTTTCAAGTGCTGGACCACTGAGCTGCATGTCCAGCCCATTTATTTTCTTTTTTTGAGACAAGTTGCTAAACTACACAGACTACCCCTGGTCTTGAATTTGCGATCCTCCTGCCTCCACCTCCAGAGCTGCTGGGATTACAGATGTGCGCCACCGCGCCCAGCTCACAGACTGCTTTTTGAGCCAAGTCAAAACCATAGTTAAGGAGGTTTTTATGTTGTTGCATGCTATTTCACTATAGAATGAGAAGATATTTGGCACTTTGTTGAAGTTTTTTTGTATTTGTTTTTTTTGTTGTTGTTTTTTGTTTTTACCAGTGCTGTGGATTGAACTCAGTTGCACTTACACTAGACAAGTTCTCTATCACTGAGTTACATTGCCAGCCCAGATTTGGCAACTGTTTATCTTAGAAGTCCTACACCCCAGGTATGCCAATTTAAAAGGTGACTTTTTTGTGTGCTTTTCTTAGGAGAAAAGCCATATGTTTGTACAGTTCCTGGATGCGACAAAAGATTTACAGAATATTCCAGTTTGTATAAACACCATGTTGTTCACACTCACTCCAAACCATACAACTGTAACCACTGTGGGAAGACATACAAACAGATCTCTACGCTGGCCATGCACAAACGGACAGCCCACAATGACACTGAGCCCATTGAGGAGGAACAAGAAGCATTCTTTGAGCCTCCCCCAGGTGAGAGTTTTGTCAATTATGTCTATTTCTGAGTTTGAAAATTAATAGTTGTAAACATAATTTATGATCTATCCCATTTTCTTAGATCATGAAGTTTCATTCATATAATCATAAAAGATTTATAACTGCTAAGTGCTGTGGAAGAAAGGTACTGGTGCACTGGCTTGTATATAAAAGGAACCTAGTCTCTTCTGGGAGGGTAGAGAAGTCTTCCCTGAAGAAATGGTGTAGAGTTGTTTGTTTTTCCGTACTAGGGGTTTGAATTCAGGGCCTCACATGCTAGATAAGCTCTTTACCACTGAGCTGCAGCCCCAACTCCTTTGTTATTTTTTAGTTTGAGACAGAGTCTTGCTAAATTGTGCAGGCTACCTCTGGCCTGGAATGCAAGATCCTTCTGCTTCAGCCTCCTGGGTGTCTGGGGTTACAGGCATACACCAGGACACCTGGCTTTTGGAGAGATTGAGAGGGTGAATAGGGGTTAACTAGGTAAAGAAGTAGGTAATAGGAGAAGGGAAGCCACGAGCAAAGACAAGAGGACTTCTTTGTAGAGAGAATGGCATGTGCCAAAAGCAGAATGTTGGAGAGAGAAAGGCAAATTGGAGATATTTGAAGGAGCTTGGCCAGTATGGCAATTCTGCCTGGGAAGGTGGTGAGAAATAAGCATGGAGAGGAAGGCAGCAGAAGCCAGATGATCTGGGTTCATTGAAGATGCTATTGTTAATATTAAGAGCAGAGAGACATTCCAAGTAACTTTTCATTGATTTAGGTACTGTTAGGTATACTATAAGGGACAAAAGTCCCTCATTTCAGTAAGAATAAATCCTTGGAAAAAATATTTTACAGACATACATTAAGTGATTTCAGTAAATAAGCATAGGAAAATGGGTAAAAGGAAGTAGGTTTTTCTAAAACTAAGCATAGGTTGTGTTACCATTTCATCAAGTACTTCTTAAAGGAAGTAAATCTGAAAATTAGAAGAAGCCAGCAATTGTGGTGTCACACACCTATAATCCCAGAACTCAGGAGCCTGAGGCAGGAGGATCTTGAAATCAAGGCCAGCCTGGGCTACACAGCAACACCCTGTCTCCAAAAAAAAAAGGAAGAAAGGGAAGAAGGGAGGGAGGACTGATTGAGGCTTTCAAAAACATTTAGCTGAAAAAAAACTGATTGGAGAAAGGAGAAAAGAATAGAGTGCCTGTTCAACTGATTCCCTGGATCCCAATTTTTCCTTTCAGGTATGTTAGGTGATAGTATGAAAACAATAACTCCTTCAATCTTGAGTGCTGGATTATTTTCTAGCCAAGATACTGTGACTGTGCAAAGTTGGATGTTACAACACTTGGGGAAATACTGGTCAAAGGGTACAAAATTTCAGTTAGACAGAAGGAGTAAGTTCTGCAGATCTGTTGTTCAGTATGATGACTAATGATAACATGGGGCTGGGATTTAGCTCAGTTGGTAGAGTGATGCTCTATAGTCCCTGAGGTCCTGGGTTCGATTCCTAGCACCACAAAAATGGGAGAAGGATGTGGCAATCCACTCCCAAGGCAATCCCGAAATAATAAGCCATTGAAAATGCCATGAGGGTCGCTATGAGTCAAACATGATGCTACAGCACCTAACAACAACGATAACATATTGTATACTTGAAAATTGTTAACAGGAAAGAAGTAGATATCATACCTATTAAATCCTTTTAGTTAGAAAGCCAACTTTAATGTGCCAAGGTACTTTATAAGACTCTTCCCTTTTTAAGTTTCTTTAATCTCTTCCTTAAATGTTCGTATGTCAGATAAGTAGAAGTTTTTATAGTGTATAATTTAATAATATATATTTTAGTTTTAAAAATACTATATTATGATGCCAGGCATAGTGGTGCATGCCTGTAATCCCAGCAACTCTGGAGGCTGAGGCAGGAGGATCATAAGTTCCAGGCCAGAGGTGGCCTATGTAACTTAGCAAGACCCTGGGTCAAGATAAAAAGTAAAAACTGAGCTGGGGGTGTAACCCAGTGGTAGAGTGCTTGCAAAGTATATGTAACCCATTGGAGTAGTGGTATAAATTGCTGTGGAGCCAGGAACCAGGGCATACACCTAATCCTAGCAACTCAGGAAGCTGAGACAGGAGGATGGAGAGTTTGAGGCCACAAGTAGCTTATGCAACTTAGACCCTGTCTCAAAAAACAAAAAACAAAATAAAAAAAGCTTTGGAATAACAGGAAAAAGAATGAAGTAATGACTGTCATGGACATTTCACCTTGATGACCGTAGCCACTTTTAAGTACTAGTTCTTTTTTTTTTTTTTTTTTTTGCGGTACTGGGGGTTGAACCCAGGGCCTTGCGCCTGCATGCTCTGCAAGTGCTGGACCACTGAGCTGCATCTCAGCCCATTTTTTTTTACTTTTTGAGACAGGGTCTCGCTAAATTACGCAGACTGCCTCTGGTCTCGAACTTGCGATCCTCCTGCCTCCGCCTCCCGAGCCGCTGGGATTACAGGCATGCACCACCACACCCGGCCAGTACTAGTTCTCTTAAGTTAATATTAAGTGCTTCTTTGAAGAGGGAATAAAATCCTATCTTTCGAGCTTTGTGGGAGGTAGAAAATATTGAAAGAAGAGATGAATCGGTAATCTTTCTGGTTGCCAAGTATAGCGGTAATGGATGTTGAAATTGCAGTTCATATGAAATAAAGAAGTGGACTGGGCTTCCTGTTCTGTCACTTATTAAATGATTAACTTCATTACATTGTCTTTACACAATGATGTCATTGTGTACTGATGACCTGCAATCAATCACTTGTGTTAAAGACTAAGTAAAGTAGTAGCTTGTGTTTACAAACCATTCTAGTTTTGTGGTTAATGTTTATGACTTACCCTTTTTATGACTTCTCAAGGGACTGCAAGAACTTATTGTAAACTTGCTGCACTGGGAGGATTATCTGCCAGTCTTTTTGTATAGTTACTCCCCTCCCTGTCTCCAACACACATGCATGGTATCATGTTATTCTAGCTACGAGAAAAAGAGAGGTCCTCCAAAATTAGAATGCTTAAATTTGATGGGAAAGGTTTGATTTGGTCTGATTTGATTTTGTTTGGCTTTGCAGAAGTGGAAATGGAGGCCAGGCATGTGGTGCAAGCCTATAATCCCAACCAGTAGGAAGGCTAAGGCAGGAGGATCACAAGTTTAAAGCCAGAGACAACCTGAATAATTTAAGAGAGACCCTGTCTCAAGATAACAAAAATTAAAAGGGGCTGGGAAGCTGGGCACAGTGGTGGTGGTTGATGTTGTTGGGTGCTCTCGAGTTTGGTCTGACTAATAGATACCCTCATTGGATTTTCAATGGCTGACTATTTGGGGATTATTTTCAGAAGTGGACTGCCACATTCTTTTCCTATTTTTGTGGTACTGGAGATTGAACCCAGGTCCTCAGAAAGTACAGAGCAGTGCTGTACCAACTTAGCTAAACCCCAGCCCAGGCATGAGGATGCACACCTGTAATCTCAGCAACTCAGGAGGCTGAGGCAGGAGGATCAAAAGTTTGATGCCAGAGGCAGCCTGTGTAACATAGTGAGACCCTGTCTCAAAAGTAAAAAGCCCAGTGTGATGGCACACACCTTTAATCCTAGCACTCTGGAGGCAGAGGCAGGAGGATTGCTACAAGTTCAAGCTCAGTGTGGTTTACATAGCAAGTTCCTGGGCCAGCCAGTGCGACATAACAAAACCCTGTCCCCCCAAAAAACAAAACAAGTAAATAAAGAAATTCTAAAAAATAAAGAAACGGGCTAGAGGTACAGCCCAGTGGTAGAGTGCTTGCAAAGTATGTGCAAAGCACTAGAGTCAACCAAGTACCACAAAAAAAAAAAAAAAAGGGAAAAGTAAAATAAAATAAAGCCAGGCACAACAGTACATGCCTATAATCCCAGAGACTCAGTGTCAGAGGCAAGTAGATTGCAGGTTTGAGGCCAGAGGCAGTGAAACTTAACAAGACCCCATCTCCAGGTAAAAGATAAAAAGGGGGAGGGGATGCAGCTCAGCTGTAGAGAGCTTACATGGTATGTGGGAGGCCCTGGGTTTAACACTCCTGGTACCCCCCTCCCCCCCCACCCACACACACAGAAGAAGTGAGGGTGAAAGAATTAGAAGTAAATTCTGGAAGCCACTTTCATGGTTTAGAATATAATACATAGCATTTTGTTGTTGTTGTTGTTAGGTGCCATCGAGGTGGTATCCAACTCATAGCGACCCTCATAGGGTTTTCAATGGCTGACTGTTTCGGGATTGCCTTGGGAGTGGATTGCCAGGTCCTTCTCCCATTTTTGTGGTGCTGAGAATTGAACTCGGGACCTCAGAGACTGCAGCACAGCGCTCTACCAACTGAGCTAAATCCCAGCCCATACAGTGCCTTGTTGCTGCTGTTGTTAGGTGCCATCGAGTCGGTATCCAACTCATAGCGACCCTCTGTACAACAGGGGAAACACTATTGTCAGTGCTTCTCTGCTGTACATAGGGTTTTCAATGGCAGATTGATTTTTGGGAGGGGGTTGCCAGGTCCTTCTCCCAAGCCTACAGCACCTGGTGTTCCCAGGCGGTCTCCCATCCAGGTACTAACCAGGCCCAACCCTGCTTAGCTTCTGAGATCTGATGGGATCAGATTCCACAGGGCTACGGATGCAGGCATACATAGCATTTTAATATATGTAATTTTCCCTCCAATATTTAAAATGTCTTCTGTTTTCTAAATAGATTGGTTAATTGGCCAAATAAATGATTCATTTGTTTCAAACAGGTCAAGGTGATGATGTTCTTAAAGGGTCCCAGATCACATACGTTACAGGCGTAGAAGGGGATGATGTTGTATCTACACAAGTAGCCACAGTAACCCAGTCTGGGTTGAGTCAACAAGTTACACTCATATCCCAAGATGGGACTCAACATGTAAGTATCTACCAAAAGCCAAACAAGTTAAATAATATTTCTCTGCACTTGGGCTTGAAAGGCAGGTTGGATCCCTGTTGACAAAAGCTTTGAATATCAAGGCATAAAGTTTGGACTTCAGTCGCTAGGCAGTGGGAGATCTCCAAAAGGTTTTCTGTAGTCTGTTGAAAGAGATTACATGCAGCAAGATTAGTAGAAAAGAATGTTTGCATTTCCGTAGAATCCAAATAGTGTTATTGGTATGGTGAAACGGTGAGGTAATGAAGGTCAGATCCACAGGGAGGTTCAGGGCCTGAAATGGATCCATGTGAACCACAGCTCAGAAAAGTAATAGGATTTGGGTGGCTGATTACCCAGGAGTGAGATTGAGAAATCACCAGAGCTATGGCTAAGGTAAGGATATGATTAAATCATTAAAAGATCCTGGGAAGAAAGGGATGGGCAAGCCTGAAAAATTTCCAAACTAGGGCATTTTCCTTACCTTGGGAGTTCACTTAATTCGCTTCACAGAGTTGATAGAAGAAGTATCTTGATCCCCTTTACTCCCCTGTCTCCAGCAAAGCACAGTGTAATGGCTGTTCTCTGATAGCCAAACTTGTCATTATTTTCTAGATGCCACTAGTCTAAAATAATTCAGCTTTGATTTCGTTTTTAAGCTCTAGCTAAAGTTGTCTTAATTCCTGGTAAAAATAGGCAAGAAGGGTATGTATGGTGTGTGTCTTTGTCTTTCTATATCTGTCTCTTCTATGGAGGGTTCTCTCCCTATGCATCTGTTTTAGAGCTGTTTAGAGCTGTTTTCATAATTGTTTACATGCTAATGCTAGCTAGGAGGCAGAACAATATCAGGGCTGAATAGTACAAAACACTCATAGGATCGCATGTATCTCTCATCCCCCACTTTGACATCGCAGTTCCACACAATACTATTTGTCTACTGACTGGCATGCACATTATGTATAATTATACATAATTTAGTGCCAGGCACAGTTGCACATGCCTGTAGTCCCAGCAGCTCAGGAGGTTGAGGCAGGAGAATTGCAAGTTCAAGGCCAGGGCAGCCTGCGCAACTTAGCCAGACCCCGTCTCAAAATAAAAAAATTAAAACGGGCTGGAGGTGCAGCTCAGTGGTAGAGCATTTGCCTATCATGTGCAAGACCCTGGGTTCAACTCTTCAATACCGCAAAATAAAACAAGTATAATTTACTTAACCTAGAGTTTTTTGTTTGTTTGTTTTTGTGTTTTGTGGTACCAGGGGCCTAAATTCAGGGCCTCGAACATATTTTGCAAGTGCCCTACCACTGGGCTGCACTCCCAGCCTCTTTTTTTATTTTTATCTTGAGATAGGGTCTTGCTAAATTACTCAGGCTGCCTCTGCTCTTGAACTTGCGATCCTCCTGCCTCTCCCTCCGGAGTCCCTAGGATTACAGGTGTGTGCCACTGTGCCTGGCTCTTAACTCAGTTTTAATTCGGTATCAGCCCTACTACTTTTTCTTAAATGAGATCAGCACATACAGAGGCCCTCTGAGGTTGTTTGACCTAACCTCCTTGCCTCCCTATACAGGAGAAATCCCTTTTGTAACAGCTCTGAAACAGCCTCTACTGATATTCTCATAGTGATTGGGCTTTTCTCTGAAGAGGCAGCCTGTTGCATTGTTGGGTAACTCTAGTGTTTATAGGGAATCCACCCCTGTATCATCCATTCATGGCTCCTCTTTGACGATACAGAGTAAGTCTCATCCCTTTTCAAGTATCCCAAAACAACTATCCTCCCTATTCCAAAGCTACATTCTCTTGAGACTTCATCTTCCCATTTCCTTCAGCAGTTAGATTTCCGTTCCATTCCTTTCACCAAGCAAACAACAGGCATTTATTAAGTATATAGCCAATGCCAGACATTTTGGTAGACAATGTAAGGAGTATAGGAAGAGAGGTATCCAGTCTAGTAGAAGAGAAACATTTCTAAAGCGAATGACAATTTCTCATAATTATGGATATATAAATGAGGGATATATAAAGTATTGTAGCAGCCTGGAGGAGAGAATAAGTGATTATTCCCAAAGAAATCTTAGAGCCATTCATAGAGAATGGTCATTCAGTGGGGTCTTAAAGGATTTTCATGAGCTAACCAGCACAGAATGAAGGAAAGGGAAAAGCCATGAAAATATAACAGAATGTGCCACTGTCTGAGGCTGCAGATAACCGGTTAGTTGTGGCTAGAATGTCAGATGAAGATTTGGAAGTAGTGGATGGTGAGTCTGGGGAAGTTTGTAAAGATGAGATCATGAAAGGCATGCCATGTAGGAAGTCTGAACTATAGGTGACAGGGAGTGATGAAGATTTAAGCGGGAAACATAATGAGACTTGTTTGTTTCAGAAGAATGTCAAGGTAGAGAACAGTTAGGGGAGGGTTAGACTGGATACTTGGAAAGAAGTCGAGTTATTGTAGAAATTATTGTAGAAATAAGGGAGAGGAGGAGATACATTTAAGAAATACTGCTTTCTCTGATGATTGAAAGAATTTGTTCCCTTGTACAAGGTTTATTTGCTCCCAGAGATTAAATTTATGCAAGGATTAGGTTCAGTCCTTAGTTAAGATTGCAAACATAAGAAACGTGGACTGATTTGTAAATGCACTATATTGCAGGTCAACATATCTCAAGCTGACATGCAGGCTATCGGCAACACCATCACAATGGTGACACAGGATGGCACACCCATCACAGTCCCTGCTCATGATGCAGTCATCTCTTCAGCAGGAACACACTCTGTTGCTATGGTCACTGCTGAGGGCACAGAAGGGCAGCAGGTAATTACCTTTGTCTCTTATATCAATCTCCCCACATGTCTGTCAGTTTGCCGTACTGTGGAGGCTTGCATGTTGCTGTGATGCTAAAAGCTATGCTATCAGTATTACAGATACCAGCAGGGTCACCCATGGTAGACAGGTTTCAGCTGCGCTTCCAGACTAAGACAGACTAGGGAGCAGGACCTGGCAACCCACTCCCAAAACAATTAGACATTGAAAAGCCTATGAATAGCAGAGAAATACTGTCAGATATAGTGCTGGAAAAAGAGCCCCCCAGGTTGGAAGGCACTCAAAAGACAACTGAGGAAGAGTTGTTTCCTCAAAGTAGAGTCTACCTTAATGATAAGAATGAAATAAAGCCCCAGTGACCTCCATTTGCTGATGTGGCACAACTCAAAATAAGGAGGAACAACTGTAAATATCCATTAATAATTGGAACATGTAATGTATGTAGTATGAATCTAGGAAAATTAGAAATCATAAAAAGGGAAACGGAGTGTATAAATCAGCACTCTAGGCATCAGTGAGCTGAAATGGACTGGCATGGCCCATTTTGAATCAGATAATCATATGGTCTACTGTGCCAGGAATGACAGATTAAAGAGAAGTGGGGTTGTATTCATCATCAAAAAAGACATCTCGAGATCTGTCCTAAAGTGCAATGCTGACAGTGATAGAATAATATCCATACACCTACAAGGAAGTCCAGTTAATATGACTGTTACTCAGATTCACATACCCACCACTAAGGCCACAAATGAAGATAGGGAAGATTTTTACCAGCTTGTGCAATCTGAAATAGATTGAACATGCAATTAGAATGTACTGATAATTACTAGTAACTGAAATGTAAAAGTTGGAAACAAAGAAGTCCCAGTAGTTGTAAAATATGGCCTTGGTGATAGAAATGATGCTGGAACTTGCAAAGCTTGCAGGCGTGAGGCCCTGGGCTCAACCCCCAGTACCGGGGGGGAAAAATAATGATGCTGGGGATCACATAATAGTATTTGATCAGACCAATGAGTTTTTCATTGCAAATACTTTTTGCTACTAACATAAACGGCAACTGTACACATGGAATTTGCCAGATAGAACATACAGGAACCAAATTGATTACATTTGTGGAAAGACATGATGTGAAAAGCTCAATATCAAATGTCAGAACAAGACCAGGTGCGGATTGTGGGTCAAGCCATCAACTGTTCGTATGCAGGTTCAAACTGAAACTGAAGAAAATTAGAACAAGTGTACCAGAGCCTAGGTATGACCTTGACTATATCCCACCTGAGTTCAGAGACCACCTCAAGAACAAGTTTGATGCGTTAGACACTAATGATTGAAGATCAGACAAGTTGTGGCATGACATCAAAGACACCATTCATGAGGAAAGAAAAAGGTTATTAAAAAGACAGGAAAAGAGCTAGGCATGGTGACGCACACCTGTAATCCCAGCAGCTCAGGAGGCGGAGGCAGAAGGATTGCAGGTTCGAGACCAGAGGCAGTCTGCATAACTTAGCGAAACCCTGTCTCAAAAAGTAAACAAAAAAAAAATGGCCCCGGGGTACAGCTTCGTGGTCCAGCACTTGCAAAGCATACAAGCACGAGGTTCGACCCCCAGTACCAGAAAAAAAATAAAAACAAACAAAAAAACCTGTTAAACATATACTGTATACTACAGTGGTTAGGCACATAAACACTAGATAGAATCCCATTTTTGGAATTTCTCAGCTAATTATCTTCAGAGCCAGTTTTACTTTATCTTAATATGTGAGTGGTAGTTGCATCTGCACAATAAGCTTGATATAAGAATTAAATGAGATAAAGCATGTAAAGTATGTACATTAAATGCTCATTAATGGTAACTGTTCCTATTATCATTGCCATCATCATATACTTAAGAAATAAATTCATTTAAAAATTTGCTTAATTTAATTTTATTTTTTGGATATGTAATATAGTCAATATGGTTTAAAAATCAAAAGAATTGAGGCTAGTGATGTGGCTCAGGGGTAGAGCCCTTGTGTAGAAATGTACTAGGCCCTGGGTTCAATCCCCAGCACCTCAAAAAAAGATTTTTTTTAATATATACAAGTATTCAGTCTTCCTCATGCTCTTTCCTCCATCTGCTCAGTTCTTGTCTCCATGGGTATTCTACTTTTATGACTTCCTTGTGTATTTTTCCACCAATTTTTAAGCATATACAAATAGAGATAAACAATTATCTTCTCTCTTTTTCTTTTTTTTTAAGCACTGGGAGTTGAGCCCAGGGTCTTGTGCATGCTAGGCAAGTGCTCCACCACTGAATTGCACTCCAAGCCCCTTTTTCATTTTTTATTTTGAGATAAGGTCTTGCTAAATTGTTCAGGCTGCCTCTGGCCTTGAACTCATGATCCTCCTGCCTCAGCCCCCCAAGTTGCCAGGATCAGTAGGTGTGCAACACAGTAAGCCACCCTTTTCTTTTAATGGCAACAAACTATTACTGTACTGAATCTTGTGCTTAGCTATTTATTTATTTATTTTTGGTATGTGTTTTGTTTTGCTTTCCTTTTCAAACAGGGCCTCACTATGTAGCTAAGATTGGCCTGGAACTCACAATGTAGACCAGGCTGGCCTCACACTTGATCCTTCTGCCTTTGCCTACAAGTGCTGTGATTACAGGTGTTTTCCACCATACCTGGCTACATCTTGCTTTTTAAACTTAACAATACATCTTAAAAAGACTTCTCCCACACCAGGCATGGTGGCACACGCCTATAATCCCAGCGGCTGGGGAGGCAGAGGCAGGAGGATCACAAGTTCAAGACCAGAGGTAGTCTGTGTAATTTAGTGAGACCCTGTCTCCAAAAAAAAGTAAAAAAATGAAGTGGGCATACAGCTCAGTGATACAGCACTTGCAAAGCATGCAGGTGTGAGGCCCTGGGTTCAACCCCCAGTACCACAAAAAAAAAAAAAAAGGCTTCTTCTCTTCTCTTTACTGTGATCATTTGGTAAGAGGAGACACTCATCTTTCCCCACTATTATCTGAGGGACCTAAGACACACCTGCAGGACCAAAGGCCAGAGGGCCAAGTGGTTGTCTGCCATGTGCACTGGTAAACAGTGGCATGAGAAGTCCTTCCCCTATGGCAGAATATATAATTTTTATTGATTTTCCTGTGTAACAGGTCTAGTAAAGATTGTCAACTCTCTAGGGGGATAAACATGAAATGTGTGCTTTTTTCTTCCTAATAAAAGTTATCAGTTATGCTCTATGGAACTTTCCTGCTGGGGAGTGGGCTCCATTATCTACATACCGTCTGATCCATCATTTTAGTTATTAAATGATTTTTAGTTATTTTAGTTATTTTAGTTATTAAAATGATTTCCCTCTTCCTCTTCCTCTTGGTATTGGTAATTTAAGTGTTCTTTTTTTTTCCTGATCATCTTTCTAGGACTTTAGAATTAATTAATTTATTTATTTATTTATTTATTTATTTATTTATTTATTTTCACCGGTACTGGGAGTTGAACCCAAGGCCTTGTGCTTGCATACTTTGCAAGTGCTGGACCATTGAGCTGCATTCCCAGCCCATTTTTTTACTTTTTGAAACAGGGTCTTACTAAATTATGCAGACTGCCTCTGGTCTCGAACTTTCGATCCTCCTGCCTCTGCCTCCCAAATTACTGGGATTACATGTGTGCACCAGTGAGCCTGGCCAACTTTAGGAATTTTATTAATCTTTCACAGAACAAATTCTTACCTCTTAATTTTCTCTATTTTTCATTTCATTGATTTCTATTCACACTTGTATTGTCTCATTCTGATTTAATTTCCTCTTTTTTCTATTGCCTTAAGATAGAAACTAAAATTATTTAGTTTAAATCTTATTTTCTTTTTCTTCTCTTTTTTTTCCAATACTGGGAATTGAACTCAGGACCTCACTCATACTAGGCAGTCACTCTATCTTTAAGCTATATCCTCATCTCTTCTTCTTCTTTTTTTTTTTTCTGTGTGTGTGTGTGTGTGTGTGTGTGTGTGTGTGTGTGTGTGTGTGTGTGTGTGTGTGTGTGTGATACTGGCGGTTGAACCCAGGGCCTCGCACTTGCATGCTCTGCAAGTGCTGGACCACTGAGCTGCACCCCCAGCCCATTTTTTTTTTTTTTTTTTTTTTACTCTTTTGAGACAGGGTCTCACTAAATTACGCAGACTGCCTCTGGTCCTGCCTCTGCCTCCCGAGCCACTGGGATTACAGGTGTGCGCCACCGCACCTGGCCTCATCTCTTCTTTTAGAGATAGGGTGTCATTAAGTTCCCCAGGCTGGTCTCAGACTTGGGATCCTACTGCCTCAACCTCCTGAGTAGCTGGAATTATAGGCATGTGCCACCATGCCCAGCTTATTTCCTAATATAAGCATTTATAGCTATAAATTTCTTTGTAAGAATTGCTTTAGCTTCAACTCATAAATTTTGATATATTGTGTTTTAATTTTCTTTCAGTTTGAAGTATTTTCTGGTCATTTCTTCTTTGACTCATGGATTACTTAGATTTATGTTACTTAATTTCTGAATTTTTGGTACTTTCTAGATACCACTGTTGATTTTTTATTTTATTCTTATTCTTTTTTTTTTTTTTTTTTGGCGGTACTGGGGTTGAATCCAGGGCCTCGCACCTGCATGCTCTGCAAGTGCTGGACCACTGAGCTGCACCTCAGCCCATTTTTTTTTTTTTTTTTTACTTTTTGAGACAGGGTCTTGCTAAGTTACGCAGACTACCTCTGGTCTCGAACTTGCGATCCTCCTGCCTCTGCCTCCCGAGCCACTGGGATTACAGGCGTGCGCCACCACGCCCGGCCCCTATTTTTTATTTTATTCTTAAACATTCTATAAGACTTATTTTGAAATTTACTAAGACTTGTTTTCCATGTATATCTAATCAGTTTTCCACTGTATTCCATGTGTATCTGAAAAGAAAAGAATGTATATTCTACACTTGTTAGGTACAGTGTACTATAAATATACATAGGTGTAGGTGGTTTATTGTGTTGTTCAGATATCCCATAGCCTTTAAAATATTTTTTTCCAGTACTAGAGAGTTGAACTTAGGGCCTCACTCATTTTTGTTTGCTTTTTTGTTTTTATTTTTTGAGACGGAGTCTTGTTGTACAGCCCAGGGTAGCCTTGAACTTGCATCAGTCCTCCTGCCTTAGCCTCCCAGGTGCTGGGATTTCAGGCATACGCCACCATGCCTGACTCTCATGCATGCTTTTGCGGGCGCTTTACCATTGAGCTGCACCCCTCAGCCCCCCTTTTAAAATTTTCTGTTTTGAGAGGTGAAATCTCTTAGCTTTTCAGCCTTGCAGTTGCTTATTAGAACTTTATTGGAAACTGCACGTATTTGTGGTTTATGGGTCTTAAGGATTTGAGCAGGGTTTATATATAGATTTAGGGGCTCCCCCTCTGGTTCTCTCCTTTCTTGGATATTCCTCTCAATGTATAGCCATTCTGGCAGCCCTGGACACCATAATCTAATACTTTAAGTTGCCTCTTGTTGCAAAGACTTAATAGCACCCTCAGTGGAAAATCTGTTTAAACATAGATGTAACCACTATGGCTTCCTTCTCTTAGAAGCATCTGTAGTTTTTTCCTCCTTTTCATTGTTCTCCAATATCTTCAAATCATAGCTTTCTCATATTTTTTGTTAAGCGTTTGTAATTGTTATCTTTAGGAGGACTGTCCGGTATAAGATACTCTGTTATTTGCTAGGCTGAAATCTGTTTTTCTTACCAGATTATGGAACATTCCTGGGATTGATCAAAGCTAAGTATCTATTAGCTTAAAAAATCTAACATTTTTAGTAGATTAAAGGCCAAGTAAAACAGCAATTTTAGTTTTTAAGTTATTCCTTTGAATTTGGCTGAAGAGATTTTATTTATTTTTGTAGTGCTGGTCAAACTCAGCACCTCATACATGGTAAGCATGTGCTCTACCACTGAGCTACAGCCTAAGCCAGGAAATTTCAGAATATTATACAACAGTAGTTGTTGCCATTTCCTATGTTTTATATATATATATATATATATATATTTTTTTTTTTTTTTTTTTTTCCCAGTACTGGGGGTTGAACCCAGGGCCTCCCACTTGCATGTTCTGCAAGTGCTGGACCACTGAGCTGTACCCCCAGTCCATTTTTTCACTTTTTGAGACAGAGTCTCCCCAAATTACGCAGACTGCCTCTGGTCTTGAACTTGTGATCCTCCTTCCTCCACCTCCTGAGCCTCTGGGATTACAGGCATGCGCCACTATGCCTGGCTTATTGTATACATTCTTAAAAGCTATAATTGAAAAAATATAGGAGCTAGGTGCTATGACACATGCCCATAATCCCAATGATGTGGGAGGTTGAGGCAGGGGGATTGTGAGTGTGAGGCGAGAGGTGGCCAGCATAATTTGAGATCCTGTTTCAAATAAAAAAATTTAAAAAGGGACTAACGGTGCAGCTCAGTGGTAGAGCTCTTGTGTAGCATATGTAAGGCCCTGGGTTCAACTCCAAAGTGCTGAGAAGGGGGAAGAAAAGCTATGCTTGTGGTATAAGAGCCACAAAAGCACTGTTAACCATCTGGTGAGAGGCTTCAGGAGGAATATGGCACGGTTACATGGAGTCTAAGATGGGAAATGAGTTTAAGAAGAGATGTTTGTCAGTAATGCCACTGGTCCTTTCAGTTTTCCCAGTTAAATGGAAATCTAATTTTAAATGCAACAGGTAAGCAGGAGAAAATAGTCTATTTTCTACAGTTGATCTGCACCAATTATAAATAGAATTTGTGATGTGAATTAGTCCACATGTGTAACTTCTCAAGCAGCCACTTAAGGGTAATAGAACCTCAGGACAGGCACAACTCCCTAGCTAATGTTATTGTTGTTGTTAGGTGCTGTCAAATCAGGTCCGACTCACAGCAACCCTCAGGGTTTTCAATGGCTGATTATTTTGGGATTGTTTTGGCTACCACATCCTTCTCCCATTTTTTGCGATGCTAGGGATCAAACCCAGGGCCTCAGAGAATGCAGAGGGGCACTCTACCAACTGATAGAGCTTAGTATATAGCCAGCCTGATGGCACTCTACCATCTAATAGAGCCCAGTATAGCAGGTCCATTTCTTCAGTGTCCTCTACCTTGTTTTTCCATTAGTTTACATCATCATCTTAGTTAAAAGTCTGCTCTCTCTGAGCCTTAACTTCCTCAAATAAAAAAGAAGAGGGCCCAGAATAGACAATATATATAAGATCTCTTCCAGCAATAGGCTTCTAAAACTCTATGGTCTCTTGTATTCAGTAGACTTTAATCTATTTGGATCATAGATTTAGTTCTTCATGTGTATTTTATTTTATTTAAGGTTGCAATTGTGGCTCAAGACCTGGCAGCATTCCATACTGCATCATCAGAAATGGGGCATCAACAACATAGCCATCACTTAGTAACCACAGAAACCAGACCTCTGACCTTAGTGGCAACATCCAATGGCACCCAGATTGCAGTTCAGGTGAGTACAAGGGCAGACTGTCCTCAGTTGACAGCAGTGCTGCGTAGCTCTCAACCTGGTACAGTGGGCTTTGTGTGAAACCTTTACAGGAGGCAGGGCACAGAATAATCTGGGTACCTATCTTACCTTAAGGAAATTGCTATATTTGATGTGATCTCAAATAGACCAGGACTTTGTTCTTTACTACTTTTGCATATTCTTGGGAAATTTATAGCAAGAAACAGAGTTTTCAGGCATGTTTCTCTGTATGCACCCAGAAAGCCATCTTAATTCTCAAAAGTCTACCTGGTTATGGTGGTATATGCCTATAATTTCAGCATTTGGGAGGCTGAGGCAGGAGGATTATTGGTTCAAGGCCAGCCTGAATTATATAGTTAGATGCTATCCGATAAGAGAGAAGGAGGGAGAAAATAAAGAGAAATGTCTAACTACGCAGGTTTCTAAAAAGCACTTACAAGCTACTCCTTGGAGATGGACCTAGTATAAACACAGACCCTCAGTTGGTCTGCTGGAATGCTTGCACAGCTCCATTTTAAAGTGAGGAATGTCAGAAGATCTGGAAGGAGCCATTCTCTGGAAAGAATCACTGGATCTAAGGAGAAAATCTAGAATCCTAGATGCCAGGTGCAGATATCCTCTCCATGAAGAGAGTTGTTTCTTCATGTGTTTCCTTGATAAAGGATTAGAACACAGCCAGGCATGGTGGCGCACTTCTGTGATCCCAGTGACTCAGGAGACAGAGGCAGGAAGATCACAAGTTCAAGACCAGAGGCAGTCTGCATAATTTAGCAAGACCCTGTCTCAAAAAGTAAAAACAATGGGCTGAGGGTGCAACTCAGTGGTATAGCACTTGCAAAGCATGCAAGCGCAAGGCCCTGGGTTCAACCCCCAGTACTGCAAAAAAAAGGATTACAACACAGGAAAATACCAACCATTGATTGGTATTACTTAGTTTATGGGTATAGAAGGCAACAGTTCAGAAAGCATTCCATGACCATCTTTTGTCGCTGGCATGTATGAAGAGCTTATCAATATCCCAAATAAACTGCATTATTCTGCAGAAGTTTGGTTACATGGTTATTTTATTTTATTTTACTTTATTTATTTATTTTTGCAGTACTTAGAGGTTGAACCCAGGGCCTCATACATACCTTGCAAGTGCTCTACCACTAGGCTGCACCCCTGATCACCTCTTTTTTTTTTTAAATGAATCACTCAGTTATGAAGGCTGCCTCTTGTCTTGAACTTGTGATCCTCCTGCCTCCACCTCCCATGTTGGTGGGATTATAGGCATGAGTCACTGTGCCCAACTTTTTTTTCTTTTTTTTGAGATAGGGTCTTGCTAAATTACATAAGCTGTCTTGGGCCTTAAGCTAGTAGTCCTCCCACTTCTGCTTCCCAAGTTACCAGGATTGTACAAGTGTACACCACTGCACCTGGCTTGGTTCTTTGCTCTTAATGATCAAGTCAACAGTAGTATTTTAACAAGTCCAAGTGTCAGAATTACAAAGAGAAGTTTTTCTGTGGGTTTTGTTTGTTTTTGCGTTGCTAGGGAGTTGAACCCAGGATTCATGCAAGTTTTGCAAGTGCTCTACCACTGAGCTGCTCCAAACCCCTAGCTTACTTCTTACTTTTTATTTGAGATAGGCTGTAGTTGAGTTATGCAGGCTGCTTCTGACCTCGAATTTGCAATCTTCCTGCCTATGCCTGCCAAATTGCTGGGATTATAGGCATGTGCCACCATGCTCCCCTTCACTGTAGGTTTTAGATTGTTAGTGTACTATATATATATGTTCCTGTTTCAGCTTGGAGAGCAGCCATCTCTGGAAGAAGCCATCAGAATAGCATCTAGGATCCAACAAGGAGAAACACCAGGGTTGGATGATTAATCTTCAGAACCGTGAAGCAATAAAACAGAAGGAGCCTTTCATCTTCTGGCAGCAGAAATCCTGAAGCCTGGGCCCAGGAAAACCAGAAGTTTTCCATTCCTGATACACTGTACACATTTTTATGCAAGAGTGGAGAACATTTTATTCTTGACACTTTTGTGTATATAACCCCTGGAATAAATTCCCAAAGTGATTCATTGTGTTCAAGAAGTATGAAATTAGGGCAATGCAGTAAATTTTCATGTTACTCTTTTATCAGATTGCAAACTCCTAAAATCTACTTGCAAGACCAGTGAAGTCTTAACGGAGTCTTATGATGGATTTTTAACTTACTGTGAAAAAAATAAAGGCTGTATCTAAAATGTTGAAGGTTCTACATGTCAAACAATCATAATTCCAAAAGCCATCATGGACAATAAAGGATGTAAAGCCTTCAGATATTTCCTCCAGTTAGTAGAGTGCAATTTTTGTTCTACTATGTACATGTCCATTTTTATTTGTATCTCATGGTTTGAAAACTATTCATTTATAGTTTCCTATTCTTGTTACATACCAACTCTTCAAGTTGAAATGCTAATTATATTAGCATTACTTTGGATTATGTATAAAATTACAAAGTTTGGTTATTTAAAATTAAAACATTAAATCTAGTGTTTGGGTTTTGTTAAAGATTTTACTTAGTGTTCAGTTTTTTGTTACTATTTTTTAAAGATAATGAATTATCAAAGTTTGACCACAGATTGGTGCCTGGGCTAACAGTGCTGTAATTGGAAATGGCTTTATTCTAAAAATTAGGTTAGTGGGTTGGGTTAAATTATTTATTTTTGCTTATGTACCTTTGTTTTAAAGCTTATTTACCCTAAAGTTTATTATTAATTTTGAATACAGCAGTTTTAAAAATGTTATCTTTTATTTGTTTTATTAAATTGGTGTGGGGTTGGGGGAACATTGCAGAAAATGCCACAGATGTAACAGGTCATAACCCAGCACACATAGCCTGAGAGTATGTTGTGTACAAAGCACAGAATAAGGCCTTCCCTATGTATTTTTATGTATTTACAACCTTGAGATATTTGGGATTCACTATCCCATTTTTATACATGAAGAAACTGAACATCCAGCAAGGCTAATTGTCTTACCCACACCTTACAGCTATGAAAAGGAAGATAAGAACTGGACAACCTAGGCTTTCTGATAAGTCCAGTACATTCCCTTCACTATACCACAGCTGCCTCCTCAAATGATAATTACTATAGCAGATATTATCATGATGAGCTTTGGTAATTTCTGACTGCCTAATGGCATGAGGACTTGAAAATCACTTTCTAATGTCAGAAATTCAGCATAGCGTCTATCAAGATTTAAAAAGCAGCAGCAGCAGCCAGGCGTGGTGGTACATGCCTTTAATCCCAGGGACTCAGGAGGCTGAGGCAGAAGGATCGCAAATTTGAAGCCAGAAAGAGCCTGCTCAATGTGGAAAACCCTGTCTCAAAAGCCAGGTATGGTGGTGCATGTCTGAAATCCCAGCACTCAGGAGGCTGAGGCAGGAGGATGGACACAAGTTCAAGGCCAGGCTGTTCTACATAGTTCCAGAACAGCCAGAGACACACAGTGAGACCTTGTCTCAAAAAACAAAAACAAATAATAGTAATAATAATAATAAGGGGTGGTTCAGTGGTGGAGTACTTGCCTAGTATTCTCAAGGCCCTGTGTGTTCAAGTGGAGGAAAACAGAAGGAATGGGGCTGGAGGTGCAGCTCAGTGGTCCAGCACTTGCAAAGCATCCAAGCACAAGGCCCTGGGTTCAACCCCCAGTAGTGGGGGGAAAAAAATTGGGGAGGAGAAAACAGTGAATTGAAAAAAAAATAAAAGAAAACAGAAGGAATGATGAGGGGCAGTCCTGCAGCCACTTCTATACTGCTTGTCACTAAGCTTTAGTTGCCAGAACACTGAAATGTGGCTATTTTTCATTTTAAGCTTTATGATACAATGGGAAAAGTATGCTGTTTTATTTAATGTAAATGTCTTCTTTGATCAAGTTCTTTGAACTCTTGCTAAAAAGGGTCATGGCTTAGTCATTTGAAATGAGAAACTCTTGAGGTTGGGCAGAGGATTGATTGCTTTCCCTTTAAAGATATGTAACATTAAAAAAGGTCTTAGTCACCTGCATATCCAGTCTTCATTCTTGACAAGGACATTTAAAAACACATGGAACTCCCACCTGATGCCTGCTGAGTCTCAGGAAAGAGGTGGGATGGTGGAGCAGGCCAGAATCTGTGGGATCACAGGGTGGTGCTCCAGCTTCTCAGTACCTATTCTGACTGCTGACTGGGAGCTGCTCTGCTGGCCCAGGCAGACTGTTGTGCTTTGTTTCTCAGGACTAAAATCAAAGCTATCAACCTCCCTTCACCTCTTACATCCATCATTGTTTAGATTCCAGGGCATTATCCATCCCAGCCCCTATGCCAGTTGGATTGGGCAGGGCTGAGCTGAGCTGAACAGTTCCGGTAAACCTGATTATCCTTGAACTTAAAAATAAAAAAAAAAAGCCTTCTTACCGGCAACCAGAGAAAAGGGCATATGGGTGCTCTTGGTTGTCCCCAACCCATCTAGCCAGGTGGCATGTTTCTCCTAGGAGAAGACTCCAGCTGCTTTGCTGACAGTTGCTAGTGAAGCTGCCATGGGATCTTTTCACAGTGCAGGATGTGGAAAGGAGTATTCTAAAGATGAAAAATCCCAAAAACCCACTTGAAGAAAGAAGAATCCACTTTAATGAATGGAGCCAGTTGGAGCATAACTCTGCAATATAACCCAGGTAATGTTCAAGGCAAACCTTTCAGTTCAAGAAAAAGACCCTGCTCTACCCAAATATGACATGATGTTCCTATGACGAAACAGTGCATTACCTATAGCCTGCACTTGTAAGAACTTCAGAAATAAGAGTAAGGAAGACCACTTCCATATTCCTCTACAGATTTCAGCTGCCCAGAGGGCCAGGTCCTTCCTTCCCCCATGCCCAATGTACCCCAGGCCTTTGGGGACAAACGAATTTTGGTCAGTCTTGCATGTTGCCAGCCTTCACAAATGGCTGCCTGGGTAAGGTAAGCAACTTGAGGAAATGCACTCAGTTCTCAAATTGAGTGGATTCCATTTATCAACCCAAGGAACTTGCAGGCCAGTATTTCCTGGCTCAGATAAAACTACAGACCAGTCAACAGCAGAGAGGTAAGAAAGAAAGGGGTGTGGCTGAAGGCTGCTGCCAGAGCGGCATAGGGAGCACCTGGGTAGAGGAGACAGTGTCCCCACCCCATCCCCTGGCAAACAATTTCTAGACTTAGGTCTCTTCTTGAAATGAGGGGAATCTTTTGATAGTACTCCAGCCAATACTCCACCTCTTTTTTATCTTCCTCACTGAAATACAGGGTGTGTAACCAGTAAATTTGAGTAAGACCCTGCACTCAAAAGGGCTTTGCACTCAGGGTTTAATGCACTATCTTTACCCTCTGAATAAACTTACACCTTTGAATTTGTATTCTGTGAAATCCCATGCAACAGTGGAGCATGTGTTGGGGCCTTGGAGCCTGGGAGTATACATATCCCACCTTTGCTGCCTCCCAGGAAGGGTTCTCACCTCCATTCCTCCATTTGGCCTCCCCATTCTTTTTTTTTTTTTTTTTTTTAAACAGGGTCTGGCTATGTGGCCCAGGTTGGCCTTGAACTTGCAATCCTCCTTCCTCTGCCTCCCAAATGCTGGGATTACAGGCATGCACTGCTATACCCAGCTTAGACTTCCTCCTTCTTACCTTCACCTAACAACTCCTGCCATCCTGTCTGCACAAACTCTGTGGACGGGCATGGGGCATGGTGATAGATATCCCTACCCCAGGCAGGCAGCATCACAGTGCTTCTGGGGGTGCACCCTTGGCTGAGTCTTAATAGGGTAAGCCTCTTGCCTACCCCTCCTCCAAGTATGTTCCAGCTCTGAGTTTTAAAGATACTTGAGGGCTGGGTGCACACCTGTAATCCCATTGACTCAGGAGGCTGAGGCAAGAAGATTGCAAGCTCAAGACCAGAGGCAGCCTGGGCAATTTAGCAAGACCCAGTCGCAAAAATAGAAATTAAAAAAGGGGCTAGGGATGCAGTTCAGGGGTGCAGTGTCTGGCTACATAAGTACTTGGGGGAGCCCATTTGAGTGGGCTGGGGTGGCAAGCCTGTGGGAAGGGAGATGCCTGGCAGGAAGAGGAACCTGGCAAGTTGTCAAGCCCATGAGAGTACCACAGGTCCCTGTGATGTCCCAAGCCCTGCCTGGCTCTCAACAGGCTCTGTGTTAAGGATATTCTCTACTATCAGCTTTCCTGAGCCAGGCTAGTATGTGTGTCTTCTAGTCAGCTGGAACATCCAATTGTGTCATTTCAGTGATTCTAAATAAGAGTTAAATACTCCTGATAGTTGCATTAAATATTGGCTTTCAGAATTGCTGTAGTTTGGATCTTGAATATCCATCCCGCAAAGGCTTGGTCCCCAGTCTGTGGTGTTCTTGGGAGGTGGTGGAACCTTTAGGAGGTGGGGCCTAGTGGAAGGAATTTGGGTTGCTGGGGGCATGCTCTTGAGGGGGATATTTTGGACACTAGCTAGCCCCTTCTCCTCTCTCTTTGCTGCCTGGCTGCCATGAACTGAGCAGCTTTGCTTCACCGCACACTTGCCCCTGGGATAGCCTCCCTTGTCACAGGCCCCCAAACAACAGGCAAACTGATCATGGACTGGAATCTCCAAAACAGCCAAAATAAACCTTTTCTCATTTTAAGTTGTCTAGTGGCCAAAAGCTGATTAATAAGAATAGAAAGATGAAGAGTAAAGCTTATGCTAAAAATTAAATGTTTAACTTTTCTTAGAACAATATTAAGTAGCAAATAAAACAACTTCGACAAGTCATGTTAATCAGACTTTTTGTCACTGTGGCAAATACCTGAGAGAACAACTTAAAAGGGAGGAAAGATTTACTTTTGGTTCATGATTTTAGGTTTCAGTCCATGGTTGTCTGTGGGCCTGTGGTGAGGCAAAATATCATGGCGGCACATGGCAGAGCAAAGCAGAGCAGTAACGGGAGGGGGCCAGGGCAAGATATAGCCCCCAAGGACGTGCTCCAGTGACTTACTTCCTCAAACCAGTCCCCATCTTTTACAGTTCCATCACTTCTCAATAGTCTATTCACATTTTGAACACAGAGCCCTGATGATCCCATCACTTCCCAAAATCCCCACCTCTGAACACTGCTTGCATTGAGGACCAAGCCCTCAATATGTGTGCTTTTGAGGAGACATTTCATAACCAAATCATCACACAAGTCAAGATAGAGACTGCAAAAAAAAGGAGAAAGCTATGTCTGTCTTCTCTATGTGTGTCATTATAACATAACATAAAATTTATCATTTTAACATTTTTTCCCCGTTTTTCAAAACGAGGTCCCACTATGTATCCCAGGCTGTCCTAGAACTTGCTAGGTATACCAGGTAGGCCTCAAACTCGAGATCCTCCTACCTCAGCCTCCTAAGTGCTGGGATTACAGGTGCGTGCCACTACACCTGGACATTTTGATTTTTTTATTTTTTGTGTAGTGTTAGCTAACAAACCTAGTGCCTTGCACATGCTAGGTAAGTGATGTACTAATACACTATACTCCTAGCCTGTTTTAACCTTTTTTTTTTTTTTTTTTGAGACAGTTTCACTATATAGCCCAAGATGGCACCAAACTTGAGATCCTTCTGCCTCAGCCTCCCGAGTGCTAATATTACAGGAGTGCATGCACCACCAGACCAGACCCATTTTAGTCATTTTTGAGTGTACAGTTCAGGGGCATTAAATATATTCACACTGTTGTGCAACCATCTCTACCATTTAGTTCCAGAACTTTTCGTCTTCCAAAAGGAAGCTCTATATCCGTTAAACACTAACTTCCTATTCCCCCTTCCTCCTAGCCTCTGGCAACCACCATTCTATTTTCAGTCTCTATGAATTTGACTACTTTAGGCAAGTCATTTTTTTTTTTTTATACAATATTTTCTTTTTGTTCTGGCTTTCTGCATACATTTAAAAGCACTTTTTTTCCCTGCTTTTTGACTATGAGGCCCCACATTTTACTTGTGTACTCAGCCCTACAGATTATGTAGCCTATTCTGCTGAGGACTACTCTTATATTAGTCCTTTTCTTCCTGCTATAGATGTTTGACTTGTGTTTGGGGAATATATATTATCTGTTTCTTCTCTTAGATTATGGGCTCTCTTAGGACAACTGGAACTGAAACTTCCCTGTAACTCTTAGGGGCTGTGCAGAGCAGCCAGTCACCCCTAACAGTTCTCTCCACTCTAAACTCACCTGACTTCAGAGATAGAGACTCCTGGATTCTCCAGGCAGGAGTTTCACTTTGCTTCCAGAGCATAGCTGAAATTGAAGGATAGAAAGTCATGCTGAGAGTGAAGAATACTCAAAACTCAGAATAAATTGCATGAATAGTTAACAAAAATTATCCAGCTGTAGCTTCTTTCTTTCTCTCTTCTCTTCTCTTTCTTTCTTTCTTTCTTCTTTCTTTCTTTTTCTTCTAGTACTTGGGGGTTGAGCCCAGGGCCTTGAGGATGTTAGGCTGTACCTCTAGCCCCTCCCCTTTTTTTTGAGACTGGGTCTCATTTCTGCTTCTGGCCTCGAACTCATGATCCTCCTGCCTCATCATCCCAAACTGCTAAGATTACACACATAAGCTACTATGCCCAGCACTGGCAAAAACATTTTCTACTTACTCTTCTGCATTCAGGTGAAAGAAAATGAGATTCTGTCTCTAAAGTCAATCCCAAAGTTCTCTCTAATTGGCCTCACCTCTGCAGGTTTCCCTGGGTTACCTGGGACCTCTGGGCATCCAAAAACTCTCTCTAGGCCTGAGCACATTCATGAATATATCTCAAAGCCCCTACTCTCCAAAAGGGAGCTCTAATCTGGGCTTAGGGCTTTTTGTTTTGTTTTGTTTTTTAACATCTTGTAATAGCTTCATGTTTGTTTAACCAGAACAGCAGCAACAAAAACGTGGCTTTTTTTTTTTTTTTCTGTAAAAGTGACCTTCACTATTGTGAAAGTGGTGGAAACTTGGAGTTTTGAAAGCTAAAAACAAAAGAACTGACTCATAAATGAAAGGCATGAGAGTGGGCCCTGGGGTCAGCCACCAGCAGGAGGCACTATGGAGGTTCAGGGAGTAATCTATAGCCACGCTATTTGCTATTCATCAACTGTGTCTTGACTGGACCAACTGTGTCTTGACTGGAATAGTCTTTAACCTTTAGAGTCAAAAGGAACTTCCCTTCTGCCCTCTGAAGTTTTCACAATTGAGTTTGATGACATAAACTGATAGTAGAGAGATTAACAGGGAAAAAGGCATACAAATTTATTACATGCGCAGGTACATGAGAGCCACTCAAACGATCAAAATATGAGACTCAAAGAATGGCCAAGCCACATGTAGTGGCACATGCCTGTAAGCCTGCATTCAGGAGGTGGAGGCAGGAGGATCATGAGTTTGAGGCCATCCTGGGCTGCCTACTGACACCCTGTTTCAATCAATCAATCGATCAAATATGCCAGGTAGTTGAAGTTTAAATAGTATTTTGAGCTACAGAAACAAATAGGGGATCTGGCATGGTGGCACATGCCTGTAATCAAGAGGCTGAGGCAGAAAGATGGAGAGTTTGAGGTCAGAGGAGGCCTATGCAATTTAGTGAGACCCTGTCTCAAAATAAAAAATGAAAAATGGGCTAGGGATGAAGCTTAGTGATAGAGCACTTGCAAAGTATATTCAAGACCCTGGGATCATCTCCCAAGTACCCCACCCCCAAAAAAGAAGAAGAAGCAAATAGGGGATGGGGTTTCCATTGGGGGGGACATAAAGTTAGTGATTTCTAGAGACTATGAACGAGGCTGAAGCCTGCTACAAAGTTTGTCTCAGCTATGCCGGGCACGGTGGCGCATGCCTATAATCCCAGTGGTTTGGGAGGCGAAGGCAGGAGGATCGCAAGTTCGAGACCAGAGGCAGTCTGCGTAATTTAGCGAGACCCTGTCTCAAAAAGTGAAAAAATGGGCTGGGGGTGCAGCTCAGTGGTCCAGCACTTGCAGAGCATGCAAGAGTGAGGCCCTGGGTTCAACCCCGAGTATTGAAAAAAAAAAAAAAAGTTTGTCTCAGCTCTGGGTGTGCGGTCTTCTTTCCTGTGAGTGACTCTTCCCTGTTTGATGAGGATATAGGAAAGGGGCTGAAGACAATTGCCTTGTGACTGAAGAAACTTGCTGTAGTCAGATAATTGAACTTCAGAGAGAGTCCCTCTCTGCTTTGGAGAGGCAGAAGAGGTAGACAGGGGCAGGAGACAGAAGGTCAGAGAGATCTTGTTCTGAGACTGTCCTCTTCCCTCCCCGCAGCATGGCAAGGTGCTATACTTTGAGGTATTGTTTTCTGAGCCCCAACACCTGGAAGGAAGTCATTTCATGCCGGGAGGAGAAAAGGTAAGAGGAAGAGAAGGACCTAAGGAAGGTCCTTCACTAAGGAAGAAATGCCAACACCAAACCTGTGAGACTAGTTTCATCTCCTTGTACAATCTGATAGCCACTTTTAGATTTATAACCAGTGTTGACCAAAGAAAATACTACTGGGGCTGTCTCAGGTTCAGTTTTTTGTTTATTTGTTTTTGTGTTTTGTGTTTTATTCTTTAACTTTTTTAAAAATTAGTAATTTTTAATGTACAACTTACTGGGTCTCATTATGACATTCCCATATATGCATTTCGCTGTACAGTGCTCATGTTCACCTCCCCATTACCCTCTCATGACTTGTTTTTGTTTTTCTTTTTGCTGTTCTTGGGGGTTGAACCCAGGGCCTCACACATGCCCTGACACTAGGTTACCCGGCCCATTTTTAATTTTTTATCTTGAAAAAAGGTCTTGCTAAATTACACAGACTGCCTCTGGCCTCAAACCTGCGATCCTCCTGCCTCTGCCTCCCGAGTCACTGGGATTACAGATGTGCACCACTGCACCTGGTTCAGATTCAGTTCTGAGATGCTTGTTTCAGTACTGTAACTAGAAGGTGCTGAGGACTAAATGTTATTGTCATACAAGCACTCACAGGGCAAATCTCTGCCAGGCCTACAGAGTCCCCACCCCTGCCACTTATTTCTAGCAACATACCACACTCCTATGCCCAGTTCTGAGTGATAGGCAGGGCACCAACAGCACTTGTCATTCTGCCCAGCACTCTGTAATCTCAGGGAAGGGGCGATAGGGATATCATCTTCCATGCCTACAGGGAAAGTTACTTGTTCACACTTTAGCATAGCTTAGTCTAGGGCCCCAGAGTCAACCACAACTAGAAACAATGCAGTAGTGCTAGAGTTTGAAGGTGCCCTCCAAAATTGCCAACAATTGCCATTTCAGTAGTATTAAGATATGAGATGTGATTAGGTCAGAAAGGCTCTGCTCTCATAAATGAAATCATGCCATGATTATTAGGGGAGTGGCTCCTGATAAAAAGGATAACTTCAGCCCCCATCTTTTCTTTCTCTATTTTGAACACTCTCTTGCCATATATCATCCACTATGTTAGGATACAGCAAGAGTGCCCTGACCAGAGGCAGCCCCTTGGTCTTGGGCATCCCAGCTTCCAGAACAGCGAGAAATTTTCTCTTTCTTTCTTTCTTTCTTTCTTTCTTTCTTTCTTTCTTTCTTTCTTTTTCTTTCTTTCTTTCTTCCTTCCTTCCTTCCTTCCTTCCTTCCTTCCTTTCTTTCTCTCTCTTCTTCCTTCCTTCCTTCCTTCTTCTTCTTCTCTCTCTCTCTCTCTCTCTCTCTCTCTCTTTCTTTCTTTTTTTCTTTCTTTTTCTTCTTTCCTTCTCTCATCTGTTTCAGAGCTGGAAGGTTGAATTCAAGCCTTTGCATATGCCAGGCAAGTATTCTAGCACTGAGCTGCACCCTGCAACCCATTTTTTATTTTTCATTTTCAGACAGAGTCTCATCAAGTTGTATGGGCTGCCTCTGGCCTTGGACTCATGATTCTCCTGCATCTGCCTCCAACTTTCTGAGATTACAGGCATGCACCATAGGACCTAGTTTACAGATTTTTTTCATAAATTACCCAGTCTGTGGTATTGGTTGTAGCCATAGAAAAGAGACTGAGACAGATGTCAATCTCTCCTACTCCATGTTCTTGAACATGTTCTTGGAACAAATGCCCCATTTGCTGCTCTGTTGTTGGAGCCAAGTGTAATAACTAGGCTCTGGCCTTGTTCCTGAGGATTGACTTCATCGTGGTCATCTCTCCAAGACCCCAGATTGCTGAACTGCAGTTAAGGTTATCCTAGCAGAACTCCAAGGAATTCTTCCTGTTATGGAAGCCCAGCCTCCTACTAGGGGTCTTATTCCTACAGACTAGCCTCTGTCTTCATGGCTTCTGAATTCTCCATCCTATCATCACCCTCCAGCAGGGCATTTAATTCTGCAACACCACTTTTTGTTTGATTACCACTGTTGACATAGAGTCATTTGCATGGGGGGCTGATAAATCACAGGAAAGAAATAGAAATGGCCTTTTAAACATATGAAAAGATGCACCGCCTCACTTGTAATAAGAGAAATCAACATTAAAACTATACTGAGATTATTTCAAAATAAAAAATATAAAGTTTAAAAAATCTATTGGTATCAAATTGGTAAGTATCAAAAAAGTTGATGGGGCTGAGGATGTAGCTCAGTGGTAAAATGCTTGCTTAAGTGTGCACAAGTCCTGGGTTTGATCCCCAGCACTGCAAAACAAACCCAGAACCTTTTCCCCCAAAATTGTTGATAATGTTGGTAAGGATATAAGGAAATATGTTTAAAGTGTGCATTCTATAGACCTAGCAAATTTCCTCCTAATTATGTGTGTTAAGGACAAACTAACACATGGAGAAATGATATTGATGGTACTCATGAGCAGCATTGTTCACAATAGCTAAAGTTTGGAAACAGACTAAAGGAAGATTGTTCAGATGAATCATGGGAGTCATACTGTCTCAGGGTTCTCCTGGCCTCAGGATTGTGGGGAGCAGATTTGGGTGGGTTACTCTGAGGGTCTTAGGATAGACTAGTCACAGAGTATGGTAAGCTGAATAATGCATCTTCCTCAATATGGCCATATCCTAATATCCTAATCCCCAGAAACTGTTTAATTTAATATGGCAAGAGAGACATTGCAGATGTAATTAAGGGTTTTGAGATAGGCTTGGATTATCTGGTGGGCCCAATGTTATCACATGGTCCTTTATAACAAGGACACAGCAGGAGACAGAGGAGAAGATGTGGTAACAGAAGCATAGGTAGGAGTGATGTACCTTGAAGATGGAGGAAATGGCCACAACCTAAGAAATACTGGAGGCCACTTTGAATTATTTCCAAATCAGAAAAATTATATAATTGATGAATAAATCTAAAATCTGGTTCTTTGGAGTAGGATGAAGCAAGCAACAAAACTGACAAAGCATTGGCTAACAAAAAATAAGAACAACAACCAAAAAAAAAAAAAAAAAAAAAGAATGAAAAGAGAAAAGAAAAGAAGTTGGCCTGAGGGTGACACTCAGTGGTAGAATGCTTGCTTAGTGTGCACAAGCCCTGGGTTTGATCCCCAGCACTGCAAAACAAACCAAAACCCTAAGTACACAAATTTGGAATGAGAAAGTGTTTATAGAGAAAATGATGAGAATTATAAGGGAATACTTGATCAAATTCTACGCTAATACAATTTAAAATCTGAATGAAATAGAAAATACTCAAGGAAATACAAATTACCAATAGGGACTCAAAAAAGAAAATCCAAACAGACAGATAATCATGGACAAAAGCTGCTAAAAACAATACCTAAAAACAAACAGCCCCACAGAACCTAGATAAGTTAATGAGCAACTCCTTTCAAAGTTTTCAACGAATCAATCATCCTCACACTATTAAAGCTATTCCAAAGACAGAAAAAAAGTAAACGATTAAGCCCAGGAGCCTGAGGCCAGCCTGGCCAACATATCAAGATCTCATTTCTTAAAAAAAAAAAGAAAGAAAGAAAGAAAAGAAAAGAAAAAAGAAACACTTTAGTGTTTCAAGCCTAAAATTTTACATTGTACAACAGAAAAACTATTGACCAGTGTCACTTATACCTATAGATAGAAGACAGGCACCATAATGCATGCCTGTCATCCCTGTGACATGGGAGGCTGAGACAGGAGCATCTTGAGTTTGAGGCCAGAGGAAGCCTATGCAATTTAGTGATACCTTGTCTTTAATTTTTTTCTTAAATTTTAAGAAAAGGGACTAGGGGTTGGGCATTGTGACACATGCTTATAATCCCAGCACTCAGGAGGCTGTGGTAGGAGGATCAATGCAAATTCAAGGCCAGTCTGAGACCTTGTCTCAAAAAAACAAAAAAGGAAAAGAAAAGAAGTAGGGGTTGTAGTACAGTTCAGTGATACAGCACTTGCCTAGCATGCTCAAGGTCCTGGGCTCAACACCCCCCACTACAATAAATAAATAAATAAATAAATAAATAAATAAATAAATGTAGGTGCAAAATGCCTAAAAATATGAAAATAATTTTGCAATGTATTTTGAAAACAACTTGACAAAGTACTATTTATTTCAGGAAGGAAATAATGGTATAAGGAAATCCATTAATCCTAATTCACTATATAAATAAGTAAAATGAGAAAAAAACAATAATGAAGGGAAACACTAAAACTCTGATAAAATTTAGTAGTCACTCCTCATAAATAGTCTAAGTAATAAAAGATAGGACACTTCTTCAGCTTAACACAGATGTACATCCTGTGCATGTATACTTGCACAATACACATACACATCTCATCAACCAATATTATTCTTAATATCCTCATTAAAGTCAGGAATAAAACAAAAATGCTCACCACCTCTATTATTTAATATTGTTCTGGAAGTGCTAGTTAATGAAATATGACAATAAAATAGGAGTCAAAATACTTGGAAGGAGAAAATTATTATTGATTGTGATTATCTACTCGTTGTTGTTGTTGTTAGGTGCCGTCGAGTCGAGTCCCACTCATAGCGACCCTATGTACAGCAGATCGAAACACTTGTCGATTCTGTGCCAGGCAAACCATCTTATTTATGTTTAAGCCCGACCCTCTGTACAACAGGGGAAACACTATTGTCAGTGCTTCTCTGCTGTTCATAGGGTTTTCAATGGCAGATTGATTTTTGGGAGGGGGTTGCCAGGTCCTTCTCCCAAGCCTACAG
>VMDO01000799.1:0-68724 GCA_007922755.1 Pedetes capensis | reverse complement strand
GATTATCTACTTAGAAATCCAAAATAAATGAATAATTATTGGAAACAATAAAGAATACAGAGTATTCTTTATGCATTTTATATGCCTTTTAAATTTTTTTTCTTTATTCTTTTTGTGTTCTCCTGGTTTTTTTGTTTTTTTGTTTTTTTTTTTTTTGCGGTCCTGGGGGTTGAACCCAGGGCCTCAAACTTGGCATGCTCTGCAAGTGCTGGACCACTGAGCTGCACCCCTGGCTCATTTTTTTACTTTTTGAGACAGGGTCTTGCTAAATTACGCAGACTGCCTCTGGTCTCGAATTTGAGATCCTCCTGCCTCCGCTTCCCAAACCGCTGGGATTACAGGCATACCCCACCACGCCTGGCTCTCCTGTTGTTTCTTATAATTGGTTGGCAGCTTGCAGAAATACAGGCCCCTAGAAGTCCTCACCGTTTGGTGGTGGAGGGCAAAAATGCGGATGGGCATAGGACACAGGATTGGCTGCTTCAACCACCTTAAATGGAAGGCAGGTGGTCCAGCCAACAGTGGATGGGGTGTGGTTAGCAATGCTAATATTCTGACACTGACAACCTGGGACAAAGCCCTTTAGGCTGCACTTAAAGATGAGGCTATAATGAAACAGCGGGGGTGGGGGCGGGGGTGAGGGTGGGCAGGAAGCCCTCTCCTTATCAGTACCTCTCTACAGACAGAGCACTAAGCTGCTTGTAAGAGACTGGTGGCCAGAAGGCCAGGGCAAATGAAGTAAACAGATTAAGAAACAGAAGAGCAGGCTCTTTGCCTAAGAGCAAAGGTAGCCAAGAAAGACTAGTGGGGAAGTGAGGAATGGGAAGGACTCCGGCACAAGGGACCCGAAAAAGTGGAGAGCTCTAAGTATGTCAGATCTTCAACACCGGTGTCATAATTCTACCTGTCTTGTCCTTTCATAGAAAAACAGTAGGCCTTCCTCCTGGCTCTCTCTTGGGTAGGCACTCATGCGCTTTTTTCTCATTCAGTTCATTAGAAGTTAGAACTTTCAACAACTTTGTGTGTGTGTTTACATGTTTTTTCTTGGGTAAATTTGTTTGCTTTAGGTTTTTTCTTTCTTTTTTATTTATTTATTTTTATTTAGTGGTACTGGAGATTGAATCCAGAGCCTTGAGCATACTAGGCAAGTGCTCTACCAACAAACCCTGGTTTGTTATTGTTGTTGTTTGTTTGTTTGAAGAAAGGGTCTCACTGCGTAGCCAAGTCTGGTCTAGAACTCTGTAAATCAGGCTGCCCTCAAACTTGCCTGCCTCAGCCTCCCAACTGCTGGGATCATAGGAATGCACCACCACACCTGGCTCAGCTTGATTTTTTTATATTTTAAAATGGAATATAGTTTTGCAACTTTTTTCATTATACCATGGCCATCTTTTCATTTTGTACCTGTAGCTATGGCTCAGTATTTTGCAAAATGTAGTTTGTGTGGCTTGCAATTTTGGTGTTATAACCAACACCAATTTTTGTTATAAACTTCTCAGGATCTCCATTTGGTTAATTTCCTCAATTCAGTTCAGGTTCCTGCTCAAATGCCACCTCATCAGAATGTTATCCTTGCTTTTACCACTGTTTTCCCCCTGCGGTGCTAGGGATTGAACCCAGGGCCTCAAACATGCTAGGTAAGCACTCTACCATTGAGCTACATCCCCAACACCATTTACCACTTCTTAATTTCTTAATCTGCTCTTTTTTTTTTAATAGCATCTATCATAATATTGTTATGGGAGTTTTTAGGGCAAAGTCTAGCTCTGGGCATCCCGTCCCAAATGCACAAATTAAAGAGACAAGTAATGGTGAAAAACAGGGAAAGGAGATTTAATCAAAGTGCACATTAGGAAGAGGAATAGGTAAAGAGGTCTAGTGACCCCAAGTCCATCCTTGGGGTACTGACATGAGCTCTAGGTTTAAGTAGAGGAAGAGTCAGGGCAGGAGACAGCATGAAGTTTGCATAATGAAACAGTCCTGGTCAGAGCGTGCTCTGGCTGATGGGTATCTCAGTTCTGCTTCTGCAAGGTGGTCCCAAGGATTGTTATCACTATCCTAGTTTGAGAGGAGCAATCTGGTTCCCACACAATGATCACTCCTGTTCCAGGGTGCAGCCTCACCATCCTAGATAATTGTTCTCATTTTGGGGGTGGTCTGTCCTTCTAGGCTTACCATTCCTTGAGGGTAGTTTCTGTCCCATCAAATAGAGGTTTATCAATCAGTCCTGTTTTTGGAATCCAAGGTTAACTGCAGAAGAGGGTGACTTAAGAGGAAGCAGAAAGAGGCAAAATAGAAGCCGGGCATGGTGGCGCATGCCTGTAATCCCAGCAGTTTGGGAGGGGGAGGCAGGAGGATCACAAGTTCAAGACCAGAGGCAGTCTGCGTAATTTAGTGAGGCCCTATTTCAAAAAAGTAAAAAATTTGGGCTGGGAGTGCAAGCTCAGTGGTCCAGCACTTGCAAAGCATGCAAGTGCAAGGGCCTGGGTTCAACCTCTAGCACAGGAAAAAAAAAAAAAAAAAAGAGGCAAAATAGAACCAGCGGGGGGCCAAAATAAGAGTTAGGCCAGTGATCAGTATCTTCCTTCACTTTTAGTTACCTTGTGGGCACAAGAAGAACCAATGCTTTTTAGCAAGAGCAGTTTCTAAGTGCCTGTCTTGACATTTTTTGAACATTTATTTGTTTACTTATATATTGTCTGTCTTCACTGGAGGCCTCAAAAATTTCATGAAAGGAGCTGGACATGGTGGCACAGGGCTATAATCACAGTACTGAGGATACTGAAGTAGGAGGATTATGAGTTTGAGACCAGTTTGGGCTACATAGTGAGACCCTGTCTTAACCCTGCCCCTCCAAAAAAAAAAATTTCATGAAAGGATACTGTTGCGTATAACCGGCATGTTCCCAGTGCCCAGAAGGGTGTTGGGTTTACAGGAGAATCTAACTAAATATTTAGTGAATAAGCTTATAGTACAGCAATAAATAGGCTGGGATTTAGCTCAGTTGTTAGAGCACTGCTCTGCAATCTCAGAGGTCCTGAGTTTGATTCCCAGCACTGCAAAATGGGAGAAGGATGTGGCAACCCACTCCCAAGGCAATCCCGAAACAGCCATTGAAAACCCTATGAGGGTCGCTAGGAGTTGGACTTGACTTGATGGCACCTAACAACAGCAATAAACATCGGGTTTTTTTGTTTGTTTGTTTTTTGGCCTCATATATGCTAAGCAAGCATTCTACCACTGTACTCTCAACCTCCCCCCCCCCCTTTTTATTCTGAGACAGGGTCTTGTCAAGCTACAAAGACTGCCTCTGGCCTTTACTTGTGATCCTTCTTCCTCCTCCTTCCTCAGTCTCCCCAGTTGCTAGGATTACATGTGTGCACATAGCACTCAGCAGTCTTTTATATATTTTTGTAAATCTGCGCAAATGTTTCAGTAGGGCTGCTTGGTCAAAAAGTATGAATGTTTAAATTTTTTCAGAAATCACCAAAACAATCTTTTAAAAATGGTACCAATTCATACCCCAGGGCTGGGATTTAGCTCAGTTGGTAGAGCGCTGCGCTGCAGTCTCTGAGGCCCCGAGTTCAATTCCCAGCACCGCAAAAATGGGAGAAGGACATGGCAATCTATTCCTGAGGCAATCCAGAAAACAATCAGCCATTGAAAACCCTAAAAGAGTCACTATGAGTAGGATGCAACTTGATGGTACCTAACAACAATTCATACCCATCCCAGTACTAGAAAAGAATGCACAACCTCGAGGACACAGAATGATATCAGTCTTTGTAATCTTTTGTCTTGAATTGAGAGTTTAAAATATAATTTGGGTTTTATGATGAAACAAAAGAATAAAGGTGCAAGTCTGACTCCCTCTGGATCCACTTTCCACATTCATACCATCAAGTGTGTGCCCTCCTGTCTGGATGGAAGACTCTAGACATCACACTGCTTGCTTAGCCTGACCCAGCAGCTGGGGCCAGTGACTCTACTTTCACCAATTTTCCCAGTTAATTCTCACTCATCTGACCTCATTCTTGCTGGGGTAGGAGGAGTCAGGCTTTAAGCCAGTAGTGATATAGTCTTAGAAATATAGTCTCAGGGATGGGGGTAGTGGGGATAAAATGGGGGAACATGATCAAAGTACATTACATTCACATATGAAAGTGTCAGGATGAGCCAGGCACAGCGGCACATGCCTGTAATCCCAACAACTTGGGAGGTGGAGGAAGAAGGATTGCAAATTTGAGACCACGAAGCAGTCTGTGTAATTTGTAGAGATCCTGTCTCAAAAAGAAAAAAAATGGGCTGAGGATGCAGCTCAGTGGTACAGTACTTGCAAAGCATGCAAGTGTGAGGTCCTGGGTTCAACCCCTAGTACTGCAAAAAAAAAAAAAAAAAAAAAAAAAAAGGAGAAAGTGTCACAATGAAACCTATAAAAAAAGAAATACAGTCTCAGTATGCTAGCTCTATGATTATGTATGTGGGTATTCTTTAGCTTCTTTGGATTTAGGGGTGCAGTGGGAGTTAGGGGCTGGAGCCAACTCCGGAGCCTTGCACATGTTAAGTACATGCTCTACCACTGAGTTATATCCCTAGTTCAATGGACTTCATTTCTTTCCTATGTAAAATGTGGGTAAAAATACCCCTCAGAGAGTTCCCATAAAGATGAAACAAGGCATAAAGGTTCTGACTCAGTGCATGTCATATAGCTGGCACTAAAATATCCTCCCTTCCCCTCTCCCATTTCCTCCAAAGCACTCAGCTCCTTGTAACATTTAGGACATTTCTCATGTTCTGTTCCGTATTAAGGTAACATCCAGTTAGTAGGGTTGAACATGGTAGGCATTCAATTGTCAACTTTCAAGTAGAGTTGGTGTTTGGTATTTAGGAACTAGTGTCTTTCTTCTGTGTTGGCATTTCCGCTTCCCACTGGCTGATCATGTCACCCAGCTGGATATTCTCAACCTGACTAGTAGCTGGATGAACTCATCCCTCAATCCTGTCTGAGCTGAACAAGGCCTTTTACAGAACTTTAAAACTGACTCATCACTTAGTCATCAAAACATAGCAATACACAAATGTGCTCCTGTTGCTAACAAAAGACCAGCATGGGATGTCTGTCTTGCCTCCTTTCCCTCCTCCCTGAGAGAGGGCCCCCTTACTCACTGGAGAAGAGTCATCACATCTTTTGTGCTGCAATAATTTCAACAAAGCCGGTTTAAATAATCACAATGTGACCAGCAAACAATTGGCTATCCTCCATGGCCATCCAGGTCATTTCCTGTATGTTACAAACCCAAGGGACAGGCAATTAATCAATTACCTGTTTTTTGAGAGGCCTGAAGTCTGTTGGGCACTCATAATTCCGTTTGTGACATTTCTGTTAAGTGACTTTTTCAGTTATTGAAACTCATCCCAAAGTATAGAGGAAAGCAGTCCTGTGTGCCTCCGTAAAGCGGGGCGGGGGTTAGTGGCAGGGAAGAGGGAAGTGGTGTAAACCCACAATCCCAATAACTGGGGTGATGGAGGCAGGAGGATCACAGGTTTGAGGCCAGAATCAGCTTGTGTGACTTTGCAGGACCCTGTTTCAAAATAAGTATAAAAAGGGGACTGTAGGTGCAGCTAAGGCATTAAGCATTTGCCTAGCAGGCACACGGGGTCTAAGTTCAACTCCTAGTACTACAAAAGAAAAAAAGAAAGAGAAAGAAGAAAAAAATATTGGAGAAAACTGGAATACTCAATTCTAACCAACAAAAAGGAGTTATAAAATAGTAAATATGGGGGTTAGGGATGTAGCTCAGTGATGGAGGACTTGTCTGACATGCACAGTGCCCTGTGTTCAATCCCCATCATTGCAATTAAAATAAGTAAGTAAGTAAATAAATAAATAAATAAACCAGGAGTGATGGCATGTGCCTGTAATCATAGAGACTCGGGAGGCAGAGGCAAGAGGATCGGAGTTCGAGGCGAGAGGCACCCTGTATAACTTAGCCAGACCCTGACTCAAAATAAAACATAAAAAACAGCCTGGGGAAGCTGGGCGCGGTGGCACACGCCTGTAATCCCAGCCGCTTGGGAGGTGGAGGCAGGAGGATCACAAGTTTGAGACCAGAGGCAGTCTGCATAACTTAGTGAGACCCTGTCTCAAAAAGTAAAAAAATGGGCTGAGGGTACAGCTCAGTGGTTCAGCACTTGCAGAGCATGCAAGTGCAAGGCTCTGGGTTCAACCCCCAGTACCGCAAAAAACAAACAAACAAAAAACAACAAAACAAAAAACAAAAAAACAAAAAACAAAAACAAAGACTGGGGGTGCAGCCCAGTGGTAGAGCATTTGTAAAGTATGTTAGAGATCTAGGTTTAAACAACTGTAGCAAAACAAAACAAAGGCAAATAATAAGCATAACGGTTTGGCTAACTGCTTCAGAGTGCTAGTTTTACAAAATGTTAGTTGAGGGTTGGGGATGTAGTTCAGCAGTGGAGTGCTTGCTTAACATCTATGAGGCCCTGGATTTGATCCTCAATACTGCCAAAAGACAAATGGCCAGGCATGGTGGCTCATGCCCATAATCCCAGCACTGGAGAAGCTGAGGCAGGAGGATCTCTGAGAGTCTGAGGCCAGCCTGTCTACAACAGTGGCTTCCAAACCAGCCTGGGTTACACAGTGAGACTGCATCCCCAAAAAGCCATAAAAAAAAGAAACAATAACCAAAAAACCCCATGAAAATGCTGGAAAGAAAGAAAGAAAGAAAGAAAGAAAGAAAGAAAGAAAGAAAGAAAGAAAGAAAGAAAGAGAAAGAAAGAAGCAAAGAAAGAAAGAAAAGTTGGCTGAAAACTCCTCTTATCTAGGAATGATATGGTCAGCGGTCTGTCTTTTCTCTTGAGAAAGATCTTGCAGTTAATATCACTGCCTTGCTGATCACAATAGACTGATTAAGGGCCTGCATAAGGCTGAGACCTGCTAAGATAAGTGGAATCAGGCCTGAGGGGCCTTCTACTAATATGGCTGGTTACAGTAGATGTTTTTGTGTGTGTGCACAAACACAACTTGTAAATGCCTTAGTAGAATCTCTCCTAGCTTAAGACTCCAAGCAAAAACTGAATGAGAATCTTGGATCCTCATTTTTTTTCTGTAGAATACATATAAATGATAAACTCATATCTAAGGGATATATGGTAATGAAATCTGCCCTTGATCTAGCTTATATAAATATTAGGAGGATAAATGGAAATAGTACATTAGTAGACCCTAAAGCTTAATTAGGCATGACAAGAAATAATGTTTATTTCATTAAACTACAAGCTCTCAACTGGTCACCTTCCTCAAGTCATGCTTCCCACAGTCTTACTACAATCAACACTATCTCTGTTTTGATTGTCCTAGCTGGTTGTACACAACTATCGACATGAAAGTAAACTTACTGTGGGTATATCAGGAGTCACATGTTGCATTCACTGGCTAGAAAGCCATAAACAAGCGTAAATTATTCTCAAACAACATTGCTATAGTTGAAAGCACATGTATTGAACATTCTTTGCAAAGGAAATAGTCTCACATTTAATCTATTAAACAACTAGGGAAAAATTGGATTTGATTACATTATATTGTCAGGGTGAACTGATGAACATGTGGTGAAATGGTCAAATAGCCCCATCTTGCAAAAGGTATTAAGGCTAGTGACAAAATAGAGAAATCTAATTTATACCTGAGAAGCTAAACAGGAGCAGTGCTAGGAGTTGCCACATTCTAGCCTGAGACCTGGATTCCTGGAGCCAATCAGCAGTTGGTAACAGCTGGGTGGAAGTAAGTTTTGTTAGAGAACAAGCAGAAGGGGAACTTTTTCACATATGTTTGTTTTTAAGTGAAAATCTGAGGTTTGACCAATGTGGCTTTTTTTTAAAAAATTAGAAATCTATCAGAGTAGGCTCTTTAGAGGTAAACTGATTATATCCCCAGGATCAAAAGCATAAACTACTAAAAAAAAAAACTTATAAATAAGAAAAAAATAAAAGTATAAACTAGAAGAGATATACCTGTGGATAATGCCCCACTAGTGTTATGAAACATTCCCACGACTCTACATCACTGAGAAAAAATAGTTCTTAGTTCTGAAGGATTTCATTCAAAGAGCGAAAAGCTGATGTTAATAAGAATATGAAAACAAACCCATGTGCTATATGTATTTAAACTGCTGGAGAGTGATTTAGGAATCTCAATTATAAATCTTCAGGGAAAGATTATTTTTCTCCCAAGGATGATGAATGGACTGACAATCGTGGCATTAAAGCCTTTTACTTGCTAAGTAATGGGTCTAAAGAGGATAAAAGGTTAAGTTCTATCTCCCCACAGCCGGAGGCAAGATTTTTACTCAGTTATTACAACATTACCAGGAGCATGTGGATTCTGAAAAGGTTGCTAAGCAACATTCAGTTGCAAACAACACTGGGTGAAAAGGAACTAGACATGTGACTTAGATATGTCCTGGAGCAAGTGGGAGTAACCCTTCTCTCTAGTACAGCATGTGCTGTACTTGGAGGAAGATGAAATTTAAAAAATCAGAACAGTCACAATTTCAGTTAGGACACTGCTGTAATTAAACCATAACACTGTGTCATGGTGCTTAGCTAGAGAAGCCAGGGCTTGGGTTTCTTAGTCATTTTGGTTCTTACATTTAAAGATCACTACTATATTTTCCGTCAATTATTCCAGAAACATTTATCAAGCACTCCTACTCTCTCCCCCCCAGCAGCCCCGCTCCCTTATTTAAGGGCTTTTAGGGGTTGAGTTCAGGGCCTCACATATACCTTGCAAGTGCTCTACTACTGGGTGGCACCTCCAGCCCATTTAAAAAATTTTTAAATTTTGAGTCTGGGTCTCACTAAGGTACCCAAGCCATCTCTGTCCTCTCACGATTGATCTTCCTGCCTCCATCTCTGGAGTAGAGCTGCTGGAATAACAGGCATGTGCCACTGCACACAGCTATCAAGCACCTTCTCAGAGTCTAAGGCATAGTGCTATGTGCTGGAGCTCTGAAGACAAATAAAAGTTGGTCCCCAGCCTGGGTATGAGGGAACCCAGACAAGTAAACAAAGTAATTGTTCCACAGTTTATGCAAGCGTGAGAGAAAGTCAAGGAAAGGCTTCATATAGGAAGTGGCTCTAGCACAGAGACAGAGAGAGAGAGAGAGAGAGAGAGAGAGAGAGAGAGAGAGAGAGAGTGTGTTGTTTGGGATCAACCCAAGTCTTCTCAATGCTAGGCAAGCCTTGGGCAATATACCAGGCCCTACCATTAAGTATTGTTTTCAAAAATTCCTGCTTTCCCCACTCAATATATACACTTGCTGGGAACTCACCTTTCCCGTTCTGCATGAGCATCTGAGTGCCAAGAATTGAAAGTCCTGGGTCTGTAGACCAAGAACTCTTCCCTTCCCACCTGGAACACAGGCCCTTTAGCCTCAGCCTACTTTAAGGACCTCTCAATTTAGGGAAGCAGAACAAAACTAGACACTGTTAAGAATGCCCCTCCTTGAAACAGACAGGAGTTTAAAATTAAGTTTGGGTTAGCATATAAAAAGACACAATTATACATCAGCTGGCAAATGTTTGGGAAAGATAGCTATTTACATTTCACTGTGCCATCAGTTGTGATCTTTGGAAATTCTCCATGTGATGTGTTAAGTACTAAGATGTGTTTTCATTAAAAATTCAGCATGATCCAACCAGGCTTGTAATCCCAGCATTTCAGAGGTCTGAGGCAGGATAATCACAGAGTTTGAGCACAGTCTGGGCTACATAACAAGTTCAAGCCCAGGCTGGGTGATAAGACCCTGTCCAAAGAAAGACAAAAGAAACAAACAAACAAACAAAAACCCTCAAAATATGTAAATAAGTAAATAAAATAAAAACTCGGCTTGGTCTGGTGGTGCAAGCCTATGTAATCCCCACACTCAAGAGCCAGAGGCAGGAGGATCACAAGGCACAGGCCTGACTACTGGGCTACATAGTGAGATCCTATCTTAAAAAACAAAAACAAAATAAAACAATAATATCAACAAAAAAATCAGCTTCACTTTAGCGTTTGGAAAGTTAGAACATACGTCACAAAGTGTTAATACCCATAAAGTGCTACAACAAAAGACAACAGAAATAAATATAAATGGCCATTAAACCTCTGACTTCTGTTCAATAATGTGAAGCAAAACAAATCCACATTCAATTCTCACTAACATCCAGAATTCACAAAAACTGGGCACTAATCTACTGCTAGTGAGAATGCAAATTGTTTTTCTGGAGGGCAGTTTGGCAGTTTATATCCTTTGACCCTGGTAATTACCACTCCAGCAATGAATCCCAAATATAAAACCCCAAACAACACAGATAAGGAAGAATAGTCACTGTAGGGTTAGTTACAATAGAAAAGTGGAAGCAATTTGTATGTGCAATAAGGTATAGATTAAATCACGACTTGACAAGGTAGTAAGGGAATTTTTTCTCAAGTTGCATTTTTTTTTCCTCGACAAGATCTTGCTACGAAGCTGTGGCTGGCCTTGAATTTAAGATTCTCCTGCTCCCAAGTGCCAGGATTACAGATGTGCCACCACTCCCTGCTACTGCCCATAGGTTTTTTTTGCAAGCCAGGCCAATTGGTTTTGCCAACACATGTCCACGTGCCGGTGAACAAAAATAAACACTATGGTCGAGTGCTGGACACTTAGCTTTTTGCTAGGGCCAACAAAGATGTTGCTTCTGTTTACTTGGGACAAAACCAGGTCGGAAGCACAGCACACCATAAGCCTAGAGAGCTCACCTCAGGGCTTACAAGGCCACGCCTAACAGCCACCAGGGGAGGAAACTGAGGCTCAGAGGACGCCCCTACAAGTAGTGTCCTAGCCCTGAGAACTCGCGTGTCCATGCTTTCGTTGATTTCCGTGTCCAGCCTAAGCACTGCAGCTGGCGAAGTTAGGGAAGACCTTGAAGCCAGAGTCACTACCGTTCCCTGCTCAGACCTCCCCGCGGCAACATGACTGCACACCGTCACGTCCCCAACCCCGCTGCGGCCATCCCCAAAGGACATAAGGACTCCTGGGGCATCTCTGAGGGCCACGTGGCCCCCAGCAGCTCTGCAAGGACCGGAAGGCGTTCCCCTGCCGCCTGTCCAGGTTCCGCCTCCAGAGCAGGGAGGAGTGGCGAGGAAGCTGCTTCAGGCAGAACCCGTCTGGGCGAGTCCGACCCACTTCGTTCCACCTAGGCCACCTCGGCGGCTCAGTGACCGGTCCCCTTGTGCGGTAGAGCAGGTTGCGGGACGTGTCCCTAACAGCTCACGCGCCGGCAGCGCCTCAGCCTGCCCAGGCCTTGTAGTACGCCGGGCGACGGGCGGAGCCAGCGGGTTCGCGCCAAAATCGCGTAGCTGGCCCCACCCCGCGGGCTACGCCGCGCCCTCCCTTTTTTTCAAACCCAGGGCTGGGCGGGGATTGGTGGGCTGGGCCGTCACGTGGTTAACGGTCGCGGGAAGCCGCGGAGCCTGAATTTGCGGCTGGACTTGGGGAGACCTCAGCTTCTGCGCCCGACTTGCTCAGCCTCTGCTGGACAGTCCGCGCCGCGACCGCCACCGCCGCTGCTACGCCCGCAGCCCCGAGCGGCCAGGAGCCACTGCCGCCACCGCACAGGCCAGCCGCAGCCGCGGCCAGCGCGCCCAGTTGCACGTGGCGGACCCGCCCCCTGGGCTGGCAGCGACCTGGATTCCGCGAGCCTCGGTTCTCCGGTCCTCAGCCCCGGGCCCAGGCCCGCGATGAGCTTCCTGAGCCGGCAGCAGCCGCCGCCGCCGCGCCGTGCGGGGGCCGCCTGCACCTTGCGGCAGAAGCTGATCTTCTCGCCGTGCAGCGATTGTGAGGAAGAGGAGGAGGAAGAGGAAGAGGAGGGCAGCGGGCACAGCACCGGCGAGGACTCGGCCTTCCAGGAACCCGACTCGCCGCTGCCGCCCGCGCGGAGCCCCACGGAGCCGGGCCCCGAGCGCCGCGGCTCGCCCGGCCCGGCCCCCGGCAGCCCCGGGGAGCTCGAGGAGGACATGCTGCTGCAGGGCGTCTGCCCGGGCGCGGGGGCGGCGGGCGGCGGGGCCGAGGGCGACTCGTGGGAGGAGGAGGGCTTCGGCTCCTCGTCGCCCGTCAAGTCGCCGGCGGCCGCCTACTTCCTGGGCAGCTCGTTCTCGCCCGTGCGCTGCGGCAGCCCGGGGGACGCGTCCCCGCCGGCCTGCAGGGCGCGCCGCGCCGTCGAGGCCCCCTGCTCGCCGCTGCCCGGCCACCCCGGCACCCCGCCGCACAAGACCTTCCGCAAGCTGCGGCTCTTCGACACCCCGCACACGCCCAAGGTGAGCGGGGCGGGCGGGCGGCCGCGGCCGGGCCTTTTAAAAAAGGCTGCGGCGCCGGAGCCGAGTGCGCCGCCGCTGGGGTTCGGTTACATAACCGCCCGGCCGCACCCCGCTCGCCCTCCTGCGCCGCCACCAAAAGTTGGCAGCCCCGCTCTTGGGCCCAGCCCAGAAGTTGTCCGTTAAGATTATGTAACTGAACAATGGGCCTCGCCTGGAACTTCTTCATCTTACAAAGGGGCCGGTCCGCGCCGTCCAGGTGGCTGAGGATTTGCCGCCGTGGAGCCGGGGCGGCCCCTGGTGCGGTGCGGGGTGCGAGGATCCCGGAGGCCCAGCCACCTGACACTCCCCAGCCATATGGTGCCCTTTAAACCCAGAGATCGGCCCTGTAATTTGGGCGGCGCGGTCAAAAGGAGCTCAGTTGAAAAAAAGAAAGAGTTCCCTGCGCTTATCATTTCAGGTCGTGTGGCCTTGGAGGGGGAAAGGTGGAGGTATGGAGGGAGACCGCGCTTTCACTCGGGATTTGTCAAAGCTGGCCTTCCCCGCATTTACAGTCTGAAAGACTCATAACTCCAGCTAGTTTTTGAGCCGTTTTCGGGACGTAGTGTTGGGCAAGCGTTTGCTTACATCCTTGGGTTTGCCTAGGTTGGTTGGCCCGTGTGAGGATTAGGAACTTCGAACTTCGTGCTGTTGATAACCCGTCTTAAAGAAGTAGGTGTTCCTTCACCTGTTTTGTGGAATGTCCAGTTGAGTATGCACATTACCACTCCTAACACTTGAGAGGGCTTAGCATATTTAAGAACACACACCAAAAAGCATCGCGTTTGTAAGGTTAATATGGGAAGTGTACTTCTTAAAGTGAATCCTGACAGATTTCAATGTACCGTTACTCATTAAACCTCAGGAATATGTGCGATGTGGGGCATTGCTGTTTATTAGTCGCTTCGCCCAGGGCAAGATCCCTCTGAAAGTGAGGGGAGGAGTCCTTCGAGGTAGCTTTCAAAGCTCCTCTGTCTCTTTTAGATGGGGGAGGGGAGCTTTTATGGAACTGACTTCTTGAAAAAGTTTGACTTTTAGCACCTGAAATTTAGTTTTAGTCAGCATAGATGTTCCTTTTGGGATTAGAGACCGATTTTAACTGTGCCATCTTTTTCAGATAGGTAGGTAGTAAAGTAGAATCCAACCTCAGACTCCTGAGTTAGCCGCTATTTATTTTGCTTGAAATTCAACAAAGGATTTTGTGTTGCCTTTTTTTTTTTTTTTTTACTTCTTTTTCTTTTTTTGCGGGGGGAGGGGGTGAGGCAGGATGGGTGGGGGGTGCTAGGGATCCAACCAGGGCTTCCTGCTGCCTGTGCTCTACTACTGAGCTACATCCTCAACTCTCTGTTGCTTTGTCCTACACATTCAGGCACTTAAAAGACCTGCTAAAGGTTAGATCGAGAAGGTTGTCTATAGGGCTTTCATCCTAAAAATTTTATTTTTCTTTCTCTAGAGCTTGCTTTCCAAAGCTCGAGGAATTGATTCCAGCTCTGTTAAACTCCGGGGTTCTCTATTCATGGACACAGAAAAATCGGGAAAAAGAGAGTTTGACACACGACAGACTCCACAAGTGAATATCAATCCTTTTACTCCGGATTCTATGTTGCTTCATTCCTCAGGACAATGTCGTCGAAGAAAGAGAGCATATTGGAATGAGTAAGTCATTTACTTAATAATTTGGTTCCCCTACACATCCAAGGTTGGTTTCACATACTTGTCAAAATTGAATTTTTACAGAATCATATAAATGTTTGTGCCCTGAACATTTTTCTCTTATTAGCACTTAACTTTCAGGAGATAGGTGAGAAGTAACCAGCTGTAGGGAAGGAGTGGTGGGAGAAAGGAATAAAAAGCCTCGATAACTTACTGGAAATGTGGGGTCAAAAATAAAGCAGGAACTGGACATAGTGGGGCTGGCCTGTAATCCCAGCACTCAAGAAACTGAAGCAGGAGGATTGGTTCAAGTTTGAAGCCAACCTGGTCTATACAGCGAGACCCTGTCTCAAAAACAAAACAAAACAGCCATAGGCAGTGGTGCAGGCCTGCAATCCCAGCATCTTGGGATGCGGAGGCAGGAGGCTAGCAAGTTCAGAGACCCTATCTCAAAAAGTAGAAAAAAAGGGGGGCGGCTAGGGGACTGGGGGTGCAGCTCAGTGGGTATAGTACTTGCAAAGCATGCAAGGGCAAGGCCCTGGGTTTCAACCCACAGTACCGCAAAAAAAATAAAAAAATTAACAAACAAACAAACAACCCCCCCCCCCAAAAGAGGCAGGCCAGCCAGCCAGATGTGAAAGTGCAGGCCTTTAATCTCAAGATTTAAGAAGATGAGGCAGGAGGATTACGAGTTTAAGGCTAGCCTTAACTGGGAAGACCTTGTCTCAAAAAAAGGAAACAAAAATGAGGCAGGCAGAGAGAGTCAATTTAGGAAGATTTTAACTTTGATGTGTGTATCTGTATTCTGTTGTTTGGTGCCGGCAAGTCATGTCCAACTCATAGTGCCCTCACAGGGTTTTCAGTGGCTGATTGTTTCAGGATTGCTTTTGGGAGTGGTCTGCCACATTCTTCTCCCAATTGGTATTCTAGTTAACATTTATTCAGGACCTTTTCATCATTTATGCTAGATCATGTGATTACAAAATTAAATGCCTTCTTTTCTGTTTTTACCCACTAAACTTCTGTTTCACTGTATATTTAATAGGTAAAGTTTGTAATCTCAAGTTGATGTCTGTTAGATATATTGATGAAAAAATATGTACTGTTTTTTCAGTTCCTCTGAAGACATGGAAGCCAGTGATTATGAGTTTGAAGATGAAACACGACCTGCTAAAGTAAATATCTTTTTATTTTTTCTGAAACTTGGTTTTCTACCTTCTAACAAGTTATGATGTATACATGTTAAATATTAACAGAGATGTAAAGTAGAATGATTTTGAAATTATCACAGTCCTGTCACAGCAAAAAATCATTTCCACATCATTGTATTATGTACATGGTTGCTCTTTTTATTACAGAGAATTACAATTACTGAAAGCAATATGAAGTCCCGGTATACAACAGAATTTCATGAGCTGGAAAAAATTGGCTCTGGAGAATTTGGTTCTGTGTTTAAGTGTGTAAAGAGACTAGATGGATGCATTTATGCCATCAAGCGATCAAAAAAGCCTTTGGCCGGCTCTGTTGATGAGTATGTATTAAACATTTTTGTGTTTGCTTTTTTGTCACCTATATTGTTACAAATGTTAAGGTTTTAAGTAATCAGACACTGAGTTTAATTCTTGTACGTTTTGAGAAGTTGGGGTTTAATATAGGTCCTTTTAATTTTGTACCATTAGTTTTTATTGAACTTAATAAGTAATATAAACAGTCTGATTTTAAAGCTTCTTATGTCTAGTTAGCATTCATGAATTCACAATAAAATCTTTCCTGAGTCACAGGGCTAGCAAATTTTCTTCTAAGAGTCTAGTCTTCTTTAAGTCTTTGGAAAACTGGCCTCAAAGTCATGATCCTCCTCCCTCAGTCTCCTGAGTGCTAGGATAACAAGCATAGACCACCATGCCCAACTTCACATGAGTCTTAGGCACACATACTCACATTTATTTTCTCCCTCCCTCCGTGTCTGTCTGTCTGTCTGTCTCTCTCTCTCTCTCTCTCTCCCTCTCCCCCTCGTCTTCCCCCTCTTCCTCTTCCTCTTTTGGTGGTTCTGGGAATTAAACCTACGGCATCAGCCATGCTAGGCAAGTGCTCTTGCCACTGAGCTAAATCCCCAGCCCTACTCCCTTCTCTTAAGAAAGTTGCTTTTCAGTATAATGATAATTATGAAAGTCAAGTTTATTGAGCTAGGCACAGTGGCACAGGCCTGTAATCCCAGCGACTGGGGAGATTGAGGGAGGAAGATCGTGAATTTGAGCCCAGAGGCAGTCTATATAATTTAGAGAGACCCTGACTCAAAAAACTAAAAATGAGTCTGGGAGTGCAGCCCAGTGAGAGAAAACTAGAAGTCTGTGTGAGGCCCTGGGTTCAACCTCTAAGTACTGCCCAAGGGAAAAAAAAAAGTCAAGTTTATTTTATGAACTTTGAGATACATCAGTGCAGTTTAGTATTGAGTAAAAATGATTTACCATTTTATTAATATCAAATTTCTATTAGGCAGAACGCTTTGAGAGAAGTGTATGCTCATGCAGTGCTTGGACAGCATTCTCATGTGGTTCGATATTTCTCTGCCTGGGCAGAAGATGATCATATGCTTATACAGAATGAATATTGTAATGGTGAGTAATGTAATGGCTATCTTACAAACCTGTGAGCTTGAAAATATGAACACCAAGGGAATATTTATTATTATCCTTGGTTTGCCTCTCTTTTTGGTGTTGCTAGGGATTGAATCCAGGGCCTCTTGTGATAGGCAAGAGCTCTGCCACAGAGCTATATACCCAGGTGCTTGTGTCTTGCATCTCTTACAAATTCAAAGATCAGAGATGTTATGTGCCATGTATTTCTAGTGCAGCTAGGTGGCAAATCTTGCCCCTTCTAAAGCAGCTTGTACATACCCCAGTAGAACTTTGCATATTGTTTATGTGCTTGTCAAATTATTCAATGCTTCTTGAGAGGACAGTGGACTTGTTGTGTATATTCTGGTATCCCTACCACCTAGCAGAGTGTGTGGGGTGCATGATAGATAGTTAAAATTGTCTTAGTCCGTTTTCTGCAGCTATGAAAGAATATCTGAGATTGGGCAATTTATAACAAAAAGAATTGTATTTGGCTCGTGATTCTGGAAGCTGGGAAGTTCAAACGCATGTCATTGACATCTGGTGAGGCCCTTCGTGCTGTATCATTCCATGGAAGGCAGAAAAGCGAGCAAGAGAGATGAGCTTTTTTTTTTTTTTTTTTTTTTTTTTTAAACCTATTCTCATAACAACATTAATCCATTCTTTTTATATTTTCTGTACTGGGAGGTTGAACTTGAGGCCTCACACATGCTTTTGCAAGTGCTCTACCATTGGGCCACACCCCCAGCACATTTTTTATTTTATATTTTAAGACCAGGTTTCCCTAAGTTATGCAGGCTGCCTCTGCCCTTAGACTTTTGATCCTCCTGCCTCAACCTCCTGAGTTGCTGGAATTGCAGGTGTGTGCCTTCGCACTACGTTCATTAATCCATTTTAAAAAGTAGAGCCCTTATGACCTATTTACTCCAGCTTTGAACACCATTACTTTGGGGATTAAGTTTCTAGCACATGACCTTTGTGGACACAGTCATACCATAACAAAGATGTTTTGTTCAATGACTTCTGACCCTATCTGGCCTTCCCTTTTCATTTCTTTTTGTGAGCTTCTAACATTGATGTAGTTACTAATAAAAGGACAATGACTCTCCATTGATCTAAATTTAGCCATTTCTTGAAGGCATTCTGAAATTTTGCTTCACTCCCACCATCTATTCAACCTAGGTTACTGTTGTGATCCATTGACTTTCTTATTAAGGAAGTTATGTGGATCTCTCCCCCCTGAATTGAAACAAAACAAGCTTTTATAGGATCACTATATTGAACCTGTTTGTATAACTTTCAGTTTCAAAAAATCCTTCAAGGGCCAACTGGGCTTCACAGAACACATCCTTTGCAAGTGCTCTGCAAGCGAGCTGCACCTCCAGCCCCCTTTTTATTTTTTAAATTGAGACAGGGTTTTACTAGGTTGCACAGGCTGCCTCTGGTCTCAAACCTGTATTCCTGCTGTCTCCACTTCTTGAGTTGCTGAGGTTACAGTCATGAGCCATCATACCTGCCCTGTGTCCTCTTTTTTCAATAAATCTTTACTAAAATCCTGGTCTGAATTCTCATCCTTGTAGAAATGTGTTTTTATTACTCACCCAAATATTTGGGTAAAATGGATTATTTCTATTTCTGGATATCTCCCGCAAATATTATGTTAAAATGTTTAACTCTTTTTTTCTGGTTTCAAATGTTAATATTAACAAGTTACCCGTCAGAGACAGCTAACTTAGTAAGGTCCAATGACAACCACCTTTAACAATAGAGGTGGCAAACAAAATACAAGTAAAATTGTGACAGAGAAAAGTGATTTTCAGGGTTTAACCAACCCTGTATACTAGGAGACTCAAACCTGAAATACTTAAACGGATAGCTAGTTTCCCTTCAGTACTTGTTCATAGAAGTATTAACAAAAATGGGGAAACATGATGTTAGGACTTCAAAAACATTTTTGGTGAAAGAGAAAGTTCAATCAAAGGGGAGAGTGTAAAGAAAAGTGTTTAACATTTAACAAACACCTGATAGAAAAGATTTTTGTTGATTTTTATTTCTTCTTTAAATAAATAAGACTAGTAGTTTTACAGTTTTTGTCAGATTTAACATATTGAAGACGATGAATAAAACAAGTAAAAGATCCATTTCTCAATCTTGACTCCTCATTAAGTTGTTTTATTAGTTCTTTATACTTGAAAGAACTTAGAGTGTTCAGTATATTGTTGCTAATTTGTTTCACATAGCCCTTGAAATGTTTCTGTTCATACCGTCAAAAAAAAATTATAGACCTATCTCCCATGACATTGTGGACTAGTCTGTTTCTTAACCCTCATTTTTAAGTTACTGCATTTAACTTAGAAAAATAATGACCATTATATCTTCTCTAGTCCATATTAGTATGGGAGAAGGACGGGGCAATCCACTCCCAAGGCAATCTGGAAACAATCAACCATTGAAAACCCTATGAGGGTTGCTGTGAGTTGGATCCAACTCCACTGCACCTGACAACTACGTTCCATATTTGTTAGTTGCCATCTCTTTTAGTTTCTTTGTTATCTCACCTTGTTGATTTGGATACTTTTCTTTAAAAGTATTTGAGTAGCAGCCTAGGAACCACAAACATAAAACAACCTACCAAATACATGATCATGTAATTCAAGTGATTTTGAGAAACCTCCGTTGGACCTGGTGGATGCCGAAGAGCGGGGAGTCTTGCTATCCATTTCCACAGATCTTATACTGAAATAAAGTTAGGTTGTGAAATAATAATCTTTTGAAAACAATTTGTTATTTTAGGACAATATAAAACACTTAAAGGATGTTGTTGGTGTTAGGTGCTATGGTTGTTAGGTACCTTGGAGTCGGTATCTGACCCTACACACAGCAGGTGAAACACAGTTGTCAGTGCTTCTCTTCTGTTCATAGGGTTTTCAATGATGGATTGATTTTTGGGAGTGAGTTGCCGGGTCCATCTCCCAAGCCTGGAGCACCTGGTGTTCCCAGGCGGTCTCCCATCCAAGTACTAACTGGGCTGGACCCTGCGTAGCTTCTGAGATCTGATGGGATCTGATACCACAGTGAGAGGGCTGCAGGCTGTGGAGTTAGAGTTTTCAATGGCTGATTGTTTTCAGAATTGCTTCAGGAGTAGATTAACATGTCTTTCTCCTGTTAAAGGACAAAGGTGTTTAAAAGATAAATAGACCTGAGTGAACAGAACTGCCCCTTTGTATGGTTGGCTTTTCTACTTAGATATGAGAAAATGAGGCTGTCTAAATACAGTGATAAAATCTCTTCCATTTTTAAATCTGTTTCCCTTTTCTACCAGTCCTCTCTCCACATAAAGTTTTGAATGTCCCTGTAGGGCTAAATCTTCAGATCTTTTCCAATTGCACAGGGCAGTATAATTGTTTTCATTTATTTGTGCATGTTAACTGATTTACCTTTATTGTGACTCAGTTTCTTCATTATCTCAGTGACTTGCATTTTAAGCCTTTTATCTTGGTTTGATGATAGACTGAAACTGTATAGTAAGAAAATGTTAATGGACAGGGGAAGAGAACCTGAAATGTCGAGTGAGTGTTTTGCTCTTCTCACCTCTCTTTGCTGTTTTAGCAATGAGGTAGAAGGAATTGGCCTAGCTAGAGTTGCTGGTCATGCTAAAAAGGGAAGTGGTTTTTTTTTTTTTAAACCAAATTTGATCTAGGACATAGCTTGCCTTATCTGACAGGCTTATTGGTCTGTTCCCTTCTACATTCCTCTTCTTACTTGAAGATTTGTACAAGTATGAAAAGCATGCTTATGACTAAGATATCCAGATGTGTGATTTATTTTATTTTGTTTTTCACAGTGCTGGAGATCAAGCCCAGGGTTTAGCATATCCTAGGCAAGTTCTCTACTACTGATCTATATACCTCTAGCCTCCATTTTTGCTTTAAAAAATGTATTTGACATTTTGTTTAAGTCTTGTTCAAGTTGGAGGGCCTCTTTCCTGATTCTGTTATCCTGGATCAGGTTTTATTAAAATTTGTGGGTTTTTCTATTTGTTTTTTAAACAACTTATTGGCTTTGAGACAAAGCAGTGGCACATGCCTATAATCCCTGTGACTCAGGAGGTGGAGGCAGGAGGATCGCAGGTTCAAGGCTAGAGACAGCCTGCATAACTTAGTGACACCTTATGTCAAGGTAAAACATTAAAAAAAATGGACTGAGAAGTGCAGTTCAGTGGTAGAATCCTTGCATAGCGTGCATGAGACCCTGCGTTCCAGCCCCCAGTACTACAAAAATAAATAAGTAAAGGTAGAACCCAGTGGTACAACACTTGCAAAATACTAGGTTCAACTCCTATTTATTGCAATAAAATAAAAAGTAAAACCAAAATATAAAATTAGTTTGGCTGGTTCTTTAAAAGTAAGTTTATAGCCAGGTGTGGTGGTGCATGCCTGTAATTCCAGCAACTTGGGAGACTGAGGCAAGAGGATCATGAATTGGAGGCCATAGATAGCCTATGCAATTTAGCGAGACCCTGTCTCAAGATAAAAAATAAAAGAGGGCTGAGGGTGCCACTCAGTGGTAGAGCACTTAGAAAGCATGCATGAGGCCTTGGGTTCAGTTCCCTGTACTGCAAAAAAATAAAAATAAAAAAAGTAGGTTTATGTTCCCATTTACAGTAAGAGTGTTACGAATTAAAACTGTGGGAAGATTGGTTTTTACCTATAAAGGTGTAGGGAAAGAGATATCCTTGTACATTTATAATGGGCATATAAATTGGTACATCTGTATCTGTTATGGATAATGTTTGTGTTGTGCATGCATATATTACAAATGCACGTACTCTTTGACCCAGCACTTTTGGTTCCAAGAGAAATACTAAATAGGTATGAAATGAGGCCTTGGGTTCAGCTTGATGAATAAGGTTATTCATTAGACCATAGTATATAGTAACAAAGGCTTGGAAATAATTTTAATATGTCCATCAGTTAAGTGATTGGTTACCATTCAGTTATACAACGGAATTCTGTGGAGGCATAAGAAAGAAATATGTAGTCTTATATATTGGTATAGAATGGTCTTCAAGACAATAAACATGTTACCATTTGTGTTAAAAGTTGTTGAAAAGAGTACATAAGAAACTGATAACATTGGTTTACTGTGGGATTGTAAATTGAGTATGATGGGTTGCTGGAATATACAGATAAGAAAGATTTTAAATTGTATTTTCTACTGAGGGAATTACTTATTAGAAGAAAATAAAAATTTGAGCTCACAAGCAGATTGAATGGAGAGTTTCTATAAAATATCACTTTCTTGGTGGATACTGATCATTCAGTGAAGAGAGAAAGGAAAAATAAGACCGTTTCAGAAAGAAGAAAATGTTAATTTTTGCTGTTTTTGCTAGGTGGAAGTTTAGCTGATGCTATAAGTGAAAACTACAGAATCATGAGTTACTTTACAGAAGTAGAGTTGAAAGATCTCCTTTTACAAGTTGGTCGGGGCTTGAAATATATACATTCAATGTCTTTGGTTCACATGGATATAAAACCTAGTAAGTATTACATATCTTCTGCCCTGTGTTCTTTGGGGTTATAGAAAATAAGTCACTTCATTGTAACAATATGAAAACACTTTTTTGTTTTGTTTTCAAAGGTCTTTGACCCACTTATCAGTATTATTTTATGATTTCCCCTTATTTCTTAATGCTCCCAAAATTTGAGACAATATTCATTAGAAACTACAAATATTTTGCTGTATTTTATAGAAATTACATACTCTTAAAGTGGGACTCTGATGAAGAGACTAAAAACATGTTTAAAGACCCACTCTTCTAGGCTAACCCATGTTAAAATTTATCCCAGTTGCCTCAAGTCTTTAGCAGTTGATTTGTTCAAATTTGTATGTATTTCAAGACCAGGCAGTGCATCTGGTTATACCCATTTCAGGTTTCACCCTTTCCCTACTTTTAAAAAATGATACAGACATGTTGTACAAGATACCCTTTCTTACAGATTTGACTTGTTGCTTCCTTATATCTTTAGCCTTTTTCTTTGTCCTCTATATTTCCTATATAGGTGCTTTTAAGTTGAATTTTACAAATTAAAAAATTTTTTTTTACAGTAGAGAGTATAGATAATATTAAAAGACAGAACACCATTTAGAAATAATTAGAGAGAAGACTGAGGCACCTGGAGAATCTTAGGTAAACCTGGAAAGGAACTTGAAATGTACTGGGTTCCCTAGGTGAATCTGCATAAGAATATTTCTGTTTCCCAGGGAGAGGTACAGTCAAAGAGAACAGAGTTAAGCCAGCTTCTACAGGGAGAAGTACCTTAGATAGAGAAGATTATAGGCCTGAGAGAAGAGCAAGGTGAGCATGTGGTTGCTAGAGAAAGGAACAAAGGGCAAGAGGTGGAGAGGAGGGAGTAAAAGAAGAAATCAGGTTGAAAATGTTTTTAATCTGTGGAAGTATGTATTGATTCACTGGAATTTAAACCATTTCATATACTATCTCTTAATTCTGAGTTATGTATAGAATGTTTTATTTGTAAATTAACAGCTCACTAGTTTTTAGTTTCAAAAGGAAAAAAAATATATTTGGACTAATGGCATTAATTCTGAATTAGTAAGGTTTAGTTATACTCTTATTTTGTATAAAGTGTCTGACTAATATAGTAGACCCTGGTATTACAAAGTACAAAGGCTAAAAATATTAAGGGATGTGAAATTTAAAAGCCTTTAAATTTAAGCTGGGCACAATGGTGCATGCCTGTAATCCTAGCGACCCGGGAGATGGAGGCAGAAGAATCATAGGTTCAAGACCAGAGGTAGCCTGCAAAACTTAGCTAGACCCTGTCTCTCACAATAAAAAGTAAAAAATGGGTTAGGGGTACAGCTCAATGGTAGAGTACTTATAAATCATGCATGAGAACCTGGGTTAAAGCTCCCAGTACTGCAAAAAATAAAAATAAATAAATAAATGAAATTAAAAGTCTTTAAATTTATCTGGGTGTTATAGCACACACCTGTAATCCCAGCGACTCAGGGGGCAGTGGCAGGAGGATTGTGGGTTTGAGGCCAGAGTAGTGTGCCTTACTTAGTAAGACCCTGTCTCAAAAAAAAAAAAAAAAAAAAAAGGAACTTGCAGTGCAGCCAGCGATAGAGCACTTGCCTAGCGTTCATGTACATGAACTTGGATTTGCTACCCCTAGTACTGCGTGAGGAGGGAACACAGGGTCCCACTAAGGTATACAAATTATGTCTGGTCTTTTAACTTGCCATCCTCCTGCCTCTACCTCTTGAGTCTCTGTGATTATAGGTGGGCAGCACTGCACTCAGCTGACTCACTCGTTTTACACTAGCCTTGTAGCATCAGATTAAAATTTGTGCTTTGTCGTATTGTTTCTTAAATTAATGAACTATTAAAGATTAATATGCAGATTACAGAGATCTAATGCAATGAATTCCAAATATTCAGAGATCATTGCCAAGCTAAAAAATATATTTCCAAAAATATAGCTTGGCCTTTATCCCCTGAGATTGTTATTCTCATTGGGTTTGAAATAGAACATGAGAATCTACATTCATAAGTCTTTCTGGATGATCTTGATACATGACCCTGTTTGTATAGTGTGGCTTACATATTTAACTGTTTAACAGGTAATATTTTCATATCTCGAACCTCAATACCGAATGCTGCCTCTGAAGAAGGGGATGAAGATGACTGGACATCTAAAAAAGTTATGTTTAAAATAGGTAAGAAAGAAAAATAACTATATCATGTTAATATTAAGAAAGATGCTGTTTTTTGTTTATTTATTTTTGCAGTACTTGGGGGAGGGTTGGAATCAGGGCCTTGTACATGGTAGACAAGCCCTCTACCACTAGACTATACCTCCAGTCCTTTTTATATTTTTTATTTTTAAAATGGGGTCTAAGTTGCATAGACTGGCCTCTGGCCTCAAACCCAAGATCTTTCTGCCTCAGCCTCCCAAGTAACTGGGGTTTTATAGGTGTGGGCCACAACATGGGGCTTGGTTTTAACTCTTGACTACATTTTTTTCAATATTTCTAGGTGATCTTGGGCATGTAACAAGAATCTCTAGTCCACAAGTTGAAGAAGGTGACAGCCGTTTTCTTGCAAATGAAGTTTTACAGGAGGTAATTTTTCTCTTTTAGTAATACTGTTAGCTTCATAACACAGTTTGTTGTTATTAGGTGCAATGGAGTTTGTGTCCTAGCAACCCTATATACAACATATGAAACACTATTGTCGTGCTTCTCTGCTATTCATAAGGTTTTCAATGGCGGATTGATTTTTGGGAGTGGTTGCCAGGTCCTTCTTCCAAGCCTGCAGCACCTGGTGTTCCCAGGTGGTCTCCCGTCCAAGTACTAATCAGGCCCCACCATGCTTAGTTTCTGAAATCTGATGGGATTGGAGGCCACAGTGGTACAGCTGCAGGCAACACAGTTAGTAGAAGAATGTAAATTTACCTATATTGGAAATTTAATAACTAGCATAATTGAAATAGAAAATCTAAACCATCTCCTAGAAGTATTTAATCTAGCAAAAGACAATGAAAGCAAAGATTTGTAATGGTATTGTAGTTTAATAGATGTTCCATACATTACTGATGAGATGTGAAAATGGCATAGACTTTTTGGAGCTTACGTGTATTAGTATCAGTATGTACCCTTTAACTCAGAATTTTCATTTCTAGGAGTCTCTTCTGTACCCTTACTCAAGCAGACAAATTGAGAACAATGTAAATAAATATTCACTAATAAAATCAAGTAAATTATGGCACAAAGCTTCAAAAATAGTATGGCACATAAAGTGTTTGAAAAGCCAGCCATTGTGGTGCATACCTATAATCCAAGTATTCATGAGGTGGTGGGATGAGGATCACAAGAGTTTGAGGCCAGCTTGGACTTACATGTTGTTGTTAGGTGCCGTCAAGTCAGTATCCGACTCACAGCGACCCTGTATACAACAGGCGAAGCACTATTGTCACTGCTTCTCTGCTGTTCATAGGCTTTTCAATGGCAGATTGATTTTTGGGAGTGGGTTGCTGGGTCTGTCTCCCAAGCCTACAGCACCTGGTTTTCCCATGTGGTCTCCCATCTAAGAACTAACCAGGCTGACCCTGCTTAGCTTCTGAGATCTGACAGGATCGGATGCCACAGGGCTATAGCTGCAGGCCTGGACTTACATAATGAGAACTTGTATCACAAAAAAACAAACAAAAAAAAACCTTGAAGTGAACTAGAATAAATAGCATAAAGTATAATTTAAAAAAATCTCATTGCTTTTATATATATATATTTGTCTGCTTTATTACATAAGTGTCTATTTATAACTTGTCAGTACATTTATATAAGCATGTTTTGTGTTTGCATATGAATCTCTAGAAGGATAAGAGTTTCTTCTGAAAGAGTTTAATTGGGCTAGTGATAAAGGAGTGGAATTTACTTGTAGATATGTACTCAACTCTCACTCATGTGTATTACTTTGTAATTAAAAAAAAAAAAAAAAACCCTAAATTTGGCACTGAACATTTTTAGTACAGGTTTTTATCTAAATCAGTGATGTGTAATCTTTTATTTTGACATTGCCTTAAATTTTTTTTTTTTTTTTTAACAGAACTATACCCATCTACCAAAAGCAGATATTTTTGCCCTTGCCCTCACAGTGGTATGCGCTGCTGGTGCTGAACCTCTTCCCAGAAATGGGGACCAATGGCATGAAATCAGACAGGGTAGATTACCTCGGATTCCACAAGTGCTTTCCCAGGAATTTATAGAGTTGCTAAAAGTGAGCATTTTATAAGTGAAGCACTTTATTGAAACTGTTCCGTATTTTATGATGTTGTATATCTTTAATTTTACTTCTCTTTCTAAGGTTATGATTCATCCAGATCCAGAAAGGAGACCGTCATCAATGGCACTGGTAAAGCATTCAGTATTGTTGTCTGCATCTAGAAAGAGTGCAGAACAATTACGAATAGAATTGAATGCTGAAAAGTTCAAGAACTCACTTTTGCAGAAGTAAGGGTTTTTTGTTTTTACTTTTTCATTCTCATTAATTCTCAAATTTTAATGAGATTATTTAGGCCTTCTGTCAGCAAAGGATGTAGCAGTGTGTTACCTTGTATAATGAAAGTTGGGGGACTTCTGCCTTAACTTGGTATTTGTACTGTTAAATTTGTATTGTTACTAAACTTTGAAATTATGTATTTTAAAAATATTAAAGCCTAGTGTATGTTTGCAGGTGGTGATAGTGCCCAAGCCTAAGTCATAGTAAAAGCTAAATGAGCCTGTACTAGTTTTTTCCCCCGTCCTCTCAGTGGAATTAATGTTCTGTTTTTGTTTTTTTGCTCTGCTGGGAATCAAACCCAGGACCTTGCACATGCTAGACAAACGCTGTCCCTAACTCCAAATTAATGTTTTCCTACAACATTCTTTTCTGCCTACTTTATGAAAAGATGAAATTAACGTCAATTAGGTTGGTAAATGATCCTTATATTTGACCTGAATGACTTGACACTTTCAGAAAGCTGATTGCAAATATAAAGTTTATCAAAAGGGGGGAAGTATTAGCGAGTACTAGTAACCACAGACCACATTTCTAATTCTTTTAATTTATTACTACCATTTTCATTCTAGCCTAGTAAAGTACCTAGAAGAGAGTTTATATTAAAGTTTGATGTTTAAATTATAAAAATTTTTATACTAAATATTAAAAGGTTTATGTCATTCGTTTGATTTTTTATACAAATAGGAAGTAAGATTTTCCTTCCATCTCTATTATGTAAAGATAGACTCAATGTAAATTAGAGTTTTATTTGAAATTATTTAAGACTCAATGTCATTAGTAACATCTTTATTACTTGTGTTGTTGTATTAAAGTGTATGTGATATTTTAAGCTGGGCACAGTTGCTCATGCCAGTAATCCTAGCAACTTGGGAGGTGGAGGCAGGAGGATCACAAGTTGGAGGATAAGGGCAGCCTGTATAATTTAGCGAGACCCTATCTCAAAATAAAAAGTAAAAAACGGTTTGGGGGTGCCACTCAGTAGTCAAGTGCTTGCAAACCATGCCTAAGGCCTTGGGTTCAACCCCCCAGTACTTCAAAACATATAAATAAATAAAGTATATGTGATGTTTAATTCTAAAAGCATGAAATAAAATCATTTCCTAAATTTGAGTTGAAGGTAAAGTTTCATGTTACATTTTTCTTTTCCTCACTTATATCTTAGGATAATGATGATACGTGTATATCTCCCAGTTGATAATACAGTTTGTGTTTGGCTTCTTAGAATCTTTTCCTACTATTAATATAGTAGGTTTAAAACAAAAAAAACCCACACAAAAAACTTGTTTCCTATTTTATGTTCTCAGAGAACTCAAGAAAGCCCAGATGGCAAAAGCTGCAGCTGAGGAAAGAGCATTCTTCACTGACCGGATGGCCACTAGGTCTTCCACCCAGAGTAATAGAACTTCTCGACTTATTGGAAAGAAAATGAACCGTTCTGTCAGTCTTACTATATACTGAGCTACTTATTTCCCACCTCCCCCCAAAAACTGTGACAACATTGAAATCACTGCTAGAATCCACTTTGCAATATCTTTCTTGATTGGTATCAGTATTTTTTACTGAAATTTCCTTAGGTCTTTTATTTGTGAGTTACAGTTGAAAGCTGTATTTTGACCATTGCTCTATCAGGCTTTCACCTAATCTTACTAGACTGTCTTCTGTAGGAGGTCAGTCATTGTTAGATGTTACACCAGCCTTGCAGGGTTAACTACTGTGGTGGTGAGCTGGTTGTAGTTTGCTGTTGCATTGCAATAAAAGGTGTCCTTGCCTGTAGTGATCTGTAGAAAGGACTTAAGGGCTTAATTACAAATTATTCTCCCTTCCAAAAGGGAAATACTAAAAGACTCAGTACTACTTAGCCTCTGATGTACCTGTGTTTCAATCTTTTATTTCTTTTTTTTAAATTGTGAATTGTATATCCAACTGGGAGCACTTTGTAGGCATTGCATGAACCATAGAATGGTAATTCTGTGGAAGTACTGCCTTGTGAATTTGCTGCTATTTTAGTTTTGTCTTTGCTGTAAAATTGTAGCATTAAACAATCATCGTTGTTAATAGGCTTTTGTTGAAACAATTATGTGAAATATATAGCTGCTCTTGATGAAAAGCAGCTATTTCCCTTTTTTTCCTCTTTGAACTTTGAAGCTAGTGCATTGAAAAAATGCACCTCTTCCCCCACCCTTTGGAATGCTATATTAATGTAGTGTAATTATTACTGGTTTTGTAATTTTTTCTGATAATGTCCTTCTCTGACTCTTTTTTAAAATGTCTCCTTCCTCCCAAGTTTTGTACTTGATTGTATGGTTAGTCTGTTTTTAAATGTTTTGCCTGGTTTCTCCACTATATGTGTATATAAACTGATCTTGGTAATACTGTGTATAGCTCTTTGAAATGCCAGCATGACTTCTACCTATTCCATGTTTTTCACAAAATATATTTTTTATCTGTGATTAGACATTTGACTAATACCAACGAATAGATGTTGCCAAAAAAGAAAAAAATTGTCTCATTTGTTTTCTCATTAATTGTGATCTACAACATGTTGCACTTGTCTGTTTGACTTGTGTTTTATTAACATTGATTGGCATATTAAAAGTCACTCTGAGCTTACTGTAATTGTCTAAATCTTTGTGGTACCTATTTTCTACTCTTGTCTCCATTATCACTACATTATACAATGTAGAGTATAATGTATATAAAGTATTAAAAGCAGAGTGCATATTTTTGATGTAATGTGAAACTGGCTATTTAATGATGGGCATAGTCCACATTTGTTATATTTTGGGATTCCATGAAAGTTTGCCCATCAACCTTGAATGTTTTTTATCATTATAAATATTTATATAATGTTTTTATATCACTGTGCTTATTTATGCATCTGACTTGCAAAAAATGTGGTGGTGGTGTTAGGTAAGTCTGACTCATAGCGACCCTGTGTACAACAGAATGAAACACACTCTGACCCTGCCATGCCCAGCACGATTGTCAGTGTTTCTCTGCTATTGATAGGGTTTTAAATGGTGGATTGTTTCTGGAGTGGATTGCCAGGCCCTTTTCCCTAGCCTGCAGCATCTGGTTTTCCCAGGCAGTCTCCCATCCAAGGACTAACCAGGCCAACCCTACTTAGCTTCCAAGGTCAGGCGGGATTGGAAGCCAGGGTGCTATGGCTGCAGACAGAAATGTGGTAGAATATCATTTGAAATATCTTCATGTTATTAAGTGAATAAAATAGATATGATTCATAACTTTCTCCCTGCGTCTGGAGGTACTGAGGTGGGAGGCTGAGCCCAGGGCCTCACGTACAATTTGCAAGTTGCTTTGCCACTGAGCTGGATCTCCAGTGCCTGTTTATTTTTTAAGTTGAGACAGGGTCTTGCTAAATTACACAGGCTGCCTTTGGCCTCGAACCTACAATCCTGTCTTCATCTCCCAAGTGGCTGGGATTACAGGTTTGTGCTGCAGCACCCAGCAATTCATATGTTTTTAATTGTGACTGAATTACAGAAGAGAGCTTTAAAGTCTGTATCCTGGCATGGTGGTATAAACCTCTAATCTTAGCACTTAAGAGGCTGAGGCAGGAGGATCATAAGTTCAAGACCATCCTGGACTACATAGTGAGTTTCCAGGCCAGTCTGTTACACAGTAATACTCTCAAAAAAAAAAAATCTTAACTCACTAAACTATAGTGACTTAAGAATTGAGGGTGCAAACTGAAGTGACTGCTTATTTGTGACTTTTTTCTGACAGTACAACCAGAGTAACCAGTGAAGGCTTTCAAGCAGATAAAAGATGTTGCAAGATCATTGTGTGTGATAGTAGGAATATCAGAATCCATTTTTAATTATTTTATTTCTTTTTTGGTGTTTGGAGACAGGGTCTTGCTATATATCCTGTACTGGCCTCAAACTCATGATGCCCCTTCCTCAGTCTCCCTAGTGTTAGGATTATAGATATGTACCACCATACTTATATCAGGTCCTTATTAATTAGACTGTTTCTGCTATAAACATTTCTAACAGGCCCAATTATTTTAGCTTTTTAGTCTATGGCATCTTTTATATTTTGTTTTTGTTTTTTGAGACTTGTCTCACTGGCCTGGAGTTGGAGGTTCTCCAGCCTCAACTGCCTGAGCGGTGATGTTCCTGATGTGCAGCACCAAGCGCAGCCCTGTCACATCTTCAAAAGCAAAATTTAGAACTGTGAGACAGGTAAATTAGATATAAACGTTGGTGGGGCCTGACACCACAGTATACACCGGTAATCCCAGTGACTAGAGGCTGAGGCAGGAGGACCACAAGTTTGAGGCCAGAGGCAGTCTGCACAATTTACTGAGATCTTGTCTCAAAAAGGAGCTTGGGGGTGGCTGGGCACAGTGGTGCATGCCTGTGATCCCAGGGGCTTGGGAGGCGGAGGCAGGAGGATCACAAGTTCGAGACCAGAGGCAGTCTGCCTAATTTGGCAAGACCCTGTCTCAAAAAAGTTAAAAAAAAAAAAAGTTTGGGGGTGCAGTTCAGTGGTAGAGCACTTGCCTATCATGCACAAGGCCCTGTGTTCAACCTCCCAGTACTGCAAAACAATAACAACAAAAAAACAGCTGGTAAATATTGGTGGGAAAGCTGCATGGACTGGAGTAGGAAACTTACATATTTCAGTAGACACTGAAGAAAAAGATAAAGTACGGTAATTGGTGTTTTAATCACTGAGTCACTAAGGTACATTTTTCTGGTGCACTAGCTTCAAAGAAAAATTCAGGTGTTTTTCATCAAAGTTTGTTTTAAATTTTTCACATACTGTTAAAACATTAGGGTAAGGAGAAAAATCTGGTATTTGGTATTCAAAGGGAATTCTTAAACCATCTGAAAGCTGATGGGACAGTTGGGCTCATATCCAACATAAGACTCTTGTGGAATGCCTTCTATGTGCGTGCTGTGGTAGACTAAATACCAGTAAGAAATAGTTTTTGCTCACTCAGGATAAAAAAGAGGAGACTCATGTAAATACATGACGATACTGTGGTAAGTGCTATATGAGGGATTGGGCAAAATAGAGTGTTGGTTCAAATATCGTAACACACCCAGTATGGTGGCACACACTATAATCCCAGAAACTTGGGAGGGGGAGGCAAGAGGATCACTTATGAATTCAAGGCCAGAGGTAGCCTGCATAATTTAGCTAGACTTTGTCTCAAGATAAAAAAGTAAGTGGGCTAGGAGTGCAGCCCAGTGGTAGAGCACTTGCAAAGTATGTGCAAGGTTCCTAGTGGACACCCCCCCTCCACCATAAAAAGCATACTTATCTTGGGAAGATAATGAAGGTAGACTGGAGAATGGATACCAGGGAATTATACATTTAGCCTGGTTTCAAGGCCATTATAGTAATAAGGAGGATAGAGGTTTCAGCAAATGAGAACAATGCACTTTGAACCATTTTTATTTTTAATAGCAGTGAGAACTTGTTAGTAATAATACCAGTTTAGGGAGGAAAAAATGCTAATGCTGTATTGAATTTTTCAAAACTTTTAATTAAAATACAGAGTTCACCAGGCTGTGGTGATGCACACCTGTAATCTCAGCTCCCAGCAACTCAGGTGGTGGAGGCAGGAGGACTGAAAATTTGAGGCCAGAGGCAGCTTGCGTAGTTTAGTGAGACACTGTCTCAAAATGGACTGGTGGTGCGGCTCAGTGGTAAAGCACTTGGAAAGTATCTGTGAGGCCCTGGGTTCAACTCCCTAGTACCAAAAAGTAAAAAAAGAAAAAGAAAATTAAAGAAAATAATAATAAAATGCAAAGGTCTGTTACCGTTTGAGACAGGTATTTGGCATTGATAAAATTTTTTTGAGCCAGGTGCAGTAGTACATACTTGTAATCCAGAGATTTGGGGAGGTGGAGACAGGAGGATCGCAAGTTTGTGGACAGAGGCAACCTGTGTAATTTAGCAAGACCCTATCTCAAAACAAAAAATGAAAATAGGGGTGTAGTTGAGTGGTAGAGTGCTTGCAAATTAGGTGCAATGCACAAGACACTGGGTCCAACCCTAAATTCTGCAAAACAAAGAAAGAAAAACCACCTTTTTTTTTTTTTTGAAAGCTGATTAAAGTAAAATTAAAAGCAGTTGGATAGGAGGAATCACATTGTAGTTGACTGCAAATTAAAACTGTTGCTTTAACTTTTCTTGCAAAAAATTCAAGAGCAGTATTCCTTTAATTGTTGTTAGGTGCCGTTGAGTTGGTGTCTGACTCATAATTGAGACCTATGTACACCGATTGCAACAGTATTGTTAGTGCTTCTCTGCTGTTCACAGGGTTTACAATGGCTGATTGTTTCAGGAGTGGTCTGCCAGGTCCTTCTCCTAACCCTACAGCACCTGGTGTTCCCAGGCGGTCTCCCATCTAAGTACTAACTAGGCCCGGCCGTTTAGCTTCTGAGATCTGACTCACAGGCTTCCTTTAATTAGGGAACTAATATCTTTTGAAGAGACAATCCCTCAAGCTTTGATTTTCACTTGTTTTATTCCAGAGACCAAGAAATTATTATGATGTGAGAAAGAAAAATCGTGTTAAACCACATCAAACCTTGGCTATTTTAGGACTCGGGAATTTACATTCCTCACTCCCCTAATTAAAGAATAGGATTGCACTCCCTTATCTAGGCAATGCCAGGAGCTCCTCTCTCTGAACACAGAGGGGCTACAATAAATTCTTCCCCATATGGACATAACCCCTGGTATCTAAAAGTTGTTTCTTCAAAGATTTGTGGTCAAGGAATTTCTGCTTTCTGCTTGGATTGCTAGGTAACACCTGTGGACTATTTAAAGTAATCAGAAACACACAGATCCCTTTGTCCACTACTCTATGTTAGGGACAAGAAAGGATAACTTGGGAAGCACAGCTATTTTGGGACCAGAAATCCTGCTGTTTCTCCACCTGCAGTGAAGCCCCTTTTTGCAGTTAATGCAGGTGATTTCTCTCTTTCTGGTGGGCCTTGCTTCCTGCTACATTTTGGTTCCCTGACCAGGAAGCGAGCTTGTTACTGGCAAGAAAGCAGGCTCAGATTCACCTGGTACTTTTCACCAACTCTCAGGACCCACAGGGTGTCCCCCACGTGGCCAGAGCAAGATGTGAACCACTGAGTAGCCAGGGATGGCAGATTTCGCCTCCTTATTTGGGCACCTCGATGGAGCAAAAGAAGGACCCCCCCCCTCCCCTGTGGGTTCCTGAGGAGGCAAACACTGAGAGGAATGGGCACCAGGGAAGACATCTGAATCATGGTAGGATGGGTCAAAGGGATCTACTCTTTAGTAGTAGAAGGAAGGCCTGATCCTTAAGAGCCTCGTGAATACTCTTCATTATGTCTGAATAGGAAACTAAGGCAGCAACCTAGGTTAGAAATTGTAGTAGCGTGATCCCCCAACACCATTCATGATAGTTCTAGTGGAATATTGGACAATCTAGGTTAAGAAATTGGGGTAGTGTGATCTCCCAAACACCATTCATGATAGTTCAAATGGTAGGAAATTGGGATGGTTTGGACCTATGGGAAACTGAGGCAGCAACAGGAAATTGGGTGTTAGTCCCACTCACAGAGAGTCCTGACTTCCCCCACAGGAACGGGGAAGTCCATGGTGTATGAGTTGAACTGATATCCTCTCACCAGGAGAGGGGAGGTCCTGACTTCCCCAACAGGGAGGGGGAAGTCCATGATATATGAATGCCGAATTACCTTCCCCACCAGGCGGGGAGGGATCTGTCTCATGACTTCCCCTTACCAGGAGAGGAGAGGTCCTGACTTCCCCCACAGGGAGTGGAAAGTCTCAGGTGTATGAGTGTTAAATTGTCTCCCTATTGGACTGGGGAAGTTCAGATGTGAATGCTAGAATGAATGATATATGTATGAATGTAAGGTGCAGAGTTCCGCAGGGGGCCGCATACAGCTTTTCCATGATCCCTCCCTTAAACTGATGTCTGTGGGGTGCCAGGATTAGAGATGGCTCTAACGGAACAAATAAAAGTAAACAACAGAAATGAGATGCACTGAATGGTGGGGAGTTGGGGGACATGGGTGATGACGCATCTAAATTTACTCCTTTGGAGTGAATGATAAGAAATGTCAAGAAAAGTTACATTGGGAGATATAAAATAAACACCCCAGGAACTAAAGAAACTATGAATTAAAGGGCCTTCTTTTAATGTTGGGTGGCCGGCCAAAGAAACCACAGATTAAAAAAAAAAAATAATAATAGTTGGCTACATGTATCAAATAGTGATCAAATTCAGAGAATAGCCCGGGTTTCCTGGCCAGTTTTCATACGTAGATATTTGGCTAAATGTAGTTCAAACCAGACCTTGAGCCACTTGGTGGCTCAAACAGAACTGAAAGTTAAAAATCTAAGGAAAAAAAAAAAAAAGAAAAAAGAAAAAAGAAAAACCAAAAAAAAAAAAGAGAGAAAACACCTTACAAGAGACAAGGGAGAAAAATTCTCTTCCATCCCTTCCAATTTATCCTCTACTGTCAAGATTAATTACAGCTCCTGAAGAGCCAGGCTCAGATAAGGAGACATCTGGGACTTCATTCCTGAGACTAGAGCCTGAAGCAACTCCCTAGGAAGGGAGGCCTCCACCCCAATTTTTTTTTTTTTTAAAGGAGAAATATACAAGGAGGGAACCCATTAAAAAAAATGCTGATAAATCTTCGCTACAAGATGTATCTTAAAAAGGGGGAGGAAGAGCCTCTTCACAGGGAAACTAAACAAAATAGGGCATTTAAACAAATAAAGGAATGCCCCAGAATAAAGCCTTCGCACAGAGCTACTTGCTGCATGTAATTTCTCAGCCAAGACTGAGAACAAATGATAACAAGCCTGGCAAGGCAGAGGTGCTTGGGAAAAAACCCGGTTGGCCTTGGAAGCAGAGGTGTCTGAGCTGCAGGCAGACCTGAGCAGCCTGCAGACTGTGTGGCAGGAGAGAAACGGAGGTGGCTGAGAAGTTGCAATTAGCTTTCTCTGTATGGAATCAGGGCCAGGCCAGCAATGGGGAGCAAGCTCAAGCAGAGGTCACTGAGAGGCTGCAGTGAGCTCAGGCTAAACTTAAAAATACATCCTGGACACTGAGCCAACCGAAATTCAAGGCCATCAGGCTAAGTGAAAAACTGACCAACAAGGCCCAACTACACTGCTTCCAGGTGAGCCTGATAACCACCCCCCATGACTTTAAGGAAATGGTGGATGAGGTCTTTTCAAATGGAGGAGACCTCCTAAGCCACCCCTTGACAGACAAAAATGTTAAATACTTTATGGATGGAAACAGTTTTATACTAAGAGGAACCCTCTTCTCTGGCTATCCTGTAATGACGCTGGACTGGATGAAGGAGGCTCAGCCCTTGCCCACAAAAACTTGGGCCCAGAAGTTACCAGTGTCTTGGATTCATCATAGCTCCCTAAAACCAGCGGCTTCAGACAGATAGACCTGCCGGCAGGACCCAAAACATCTGACATGAATGCTGCTACACTGAAGTCCTTCTGCCACATCAGACAAGAACAACATGCCCTGCTTCAGCCACAAACAGGAAGCTGGCTGGCCTGCACATGACAAAAGCCTGAGGACTCTAGTGGGACTTCTCCCTATTAGACTTTGGACTTTGGGGGAAGGAAAAGAAACATGTGACTTCTGTGTTCATCAGACAAAGATGGGACTAAGGGTAACTACCACCTTACCCTTTTACAGCTAATACAAATGTGAGGACAAAATCAAGGGAACTTCTATTTATAACCGGACTCAACTTACTATATGTGATTCAGGTAACAGCCAGTCATATGTCTGTTATAATCCTCTTGAGGCTCCCATAAGTACCACTTTTGAGATACGGATAAATTCAGGTCATAGGTTTACAGACTGTCTCTTGGCCAGTAAAACCACCACAAGGGAAACCCCACCCAGGAGATCTACCTGGATACATGTCAGACAATCTAAACATTTGTAAAATGGGATGTGGATCACTAAGTTGGAAAACCTGAAGCCATAGCCCTGTGGAATCCGATCCTGTCAGATCTCAGAAGCTAAGCAGGGTCAGTAGGGCCTGGTTAGTACCTTGATGGGAGACCGCCTGGGAACACCAGAAGCTGTAGGCTTGGGAGAAGGACCTGGCAACCCCCTCCCAAAAATCAATCTGCCATTGAAAACCCTATGAACAGCAGAGAAGCACTGACAATAGTGTTTCCCCTATTGTACAGAGAGTCGCTATGAGGATACCGACTTGACCGCACCTAACAACAAGAAGAAGTTGGAAAAGAAGTTACACATTTGAAAGCATGTACCTATGTGAAGGCAGCTACATTAACTCATGCTGGAAGTGGGGGCAAGTTGAATGGGCCACATATATAACTGATCCCATGACCTCCATAATCTTAAAGAAAGGGAAAGTCTCCCTAGACTGTAAGAAAAAGGCCATTGTACCCACTTAAAATTAATGATAACCCATCCTCAGGATGTATACAGGTGGGAAAAAGAAAACACGTTATGTCTGGGAATCTATGGCAGAGGATTAAGTCTGGTGGTAGACATAACTCTAAAAAGGTCATCACCACTTAGAAAAAGGCTAGCTTCCAGGCTTTTGAGTTTTTCTATAAAGAAGAGTCTCAGCCTCTGCCCCATCCCCCATGCAGCACTAAAAATTTGTTCCTGGGATTAGCAGAGAGCATAGCCCAGTCTCTAAATGTTACATTGTGTTATATATGTGGAAGAAGTCTGATGGGAGATCAATGGCCATGGGAAGCAAAGGAGTTATTGCCCTATAAAATAATAGACCTTACAAATCAAGAAAAGTCTCCTCCAAGTAATGCCTTTTGGGTTCTAAAATCCTCAGTCATAGGTCAATATTGCCTCACCTATGGGGGAACTAATCTGTATAGGTCAAAAAACCCTTAACACCACAACCAGGAAAAGTATGTAATAGGAAAATAACCAGACTGAACAAAACCCTCTCAAAAGGTTCATTTGACTGAGAGAAGCTGGGGACAATTTGGGAAGTACAAGAGACTGGACTGCCCCAGCTGGACTATATTGGTGATGTAGGAACAGAGTTTATGCCTGTCTCCCTGATGACTGGAGGGGGAACTATGTGATAGATATAATCAAGCCCTTTTTCTTCGTGGTACCACTAAAAACTGGGGTACAACTAGAATACTCAGTCTTAGCTCCCTTATCAGGATGCCAAAGAAGGGAAATAGCCATAGGAGACTGTGGCCCCCTGAGATAGGATGATGAATGGCCCCCCGAGAGGATTATTCAATATTATGGCCCAGCCACATGGACCCAAGGTGGATCATGGGAATATCACACCCCCATCTACGTGTTAAACCATATAATTAGGTTACAGGTGGTGCTTAAGTTAATAACCAATGAAACTAGTGGACAAAGGGATCCAGATAGGGCCCTGACCCTCCTTGCCCAACAACAGAGTCAAATCAGAAATGACATCTACCAGAATAGACTAGCCTTAGATTACTTGTTGGCCCAAGAGGGGAGAAATATGGCAAGTTCAATTTTACTAACTACTGCCTACAGATTGATGATCAGGGGAGGCCATAAAAGATAAAATGACAAGGATTCAAAAACTAGCCCACGTGCCAGTAGAGATTTGACATTGAGAGGACCCACAAGGTTTATGGGGAGGCTTATTCTCTGCCTTTTGGGGATTCAAGACCTTGATGGGGGGAGTATTAGCCCTCATTGGCCTATTCCTGATTATCTCATGCCTTCTCCCCCTGACCATAAGAGTTATACACTATATGATAGAGATGGTCATTCATCAAAAGGCCAGGTCTCATGTGTTGTATATGGACCATTATCCACCCCTAGGTATACGGTGGGACCCCAGAATAAAGAAAATTTTTCGTGAGGACCCAAAAGGGGGGAATATGAATAAGAAAGAAAGACCTTATTAAACCACATCAAACCTTGGCTACTTTAAAACATGGGAGTTTACATTCCTCACTCCCCTAATCAAAGAATAGGATTGCATTCTCTTATCCTAGGGAATGCCAGGAGCTCCTCTCTCTGAACACAGAGGTGTTACAATAAATTCCTCCCCATATGGACATAGCCCCTGGTATCTAAAAGTTGTTTCTTCAAAGATTTGTGGTCAGGGAATTTCTGCTTTCTGCTTGGATTGCTAGGTGACACCTGTGGACTGTTTAAAGTAACCAATCAGAGAGAAACACACAGATCCCTTTGTTCACTAGTCTGTAAATCCTATATAAGGGACAGGAAAGGATAACTCAGGGAGCACAGCTGTTTTGGAACCAGAAATTCTGCTGTTACTCCACAAGAAATGAAGCCCTTTCCTCTAATCAATGCTGGTGTTCAGGTGATTCTTTCTTGTGGGCCTTGTGTCCTGCTACATTATGACATTTACAAGACTCATAACAGCTGAGTTAGGGTAATGCACTAGGTTGTCTCCTAATTTTTAAGTGGCAGCATCCTGACTCTAGACTTTTTTGTCTTCTTCATCTCCACAAAGCATCTTCCTGACTTTTGCCAACAGATCAAATAAATTGCTGCATTGTTAAGGCATTATTTGTGAACTTTTTTCTTTTTTCTTTTTTTCTGTTCCTTTCCTTTCCTTTCCTTTCCTTTCTTCTCTCCCTTGGCTAGTCCAGCCCTGGAAGAAAAACATCTCAAAGGAACATTTATATCATAGTTTATATTATCTAGTTATATATGGCTAATAAATATTTTGAAGAGCATATATTTAAGTGCTGACATTCTTATGATATGAAGTAGATTTTTCAGGCTGGATTTTTTTTTTTTTTTCAGTACTGGGGTTGAACCCAGGGCCTTGAGCTTGCATGCTTTGTAAGTGCTGGACCACTGAGCTGCACCTCCAACCCATTTTCTTACTTTTTGAGACAGGGTCTCGCTAAATTACGCAGACTGCCTCTGGTCTTGAACTTGCGATCCTCCTGTCAGGCTGGAATTCTAATTTAAGCTAATTCATAATGTTAATGGAAAATACAGGTTCAGTGAATAACTATTTAGGATGATTATCCAGGGTGAAAGTGTTATCTTTGTGAAGCTGATAATATGGAGACTCAAGAGAATTAAGCAATTCAGGTCTGAATCCTGCCACTATAGCTATGTAATTTATTTTACCTCTCTAAATAGGCACCTAACAACACAAGAACAAAATATGTCTAAAATGGGGCTTTTGTCACCAGAATTCCACCTCAGATCTCATTGCAAAGAATCATGCTTTTTTCCAGACATATGAATGTCGAGGCCAAATATTAAGGGACATAGTGCAGTCAACAAAGGAGAGTAAGGAGCAGAGTCGAAAAAAGGAGGGAGAGAACTAGCAAAGGGAAGCGAAGATTGGGGAAGATGGAATGGGGAGGAGAAACAAAGTAGAAGTTTGATAAAGCAGGAGAGGATAATCTCAATGTAAATGATGCAACTTCATGAGTACATGGGAAAAGTAGGGGAACATAACCCAAATAGGATTATGAGTTTTATTACATATTAGTCAAAAAGTTCCATAAACTTCATAAATTGATAAGTATAACCAAAAGTGATGTAGTAGTTGCATAATGGAAAAAGCAAATGCTGCATTACTCTGTACCCTACCAGCATTTACTAATAAAGGGGAATTTTTTTTTAATTCAATTCCTAATGCAACAATGTGGGGACATGGGACCTCATGGGAGGTGCAGGCTCACAGGAGCTCCCCTCTTACAGATAAATTAATGCCTCTGTGAAAAAGCTTGCAGGAGTAGGCTTGCTCTCTTCCCTTTCCACCTTCTGCCATGTGAGGATGTAATAAGATGGCCCATACCAGATGCTGGCACCCTCATCTTGTACTCCTCAGACCTCAGCCTCCAGTATTGTGAGAGAATAAATTTCTATTTTTTATAAACTAAAATAAAAAATAAATAAGAAAGAAAGAAATAAAGGGAGGAAGGGAGGAAGGAAGGAAGGAAGGAAAAAAGAAAAAGAAAACTTGCTAGGCATGTTAGTACACTCTTGTAATCCCAGCCCTTGGGAGGCCAAGGCAGGGTGATGGTGAGTTTGAGGCCAGCCTGGGCTACATAGCAAGACCCCACCTTAAAAGGAAAGAAAGGAAGGAAGGAAGGAAGGAAGGAAGGAAGGAAGGAAGGAAGGAGAGAGGAAAGAAATGACTCAAAAGTCTGACCAAATACCTAGAGTTCATTAGGAGACCTTTGGTGACCAGTGCCAGAACAATACCAGTAGAGGAGGAACAAAAGCCAGCTTGCACAAAGGCTCAGCTGTAAATGGAAGATGAGGAAACAGAGATGGCAAGTACAAATCAATTTCTAGAAACCTGGCTAAAGAAGGGAAAGGGAGGAGATGGCCATAGTTACAATGGAATCAGCTTTTTGTCTCTGATGTTATTACCACCCAATAATCCTCATAAGAACTCCATGACAAAAGCCCCATTTTAGACATATTTTGTTCTTGTGTTGTTGTTAGGTGCCTATTTAGAGAGGTAAAATGAATTACATAGCTATAGTGGCAGGATTCAGACCTAAAGTGTGGGGCTGAAGCTCTTAGTCTAATTTCAAGCAAGTCCTCTGAGCCTGGGGCAGAAAAGGAATGCATGTGGATAAGACAAGTCTGGGAGTGTTCTGGGGAATGCAGGAAGTGGAGGAGGGGAATTCCAGCATGAAGTCCTCCTCTTTGAAGTTGGAATTGAGTCTGGTGAGCTGAAACTGCCATAGGGGCCTGAGGACAGACACACATATATGAAGAAATGCTGCATCACTCCACCACCTTCTTTCCTTCTGATGAGGGGGTTGAAAGGTTTTCAGAGCATAGTACATAGCTGTTTAAAGCAATGTTTAAAGGTGTTTTTGTGACTCTGAGAAAGGCATGTTATAATAAAGTGAAAAATAATCAAGTAAAATTGTATATATGGGATTTTTTTTTTTTTTTTTTTGCATAAAAGAGCTGAAAGTTAACAGTGACTGTCATTTGAATGCTGGGATTCTGAGAGGTTTCTGTTTTGTTTTTTGTTTTTTTTCCCCCCACAGTACTGGGGGTTGAACCTAGGGCCTCACGCTTGCATGCTCTGCAAGTGCTGGACCACTGACCTTGCACCCCCAGCCCATTTTTTCACTTTTTGAGACAGGGTCTCCCTAAGTTACGCAGACTGCCTCTGGTCTCGAACTTGTGATCCTCCTGTCTCTGCCTCCTGAGCCACTGGGATTACAGGCGTGCACTACTGCGCCCTGCATGAGAGGTTTCTCACTCTTTTTTCGTTTCAGGACTTCGTGTATTTTAAACGATGAGGCTTTATTATGTAGTATAAATGCTTTCTTTCTTTTCCTTTCTTTTTTCTTTTTACTTGCTTTCTTTTTTCTTTCTCTCTCTCTCTCTCTCTCTTTTTTTTTTGGCATTGCTTTACCATTGGCCTGCATCCCCAGCCCACTACTACTACTACTACTACTTCTTCTTCTTCTTCTTCTTCTTATTATTATTATTATTAAATTTTGAGTCAGTATATCACTAAATTATGCAGGCTGCCTCTGGCCTCAAATTTGTGATCCTCTTGCCTCAGTCTCCTTACTGGGATTACAGGGATGTGCCATGGTGCCTCCTTCCTTCCTTCCTTCCCTCCTTCCTTCCTTCCTTTCTTTCTTTTAGTATGGAATACTTCATGAATTTATGTGTCATCCTTGGGTGGGGTCCATGCTAATCTTCTCTATATCATTCCAGTTTTAGTATATATGTTGCTAAATAGAGCATAAACTTTAAAGATATTTGAAGTTATTAACATTTGCCAATCAGTACAAACTGGACAAGTCACCTGGCTTGCAGATTGGTTCAGTGATCATGCCTGTGCTTCTTCCCAATTTCTGATAAAGGAGACCACTTGCTTGAATCCAGGTATACCTATATGATCTGGCCTGGGCCAAATGGAGTTTTTCCTGGATTTTTGCCATAGGTGGGAAAGTATTTTCCACTGCTTGGGGGAAATAAATCTACTTGCAGAAGAAATGAATGAACTAGCACAGAAGGATAATTGAGAAATGAGGAGAGCAAAGTCTGAGTGAGTCAAGCCAATCTTGGTTTGGTTTCATGACCCTAACATAATTCTGTTTTTGGCTTAAGTTGTTTTGAGGAAGGTTTCAGTTGCTCAAAATTAAAAGAGATTGCTGGGCACGGTGGTACACACCTGTAATCCCAGCAGTTTGGGAGGTGGAGGTAGGAGGATCGCAAGTTTGAGACCAGAGGCTGTCTGAGTAATTTGGCGAGACCCTTTCTCAAAAAAGTAAACAAAAATGGGCTGTAGGTGCAGCTCAGTGGTCTAGCACTTGCAAAGCATGCAAGCTCAAGGCCCTGGGTTCAACCCCAAGTACCACTACCAGAGAGAGAGAGAGAGAGAGAGAGAGAGAGAGAGATTGACTAATGCAACACAGTTCTTTAAAGTAGCAGCCATGAGTTAAATCTAGATATTGTATGACTGAGAAATGTATGCCTAGGATCTGAGTGTTCCTGGGTTATTTCTTTTGTTGAGGTTCCAGCTGCTGGGTCAAGATGACATGTGACACAGCCGACCTCAAAGTATTTCCTCTTTGGCCTTCATTCTTCTCCTGGCTACTTGTGGTTATAGCATCAATTTGCTAAGTAGTTACTTTGTGTAAAATGTTAAGCACAGTAGTTCCAGACAGAAATTTTACTGACAGAAGTTGACCTCTGTTGAATTGGATTAAACACCACACATTTTCATTACTAGCTAAAGAGACTTATGCAGCCAAATGATTTGGACAATTAAATGGGTGGTTTGCTTTCTTGTCTGCCAAACACTGTCACTATGAGTATCAAAGAAGCTATTCTTAAAGAAGGAAGCTACAGAGGAAAGCCAGTCAGGACTCTTGGATTTGTATTGACATAAGAATTTGGGAAAAGATGATATTTTAAGTCTCGTAGTTCTGAGAGATAAGGGCTGGGGCTGGGGTTTAGCTCAGTTGGTAGAGTGCTGTTCCCCACTCTCTGAGGACCCAGTTTCAATCCTCAGCACCACAAAAATGGAAGAAGGACATGGCAATCCACTCCCAAGGCAATCCAGAAGCAATCAAGTCATTGAAATCTCTATGAATGTTGGTATGAGTTGGACCTGACTCAAAGGCATCTAATAATGTGAGATGTTGTGAGAGGCTGTGAGATGGAGAAAATACTGAAAATGGGGAAGGTCAAGGATGTGGCTCTACCATGTGCTTCCCAATTAGAGTCCTGGCTCTGGTATTGAATGGACCAAAGTATAGAGGAGAATTGAACCCACTTTTTTGCTGTTGTTGATTGCTTTCTTTGGTTTGTTCTTTCAATCTATGTTCATTTTGAGATCTTGCACTATGCTAGAAATTATTAGCAAGGCTAGACACATACAAATGTTGTTGTCGAGTACTGTTGATAGTTGGATCCAACTCATAGCTACTCTATGTAGAGCACAATGAAACACTACCCGACACTGTGCCATGCACAGTCTTTTTATGTTTGAGCCCATGTTGTAGTCACTATGTTTCTTCTCGTTCTTGAGTCATGCCACATAAGCAAAAGGAGGTCCCAGTGGCTTTACTCCATTCCTATCATTAAGGTTGACTTTACTTTGAGGAGGCAACTCTTCCCCAGTCATTTTTTGCATTCCTTCTGGCCTGGGGAGCTCATTTTCCAGCACTATATTTGACAGCTTTTATGCTAATGATAGGGTTTTCGTTAGCTAATAGTTTTGGGAATAGGCTGCCAGGTCCTTCTCTCCAGTCTGTCTTAGTCCAGAAGGTCAGCTGAAACCTGTCCACCATGGGTGGCCCTACTGGTATCTGAAATGCCTGTGGCATAGCTTTCAGCATCACAGCAACATACAACCCCCACAGCACGACAAGCTGACAGACATGTGGGAGGAGACACACACACACACACACACACACACACACACACACACACTCACATTTTATCTATTGCACATGGTTTAATGGAGAGATTAGATAAAAATGACTATTTGTAGTGAAATAAATGTTCTCTTCTGGCCAACATAACTATGGAGACCAAAAGATACATAAGAGAGGTAGATGCTGCTGTTTCCGTGAGAGGGGACACTTCCTCTGGGTCTTGAAAGATGAGTAAGAGATTACCAAGTGAATGAGGAAGAAGATTTCCTGGGTGGAAGGATCAGCATGAACAAGGCAATGAAGTATGAAGAAAGGAATGAGGCTGCTCAGGGTGTTAGCAGGTGAGCACAGGATATGTGGTAGAGGACAGGGAAGCAAGCTGCTTTTGCACAGTTACTAGGAAGCTAGTTTCACTCTGCCTGACTCATGTTTTCTATTTCTGACTTTCAATTCTGCAATAAACAAGCTGCTGAGAAATAGGAACTTCTACTTATTCTTGTTTACACGAAAGTAAAAAATAATAATGAATAGGCAAATGAAAGGAGTGTACGTAAGAAGCTCTGTTGTTATTAGGTGCTGTTGAGTTGGGTCCAACTCATAGTGACCCTATGTACAACAGAAAGAAACATTCCCCAACACTGTGCCATGCCTGGCATTATGTTAGTGCTTCTCTGCTATTCATTGGGTTTTCAATGGCTGATTGTTTTGTGATTGTTTCAAGAGTGGGTTGCCAGGTCCCTCTCCTGTAATTTTTGTGGTGCTCTGAGGCACAAATTCCAGGCCTCAGAGAGTGCAAAGCAGGACTCTACCAACTGAGCTAAACCTGTGTCACTCAGGGAATGAGTCACAGCAACCCTGGGAGGAAAAGGAGAGAAGAGCATCCACTGCTGTTGTGACTTTGGCTTCTAAGGAGCCTCAGTTCTGGAAGAATCCTCAAGCAGCTGCTCCTGCTGCATCACTGGTCCTATGTCTTCTCCTTCAGTGGATCAGTTCTAGGTATTGTCCCTTTCGTTGCCTGTGCCGTCATTCTTCTCCTAGTATTCCCAGTATTATTGCCTTTGTGCCTAGGCCCCTATGCCTAAGACTTGGGGATTGTCACTCCAAGCCCCTCTGTGTCTCCCAGTCCCTAAATACTGAGAAGGGACAGGTCTAGGGGGTTGGTGATGAAGGGCAAGAATATATTAGGAGCTCAACATCTGTATTAGTCAGCGCTCATTGCTGTAGCAGAAAAACCATCCAAAACCAACTTATGGAGGAAAGAGATTTATTGAGGACTCACAGTTAGTAGACTAGTCCATAATGACAGCGGGGTAGGTGTGGCAGTAGCAGGCGGCAGGGGCCCATGGTAGACAACCTTACATCTTTTTGAGCAAGAAGCAGAGAGAAAGCAGAGCCATAGGTCTGTACGGAAACCTCCAAAGTCCTGTCCCCATTGACTCACTTCCACCAAACTAGACTTGCTTCCCAAAGTTCTACTACCCCTGGTGACAGTGCCACCAGCTGGGAACAAACATTAAAGCACATGACCTTTGGGGTACACTTTATGTTCAAACCATGACATGGCAGGGCAGCTGCTTCTCTTCTTACTTTTTGGTGCCCAGAAAGGACCAAGAAGAGTCTAGCTCCCTTCCTATCTGGAGTAGTTCACACGTCTGCTGTTGAATTCCAAAAGTGTTGCTGATACGAACTTGATGCTGGAAGGCTTCATGAGCAGGCTAGCTTTGAAGTTTAATGTCCAGGCTGAAAGACAAGCAGATCCTAATCAAAGTGGCCAGGGGGTACATGAGAGCTAAAATCTGAGGGAGCAAAACAGAAAAGCAAATTCAGTTGCAAGCAGGGGCCGAAGGCTTGGATCCTGGCAAGGATCAGGAGTGATTCAGAAGGGGTGGGGACAATTGCCACTTTCAGCGGCTTCTCTGGCTGTCAATGGTATGCAGTTGGTATATCATACTGATTCACAAGGAGCTCCTATGCACACTGGCTCACATACCCAGGGGCCAGGGAATACCCTGTGTTCACCCAGGGAGAGGCCCAGACTCGTGTGGAATTCTAGGATACACATGTTCTATGCTTTCACCTTTTCCTCTCTACCACAGCTTGAAGGAAATCCTTCCTCAACCACCAGCTCCTTCTGTGAAACTGGAGCACATGCAGATTCACATCTGCATGTTTTCTGTTGCTAGAATAATTCAATTCTCCCCTTTTGGGCACAATGAAAAAGAGAGTAGCGAGAGGTAGGATGATAAGAGGCAGGGAACACAGAGGACAAGATTTGAATAGAAATTTTTGCAGGCAGTGTGGGATTCATGAGAGGGGCTGACGCCTTGCAAGTCAGCAGAAGGAGGACAAAGGACCAAGAGGGACTGACAGCAAGAGAGTTTAACTATGATTCTATGTGCTTTGGCACATAAACTTAACATGGGCAACATGCTGAGACTATTTAACTGTGTTTTGGAGAAGGATTGGAAGACAATTGGTAATGTATTACTACATTAGCAATAATGTGGTAATCCCTATTAGGAGTGGCTGCCCATATTATGATTCTCTTTCTCTTTTTGAAATACTTGAGGGTGGAACCCAGGGCCTCACTGGGCACACACTTTGCAAGTGCTCTGCCGCTGGGCTGCACCCTCAGCCAATTTTTAACTTACTTACTTATTTATTTATTTATTTATTTATTTGGGCTGGGATTTAGCTCAGTTGGTAGAGCACTGCTCTTCAGTCTCTGAGGTCCCGAGTTTGATTCCCAGCACCACAAAAATGGGAGAAGGACGTGGCAATCCACTCCCGAGGCAATCCTTAAACAATCTGCCATTGAAAACCCTATGAGGGTCACTATGAGTCAGACACAACTCTACAGCAGCCAACAACAACAACAACAACATATTTATTTATTTGTTTGTTTGTTTATTTATTTATGCCGAGCTAGGGATCAAACTGTGAGCCTTGCACAAGCTTGGCTGGCACTACACTACTGAGCTCTATCTCCAACCCCTTAATTTTTGTTTTAAGACAGAGTCTCTCTAAGTTGTGCAGGCTGCCTCTGGCCTTAAACTTGTGATTCTTCTGTCTTTGCCTCCTGAGTTGCTGGGATTATAGGCGTGCATCACTGAGCCTGGCCCTATATTCTGATTCTAATATTTTTATATTTCCTTTTACCCTGGAATTATCTTTGTTACAAAGCATGGCTACCCAATGGCCAGGTCTATAGTATGTGTCCCTCTCCCCAAGGCGCTGATTGGTCCAGCGGCAGACACTTGAATCAAGAGGCTCAGTAGATTTCATCACATTCCAAACAGAGGTAGTATCAGGGTCTGTCCCTGAGCCAAGCCAGGCCAGAAGTAAGAGAGAATAGACCAATCCCTCTCAGCAGATGGAGGTGGGATATGGCAGAGGTCAGGGAGCCACTGGCACTGAGCCACGCTGAGTCCAGGCTATGTGAGGAAAGTTGAGAGAAGCAGAGAATCAGACCCTGAATCTTTGGTTCTGCCTGAGGTCCACCCTAGGAGTTTCCCTCCCACTCCTCTAATTTAGTTGCTGCTTGAAGCACACAATTATCCTTCCAGTGGAGCTCTGCCCCCTGCTTTTCTTTCTTAAAGTCCTTGGTTGGTTTTTCCATTGCTTGCACTATGTACCAAGAGTTCTCAGTTGCACAGATGACAAAGTGGGTTCCATTAATGTTACTCGAAGCTTCATTCATTGGGAAACTCAGATGCTCTGCATCCCTCCATCTCAGCAGGATCCACAAGGTCAGTGCGGACTGTTTTCCCCTTAGCCAGTTTTGGAAGACCTGTTCCCAGAACAAGTGTCTCCCTTTCCAGAAAATTCATGGTCTATTCATATAAGACCTGGTGTCTGCCACAGAAAGCCCATAGTTCAAGAGGCAGCAGAAGTCCCAGAAACATACTCACTTTCCCAGAGTGTCCTCAGAGCAATGATGTCTGATTCAGCTTTTCATGTGACCCAGCCTCTTCTTACACTAAGCTTAGTGTCTGCAATGAAGTAAGACCCATTTCTGAACTGCAGACAAATGCACTGCACCCCTGCATTTACCCCAACTCTCCTGTGTTCTCCATGACTCATGTCCACTGCCAGCTCAAGGTGGGCAGCAAGCCAAGGCCCAGCACTTCCTTCTGAAGTCATCTGTGGGAGAATTCACAGCTGAGCCACTCAGGACCTCAAAGGGAAAATAGGATTGTGTTTTTACATTCACCAACTTGTTGAATAAAAGGAATGTTTGGGGTATTTTGATATACCTTCAATTGGGAATAATGAGTATTGCTCAAGTTTCCTTTTTATGCAGTGGAGAGGCAGGTTCTGTTGGTCTTAATTATACCCTTTCACAAAGGGCAATATGTTTGAGTGAACAGAAAGGAGAATGAAGGTTAGAGAACAGAAATTTCAATTTTGGTAGCAGTTTTCTACCTCCCTTTCCTTTCCTTTCCTCTCCTCTCCTCTCCTCTCCTCTCCTTTCCTTTCCTTCTTTTATACTAGAGATCAACCCTAGGGCCTTGTGCATGCTAGGCAAGCTGTCTACCACTGAGCTATAGTCCCAGCCCAGAAAGTTTAATTTTGAATGTTACAACTTTAAGATCTCTGAGGGCTTTGGGGCAGCAATAACCAATGGAGGATCTGCTATATGTCAAGGCCCAGGATTTGGATTTGGGCATTAATGGGATTCAGAGGATTGCTGAAACCTTGAGATAGTCTGAGAAGCACTTGTAAAGTGTAAATCTAGATGTAAATTACACTTTACACTTGTAAAGTGTAAATCTTAGATGTAAATCTAAGACAGAGCCCTGGGAATGATGACATTTATGAAGTTGATGGGAAAAAAGGTATTACCGGTAGTAAGGAAGCCCAAGAGTACAGGAGATGCCAGGTGTCTGGACTGACCTTTTGTGTGTGTGTGGTATTTGGGGTCTGAACCTAGGGCCTCACGCATACTTTGCAAGTGCTCTGCCGCTTAGCTGCTCCCCCAACCTCCTTTTTAAATTTTTAAAATTGAGATAGAATCTCACTGAGTTACACAAGATGCCTCTGGCCTCGAACTTGTGATCCTCCTGCCTCTGCCTCCCGAGTTGCTAGGATTACAGGTATGCGCCACCTCCAGCTATCTGGACTGATTTGTATTTAGGGAGTTAGTCTGGGATGATGGGGTGGGATGTGCAGTGGAACTGACCAACCAGGGACCAAAGGAGACCACAATGAAGTAGCCTCCATGCAGTTCGGACCAAGGCCTTAGGCTAGGTCTGCAGTCTGCTGTACATCAATTCCTAGCAGCGATTTGATGCCATTGTTTGGGAGTATCTGCAGGTCCTGGTCCTGGTGAAGGGATAGGTAAATAGACCAGAGTCACACCAGGAATAGACAATTGTGTCTTGCGTCCCCAGCCCTGGGTGAACATGCTCTTGTTATGGATCCTATGGCTGTCCCACATCCATTTACATGCCCCTCTCTTTATAGAGGAGCCATGCTCTTCAAATAGGGTTAATTTTATTTCCAACCCCAACAGTGTCCTAAACCAGTTAGAGAAGCCTCACCCTCTCACGCAGGGACTGGTTAGGGGAAGGGAGTAAAGCAGGTCTGGCCTCCTCTGTGTGTTGGCTTTTCCTTGACCACAGGAGTTGCTGTGGGTGGGCACATGACAGACACTGTCCTGAATACATTGAAGCCCAGTCCTCTTCAGGTATGGTAGTGTTGTAATCAGGTATGGTAGATATGTAATCTGAGCTGGGTGTGGTAGCTCACGACTGTAATCCCAGCTATTCTGGAGGTGGAGACAGAAGGATCACAGCTTCAAAGTCAGAGGTAGCTTGTGTAACTTTGCGAGACCCTGTCTCAAGATAAAAAATTTTAAAAAGGGCTGGGGTGCAGCTCAGTGGTAGAGCACTTGCGAAGTATGTGCAAGGCCCTGGGTTCAATCACAAGTACCACACACACAAAAAGTGTAATCTGAAAAAAATGCAGCAATACATTCTGCCCCCATGAGGTGAAGCAGGCTGTATTAGTCAGGGTTCTCCTGAGAGATAGAAAAAATAGTATGTACTCTCTATGTAAGGATATGGATATTTATAGTTATTCATTATTTAACAACATGGATACAGTCTGAGAAATACATGCTTATATGATACCTTCATTGTACAAACACCAAAGAATGTATTTATACAAATTAAGATTGCTTTGATTTTACAATGGCATCCACAGTCCATTGTTGAATGAAACATTGTTATGCAGCACCTGGCTGTATAATAGGAAATTTATTATGGGATTGGCTCATATGATGACAGAGGCCAAGAAGTCCCATGATATGCTGTATGCAGCCCAGCAAAGCTGGTGGTGCAATTAAATTCAGTCCTTGCAAGTGCAGAGGATTAAGAACCAGGGAAGTTGATAGTATAAGTCCTAAAATCTGCAGGCCTGAGAAACAAGAGCTCCAATGTCCAAAAACATGAGAAGATGGATCTCCCAGCTCTAGAAGAGACAGCAAATTTGCCCTTTCTTTACTTTTTATTCTGTGCAGGTGCTCAATGGACTAGAACATGCCAGCTCACATTGGTGAGGTTGATCTTTACATAGTCTACTAATTCAAATGCTAATCTTTTCCAGAAACACCCTCATGGACACATTCAGACACAATGTATTACCAGGTATCTGGGCATCCCTTAACCCAGTCAAGTTGACACATAAGACTAATTACCGCATAGCCTCAGAACAAAGCCAACACCCAGAGAAAGGCAGAGCTGAGAGAGTCCAGAGAAATAATGTCCCAAAAGATGCTGGGAAGCTCTGGATCAAATCATTCGCCAGGTCCTCATCACTTTTGGAGTTTTCCTTTGAGACAATAGATGTGGTGTTGGGCTGTAGTAGAGCATTTGCCTAGCATGCATGGGGCCCTGGATTCAATCTGCAGCCAAGAAAAAAATAAAATAAAATGAAAGATGTGCTGTCTTATTTTCCACCAGTTTAAATTGGGTTTTCTTTTACCTTGCCTTACATGAGACCATCTCAACTGTGAGAAACCGCTTAGGCTTCCTTTTGTCCCATTAACTCCTCTACCCCACCTTCCCATCTTCTGAGGCCAACATGTATCTGTAGATCAGGGCATGGTGCTGAGCCTGGAGTTCTCAGCCTCTGGGGGACTGTGATTCTGAAGCTGGAGCAGGCTGTAAATATAACCCAGGAAGGGGCCATTCTTCTCTGTTGGAGAATATTTGGCCTCCAGCCCCTACTTTAGTGATTCAGACATGCATTTACAGTTTGTATAATCTTTTGCATGATTATTCCTGATGTTCTTAATAGTTTTCCTAAGTTAATTCTCTGCTAATGAGACCATTCAGTCTTGCCTCTAATCTTTACCATATGGTCATTATTTCCCTTTCCTTCCCTCTCGCATTTACGCAGTGAATATTTATCAAGTGCCTGCAAAGGGGCAGAAACTGTTCTGGGGACTGGGGACAAACCAGTAAACAAAATAGACAACAGTTCTGCCCACAGCGGTTACAGGCTTACATTCTAATAAGGAGATATAGATGATAAAGACAATGAACAAGTGAAAGTAACTTTAGCTAATGCTAAAGTGCTAATGTGGAAAATCCAAAGCTAAGAATTTTGTATGTGTTTGCTTTACATTGGGTGGACAGAGAGGAAGGCCTCACTGACAAAGTTGCTTTGGCTTTTGTGTAAAGACCTGAACAAACTGAGGCATGGGGAATGTACATGCATGGAGCGGAAGAGCAACCCTGCCAGAGAGCACAATAAGACCAATGGCCTGGATGTGGCATGAGGCTGATGCGTTTGAGGAACAGTAAGGAGGCCAGTCTGAGCAGAGAAACAATGAGAGGAAGAGTAGTAGGTCACAGAAGTGACGGGGGAGGCCACCTGGGGACTTCATGGCATCTGGGCACTTCAGATTTACATCTGATAGAAGGGAAGAGATGGAAGCCTTTAAGTATAGGACTACCAAGACCTGACCTCTCTTTTATGTATTATAATTTCTTTTTTCAGTACTGGAGGACTGAACCCAGGGTCTTATGCATACTTTGCAAGAGTTTTACCACTGAGCTGCATACCTACTCCATTTTAAATTTTTTTACCTTGAGACAGGGTCTTGCTAAGTTATGCAAGCTGCCTCTGCCTTCAAACTTGTGATCCTCCTGCCTCAGCCTTCCCAGTTGCTGGGATTACAGGCATGTACCACTGCACCAGGCTTTGACTTCCCTTTTGATAGAAAGAGCAGAGTCAAGGATGAATCCATGCTTTTGGGGTAAGCAAATGAAAGAATTGACTTGCTATTAACTGTTAGAGAAACTACTCTAAGTGTGTGTGTGTGTGTGTGTGTGTGTGTGTGTGTGTGTGTGTGTGTGTATGTGTGTTGGAGGGACAGCAAATAGAGAATAAGTAGTTATTTATTTATTTATGACAGAGAATCTTGGTGTGTGGCCCAGGATGCCCTGGAACTTGCTGTGTAGACCAGGAGGGCCTTGAATTTATGTCAATCCTCCTGCCTCAGCCTCCTGAGAATGGGATTACAGATGTGTGCAACCACACCTGGTTTAAGTGGTCAGTTTTGGACATTTAAATTTGAGAGGTCTATTAGACATCTAGGGCTGGGATTTAGCTCAGTTGGTAGAACGCTGCGCTGCAGTCTCGAAGGACCTGAGTTCAATTCCCAGCACCACAAAAATGGGAGAAGGGCCTGGCAATCCACTCCCAAGGCAATCCTGAAAAACAGTCAGCCATTGAAAACCCTATGAGGGTCGCTATGAGTCGGATACTGACTCGATGGCACCTAACAACAACAACAACATTAGACATCTAAGTGGAGAAGTCAAGTAGAGAGGAGAATATTTAAGTGTGGAATTCAGGACAGAAGTTGGGTTAGGGGTTTATTTGAGGATTATTAGACTAGCAATGTTATTTAAAACTGCAAAACTGAATAGACTCACTCAGGATTTTTTTCTTTTACTTTAACGACCCTTTCCTTTCCTTTAATTCATATCTTCAGATACTTTATTTAGAAAGGGACTGAGCCTGCTGAAGCCTGCTGATGAAGATGTAACGTTTTATGCCTGGCAGACTCTAGCTTTGGGAAGAGAATGAGGTGAAGCAGGATTTTTGTAATGTTCCCTCCCACTGAGGATAATTTTTTATTGGTTTAGTGAAGAGAAAATAACATATATTTGACTATGTAACTTCAGCTTAATGAGTTCATTGTTGCCTTTATACATATATGAAGTGAGTAAATAAAAATTTTTTCAAAGTATTACTGTGTGCATAGTTAAGAGGGAATCAACTGGTGCTCTTTTAGTCAGATACTCCTGCCTCAGGGCCATTGAAGTTTCTGTTCCCTCTGCCTGGAGCACTCCGTCTGTAGGCTGAACAAGGTTTGCCCCCTCACCTCACTCATCTGTCTCTGCTCAGATGTCATCTTATCTCAACTACCCTTCTACCCTGACTAACCAGATTCAATTAGCATGTTTCATCACTCACTGCTGTTTTTCCTCTTAGCCCTACCACTACCTTGCTTTGTATATATGGACTTGCTTATTGTCTGCTTTCCTCCATTACAATGAGAGCTGAAAGTCTTGTTTGACTTGGGGTAGGAGGGACTCAATAAAAAGTCTATTAAATAAATGAAGACTACCATATTGCTTTTCAAAAGAATTGTCTGGCTGAGTGTGGTGACACACGCCTATTTTCCCAGCACTTGCGAGACCGAATCAAGAGGATCAAGCTTGAGGCCAGCCTGGGGTGGGTGTCATGATTTGAATATAAAATGTCCCCCAAAGTTTCGGTGCTTTACGGCTCAGTTCCCAGCTGGTGGTGCTGTTTGTGGAGGTCACAGAACCTTGAGAGGTGGGAGTCAGCTTTGCCCAAGTGGTCACTGGGGGCTGGCCTTTGGAGGTTTTTATACCACACCGCCCCACATAAAGGATCCAGGATGTGATCTGCCACAGGCTGTGCCTCCTTCTGCAGCCACATGTGCCCTACCACCATTATGGACTGATTCTCTAATTGTGAACTTCCAATAAACTCTTTCCTCTATAAGCTGTTTTGATTGGTTTTCTATTATAACGATGACAGCTGACTAATACACTGGGCTACATAGCAAGACCCCCATCTCAACAGGCTTTGCTTTTACTAGTTTAAGCAAGCTTTTATGCTTTTATCCACTTGAAGTTTTATTTGCTTGTTGTTTGGTAGAGACATTTTTCTCAAGGTATTGTTTTTTAAAATCCTGTCCAGTTTATGTAGTTTTGATTTTTTCTTTCTTTCTTTCTTTTTTTTTTTTTTTTTTTTTTTTTTTTTTTTTTTTTTTTTTAACTTTTGAGACAGGGTCCTGCGAAATTACGCAGACTGCCTCTGGTCTTGAACTTGCAATCTTCCTGCCTCCACCTCCTGAAGTGCTGGGATTACAGGCGTGCGCCACGGCGCCTGGCATAGTTTTGAATTTTGACTTCCTTTGCAATTTCTTCTGTTTGCTTGTTTCTTCCTTTCTTTTTCTTTCTTTCCCCGTCTGTCTGTCTGTCTTTCTTTCTTTCTTTCTTTCTTTCTTTCTTTCTTCCTTCCTTCCTTCCTTCCTTCTTTCTTTCATTCTGTCTTTTTCTTTTTCCCTTTTACTTTTTTGTTGTTTGTTTGTTTTTAGAAAGAATTTCACTCCATAGCTGAGGCTGGCCTGGGATGCACTACGTAGCACAGTCTGGCGTCAAATTCACAATATCCTCCTGCCTCAGCCTTCTGAATGCCGGAATTACAGGTGTATACCACTATTCTTGGGCTGGGATTTAGCTCAGTGGGTAGAGCGCTGCGCTGCAGTCTCTGAGGACCCGAGTTCAATTCCCAGCACCGCAAAAACGGGAGAAGGGCCTGGCAATCCACTCCCAAGGCAATCCCGAAATAGTTAGCCATTGAAAACCCTATGAGGGTCGCTATGAGTCGGATACCGACTCGACGGCACCCAACAACAACAACAACCACTATTCTTGGCTGCTTCTGTTGTTTGAAAGCTTTGAGAATTCTGACATTTAAGCTAGATGCAGTGGAACATGCCTGTAATTCCAGTGACTCAGGAGGTGGAAGTAGGAGGATTGCAACTCAGGAGGTGGAAGTAGGAGGATTGCAACTCAGGAAGTAGAGGCAGGAGGATTGAGAGTTTGAGGCCACAGGCAGCCTGTGTAATTTACCAAGAGCTGACTCAAAACAAAACAAAAAAAAGGGCTGGAAGTGCAGCCCAGTGGTAGAGCACTTGCAAAGTACGTGCAAGATTCTGGGTTCAAACCCTAATTACTGGGGAAAAAAAGAAATACGTTTATAATCATAACTTTTTTATTAGTAATTTATTTAGACATGTTGGTGGGGTACAGGGCAGTAAGTCAGTTATATATCCCTTATGCAACTATCAAATCAGTATTGCTTATACTTTCATCTCCTTAAACATTTTATAGAAGGAAATAAATAAAGAGCTCCCTTTCCCCTTCTTTTTCTTTCCTCTCCACTTGCCCTTTTCTCTTCTCTTCTTTCTCTAGTAACCACATGCACTCCTCTCCCTTCTCTTGGGCCTACCATCTTTTCTGCCTATTTAAAGTACTTTTCCCTCTAGAAGCCTGCTTAACTTTCCTGTTCTCTGGCTTCCTTACCTTCCCCTTAGAACAGAAATATCCTTATGCAGATTCATTCAGGGAACCCAGTTTATTTCAAGTTCCTTCGCAGGTTTACCTAAGCTTCTCCAGGTGCCTCAGTCTTTGTAATTATTTCTTAATGATGTTCTATCTTTAATATTTGTATCTTCACAATATTGAACCCTGTATTTTGTGTTTTTTCTCTTCCTCTTTACCCCTCTGTGTTGTTTCCCTCCCCCCTTCCCCACCACCCACTCCCTCCCACTAGTCTCCTCCTCTCATATTGGGTGCACTTGTAATTTCCAATCTTAGATAAGTAGGATTGTACATTTTTATATGTATAAATATATGTATATATAATTTTTTGCTTATTTTTTTCTTCAAGGTAGCTTTAGCTCCTGCATATGAGAGAGAACATATGGTATTTTGCTTTTTGAGTCTAGATTCTTTCACTTAAAATGATCCTTTTCAGTTCCATCCACTTTGCTGCAAAAGACATAATTTCATTATTTACTGCTGAATAGTACTCCACTGTGTATATTTACCACAATTTTAAAATCCATTCCTCTGTTGATGGACATCTGTGTTGATTCTGTATCCTTGCAATTGTGAAGACTGTTGCATTAAATATGGAAGTGCATATGTCCTTGCGGTATGATGACTTATCTTCCTTTGGATATATTCTTAGGAGTGGTATAGCTGGATCATAAGATAGTTCTATCTTTAATTTTCTCAGGTACCTCCATATTGATTTCCCTAGTGGATGAACTAACTTTCAGTCCCAGCAACAGTATAAAAGGGTTCATTTTCTCTACTCCTTGCCAGCGTTTGTTGTTGTTTTGTTAAACTTGGCCAATCTTACTGGAGTGAGATGGAATCTCCGTGTAGTTTTGATTGTATTTCCCTAATGGTTAGGGATACTGAACATTTTTAAAAAACGTGCTTATTGTCCATTTCTGTTCATAATCATAAATTTTATCTTACTTGATGCAATGTTATCTATGACATCATTCTAAAATATGTACTAGTTTAGTGGGGTGTGCAGCTCAGTGGTAGAGCACTTGCCTAGCATGTGCCGGGCTCTGGGTCTAACTTCCCAGCACTGAATAAAAAAAAAAAAAATTACCATTTTAATCCACTTGGAGTTTATTTGATGTGTGATGTAGAGCTTGCATTTTTTTCCTCCGAATTCTCATTCACTTACTGGAGCATTCTTCGAATAGTTAATCCTTCCTCACTGCCATGTTTGGGAATATTACTTCACTATGGGTCTCCGACTGCTCAGTCTCATTCCTTGGCGTTGATCTCAGCTTCTATTTTTGGCTCTGGATTTAGCTCCAGCCCAGCAGTGCCAAAGTAACATCTCGCCCCCTGCAGGCAGCCGTGGTTTCAAAGGCCTGGGAAACCTGGAGCAAGGCCACTGGGGTTGCTCACATCCTAGTCTCTGTCCTCTGAACCCCAGTGGACATGTTGCCATCTCACTGCGAGATGATACAACCCCACCCTCCCCCTCTGTTTTTGGTGCTGGGGATTGAGCTCAGGGCCTCACGCATGCTATTCTCATGCTAGGTAAGCGCTCTACCCCTGAGCTATACCCTCGGCCCCCTATAATAGGCCTTCTGTTTAGGTCTTTTGGAGCTTTCCGGGTCCCAGAGCTCAGCCTTTACCCTGCCACGTGTGGGGACTCCCCCTCCTGGTCTCTCGACTCCCCCTGCTACATCTTTCCACCGCCTTGTCTAGAAGATACCCCACCCAGCAGTCTGCCTGCAGAGTGCTGGGCCACCGCGCTTGGTCCTGGCTGGCTGTGCCATATACCAAACGGCACGGCATGGCACGAAAGCCTCGGCAGCTGGTCGGTGTGTCTCAAAGCTGACCGCAGTCTACGTAGAAGCTGCTCCCAGGCCCGTCTCTTCCCGTCACTTTCCCAGGTCCCCGTTTCCTCTCCACACACCACTGAGTGTACCGGCTCCTATCAAGAACCCAGTGCTGAGTGTGTTGTTGAAACGATGTTGAAACGATGCAAACATAAAAAATACAATCTTCTAAGCATTCACCTGCTGTGCGTACACCAGGTGCGCATGCTACGGAGGGAGCCCTCTGGGGCGCCTACAGCCGGGTTTGGTGGCCAAAATTGAAAGCAGTTTAAGAGCATTTCAGGAGCCGGAGTGAGGGCTCCGTGGGATGTTGGAGAGCACCGTGCTGGGGACACAGGTGATGCCATGGGCGCCTCTCCTCGCAGTCTCCCCATTCCTCCGCTGTCTGGGTCACAGAGCGATTGTTGAAATCCACGGCCTCTTTGTACCCAGCTGCTGCTGTGCTGCGCAGCTAGCTGTTACGGTGAAGTTTTGCATGCCAGGGTTGGGACGGTGAGCCCAGGGTGCCCAGCAGAGGGAGCTCGCGGGTAGGATATCCCGCGGGTAACTGCGTGAGAAGGCGGCCTTTGTCCCTTGCTGCTTCACTCAGCCGCTCACCCCGGGCGACCCAGTGGCTACGCGGCTTGGCTGGGTCTTATGGGTTACTGTCTGGACACGCGGTGACAATCCACATCTGAAAGACCCGGTCATAAATGGGGAATAAAGCTTAAATACACATGAGCCAACCAATGGCCACACTTTTGTGAAAACAAAACAAAGTCGGATTTGGTGGCTCACCCCTGAAATACTAGCACTTGGGAGGTGGAGACTGAAGGATTATTAGTTCAAGGTCAGCTGGACTATAAAGCAAGACTATGAAAAAGCCAAACCACATCAACTCTGGCTTGGTCGTGGCGGGGCCTTGGATCCTGGACCTCCAGCTCTGAGCCCCACCTTCAGTGCCTGGGCCCTGGAGCAAGGGACCTGGGGCAGGATCCCTCTCCAGCACTAGGAAGACAACCTTGCTGCAGGGCAAAGGAACCCTCCTAAGGTGTTCCTGGGCCTTGCACAAGTGTTTACTGCCTCTAGAGAACACAGGTAACAACTGATGTCTGTCCCTGGTTCTTTAAAATGAGTTAGTATGTATTCATTACAATCCTATTAACAGATTTTAAAGATGTTGTTAGGTGCCATCAAGTCGGTGTTGGTGTCTGACTCATTACAACCCTGTGTACAACAGGTGAAACACTATTGTCAGTGCTTCTCTTCTATTCATAGGGTTTTCAGTGGCGGATTGATTTTTGGGAGGGGGTTGCCAGGTCCTTCTCCCAAGCCTACAGCACCTGGTGTTCCCAGAGGGTCTTCCATCCAAGTACTAAGGAGGCCTGACCCTGTTTAGCTTCCGAGATCTGACGGGATCAGATGCCACAGGGCTACTGCTGCAGGCTACCGAACAATACATATGTTTAATTTGGTTCAGGAATTCTGATCTAAAAATCAATGCTAAAGAGTTTGTGGCTTCAGAATTCTTTGCATTAACACAGAGCTCTCTCTCCAGGCTCTGAAATCTGGCAGCCTGCAGGAGAGTTTTGTTCTGCAAGTCACTAGAGCTTGAACTTGACCCTCGCCCCTTGCAGAAGACAGCCCACCTTGTGCCCCACAAAAACTCCGGGGACACAGTTGGTTTCCTTTAAAAGCCAAGTTAGGTTCAAGCAGATTTACTTCTGCATTTCTCTGAGCTTAAATAGAAACAGCTCTCTGGTAGGGTTTTTTACCCAGGGTTAGTCATGCAAATACTCTATGCCTCACTTACCTCTGGGTTCCAACCTCTGGTGCAGCTCTTTGGTGCAGGCCAGGCTTAGGACCTGTCCCACCTCGTCGCCTGGGAATCCCTGGGGGAACTTGGGTGCTGACTTCACCAGGCTGGGATTTCCCTCTGCCAGTATGTCCAGAGAGTTAAAACATTCCTTTTGTGGAATAAACCAAACCAAAGCAAAAAAAAGAACACATTTGTTTTCATCGTGAAGGAGAAAAAATTTACGAAACTACTCATTATCTCATTTATAGGCTTAACACAATAACTAATTTTCTTTTTATTATCAACTCCTCTGTGTATACGCATTTTACATTGCTGTGATTATAGTGGTTCAGTAACTATGTATTAACGGTTCTATTTTACAATCTACTCTTCTGTAACATAGCATTTACTGCCTTCATAATTAGTGTTTTTCATGGCAGTGTACCTTTCTAACCTACAGGCACATTTCATCATTTCCCTTTGTTGTACATTTACATAGGTTCCAGGTGACTGGTGTCTGCGGGGGTGGGGGCGTAGTGGTGGTGGTGTGTCATGAATGTCGTATTCAGAGAGTTCATACAGGTCTCTTCTTTTCCCAGGCCAATTTCTGGTATCATGATGTGTTTTCAAGCTTCAGAGAAACCGTGCTTGCTTCATTCATTCCTTCCTTCATTCATTCCTCCATCCAGCAAAAACTTAGTGAATGTCAACTATATGCCAGGCAATACTCGAAGCACTGATAATACAGAGGTGAGTAAGTCAAAGTCTCTGTTACTATAGAGCTTGTGACATAACAGTGATTGGATGTACTCTGCCCCACTGGCCCCTCAGTAATGGAAGATTGAACCCAGGGCCTCATGCACGTTGGACAAGTGCTCCACCACTGAACTGCACCCTTGTTAGGTCCCATGGAATTGTGTCTGACTCATTACAACCCTCATAGGGTTTTGAATGGGTGATTGTTTTAGGATTGCCTCGGGAGTGAATTGCTAGGAATCGAACCCTGGACCTCAGAGACTGCAGAGTGGCACTCTGCCAACTGAGCTAAATCCCAGCCCTGAGCTGCACCCCTAGCCCCTTTAATTTTAATTTAATTTAATTTAATTTGTTGTTGTTTGAGACAGAGTCTTGCAGAGTTGCACAGGCTGTCTCTGGCCTCAAGCTCAGGATCCTCCTGCCTCACCTTCCCATTTTGCTGAGATTATAGGCCTATGCCATGACACCTGCCTATACCTTTTTTATTTTTTAAATGGTCAGGGAAGACCTTTTTGATAAGATTATATTTGGGCAGAGTAATGAAGGGAGTGAAGGAGTAACTGTTTTGCAAATCTGGAAAAGAGGCTGTGGCTTTGGTTCAATGGTAGAGCACTTGCCTAGCACCTCCAAGGTCTTGAGTTCAATCCTCAGTCCTGAAAAAACAACCTGAGCAAATACATTCTAGGCAAAGGAAACACAAATGTAAAAGTCCTATGGCAGAAGTGTGCTTAGCATGCTGGAGGAGGCCAGTGTGACAGGAGTGGAATGAGCCAGGACAAATGAAGGGGGATGTGAGAGGTAAATTACCTATGATAGGGCCCACATCTTATGGGGTCTATAGGCTTTTATGCTGAGATAAGGAGCCTTTAGAAGGTTTTCGGTGGAATGAAGCGTTCTGATTTAACTCTTAAAAGTATCAGTTTGGTCATTGTGGGGAACAGACTAAGTTTGGGGGCTGTTACAGTAATCTGGGGAGTAGGTACAGAATGGTAAGAGTGGAACAGGTGGCCTAGGAGTGGAGCCAGAAGGATCTGTTAGTGGCTTAACGTGAAGTTTGAAAGGGAAAAGTCAAAGATGACTTTAAGGTTTAGGTTGAATGGAGCTGCTTTGAGATTTTTAGTCTTGACATTGGTTCACTTGTTTGTGTTTTGTGGAAGGAGGCAGGCAATTAGAAATTTAGCATTGGACAAGTTGAAATGAAAATGCTTGTTAGAAAGTGAAGTAAACATCTGATCTTTACCCCTCCAAACAACCCCATTCACAGCCTCCCCCTTTTCAGTTGATGACAGCACCATTCATTTTACTCAGGCAAAAGCCTAGGAATTAGTTTGATTTTTTCCTCGCACCTTCCACATCTAATTTGTCAGAAAGTTCAGTTGGTTCTGCCTTCAGGTTATATCCAGGGCTATGCTGGGTACAGACTGCCTCTGGCCTCAGACTTGCGATCCTCCTGCCTCTGTCTCCCAAATTGCTGGGATTACAGGTGTGTGCCACTGTGCCTGGCTGGGCTTGTGTTTTTAGTAGTCCATGTATCGATGGTTAAATATGACTTTTTCACATAAATAAGTAAATGAAATTGGTAGAAATTTGGTTATTGCAGACATTTTCAATTATTTGAACAAATTCTGAGTTAAATGCAAAAAATTACATTGTTGTTGTTGTTAGGTGAAAGCTATTATCAAAAAGTAATTTTAGTAGCTTATCAGATGACAATTCAATTTTCAGTTTTGTTGAGAGCAAATGAATCATAAACCACCTCACTTTCAAAATCAGTTAAGCTCATTCACTCATCTGTTTTTGAAAAGCATACCAAAAAGGTCTAACCAATACTTAACTTTAACTTATATAATCACCTTTTTTAGTCCAAAATACTCAGATTGGAAACATAAAAATATTAATTTTAATATAGCTATATACATAAGCCCCCCACGTATCTGTCAGCTTGTCATGCTGTGGGGGCTTGTGTATTGCTAAAAGCTATGCCGCTGGTATCACAGATACCATCAGGACCACATGGTGGACAGATTTCAACTGAGCTTTCAAACCAAGACAGACTAGGGAGTAGGACCCAGAAGCCCACTCCCAAAACAATTAGCCATTGAAAACCCTATAGCAAAGAAGCATTGCCAACTATAGTGCTGGAAAACGAGCCCCCTACGCTGGAAGACATTCAAGAAATGAGTGGGGAAGGGTTGCCTCCTCAAAGTAGGGTTGATCTTAATGATGGGATTTTACTAAAGCCCTTGGGGCCTCCTTTTGTTGATGTGGCACAACTCAAAATGAGAAGAAACATAGTGGTTGCAACAATGGGTTCAAACATAAGAAGATGGTGTGGATGCACAGTGTTGTATAGTGTTTTGTTCTGTTGTATATAGAGTTGCTGTGAGTCAAATCTGATTCGACAGCATCTAATACTAATATATATAAAAGTACATATCTGTGCTTGGGATTGAACCTGGGGCTTCACACATGCTAAACAAGTACTTTACCACTTAGCAATACTCTAAGCCTTCTAATATAATTTTTTTAAATAAATTACCAACTGGGCACTGTGGCGCATGCCTATAATCCCAGGGACTCAGGAGGCTGAGATAGGAGAATTGTGAGTTTCAGGCTGAAAGCAGCCTGTGTAATTTAGTGAGACCCTGTCTCAAAATAAAATAACAAAAGAGGCTGAGGATGCAGCTCAGTGGTAGAGCACTTGTGTAGCATTTGGGAGTCTCTGGGTCCAATCCCTAGTGCATGTGCATGTGTGCACGTGCACACACACACACACACACACACACACACACACACACACACAATCAAAGCATAGCTCTGCAGTGGCAGCTCCTAATCTGCTTATCATCAGCAGCTTGGGCTACCCATCTTCCCAAAGATTATGATTCAAGATTGCTGAAGTGGAGCTCCAGAATACACATGATAACAAAGCTCCCCAGGGAATTCTGGTTGTCAATGAGACTAAAGCCTTGTGAAGAGAACTGGAGCTTCTGGCTCACAGCCTTTCCCTCTCCTCTTGCTACATAATTCCTGTGAATGACTCCAACATCTAGGTGGATGACCTCCCTAAATGCAGGCCTTTCAGTTGTTTGACTTGAGAGCTGCCAGTGCTGTTTCCTCCAGTCCTCTCCACTCCTGTGGACATCCTGTGGACCTTACTCCCAGAAATGTTCATCCCCTCTCCAACCTCTGTCTTCTGCATCTTTGGCTTAGCTGTTCCATCGTTCTGTGTTGTGGAAGGCAGAAAAAAGGTCTTCTAGGAAATCAGGAATATATTACCTTACATGACAAAGTGGACTTTTCAAATGTAACTAGGGGGTACAGGCCTTCAAATGGGTAGATTATGCTGGATTATCTAGGTGAGTCCAGTGTAATCACATGCATCCTTAATAAAATGAGAGAACTTTTTCTGGCTGGATCAGTGATATGCAGTAAAAGAGTAAAGTAGAAGCGATACAGCTGAAGGGAATCCAGAGAAATCTGAGATGTCAGAGGACTTCATGTGCTGTGGTTGGTTGGAAGTTAGAGAACATAACCTGACAAATAATTCAGGCAGGTTTAAGAAGCTGTGAGACGCTCTTGGCTCACAACCAGTCAGAAAATCTCAGCCCTACAATGACTAGGGACTGAATTCTGCCAACAATCTGCATGAGTTTAGAAACAGATCTATCTCCAAGATCTCCAGAAAGAAAGGCAGTCCTGCCAACACACTGATTTCAGACTTTGCGAGACTCTAAACAGATTACCCAGTTGAGCCATGCTGTACCTGAACTTCTGACCTCCAATACTGTGAGACCCTAATTGGGTATTGTTTTCAGCTGCTGAGCCTGTGGCAGTTTGTTATGGTGGCCGTAGAAAGTGAATGCAGCATGCTGCGATGATTTGACTTTGTTATACTCTAAGATACTGACTTGCCACTTTTATCACTGTTAATCAGCCCCCTCTTGTCTTTGCTTCCTTTATTTCCCATGTAGATTCTCGTGTGCCATTGTAATCGTCCCTATGTAAGTATCCTCATCTCTTTTGTTCTTCTCTCCCTCTGTTGCAGTGCTGCTTGGACTTGACTGCACATAGCATCAGAACTGGGCTGGGGTTTAGCACAGTTGGTAGAGTGCTGCTCTGTACTCCCCGAGGCCCTGGGTTCCATCCCAACCATGGCAAAAATGGGGAGAAGATTGTGGTGATCCACTCCCAAAGCAATTCTGCAACAATCAGCCATTGAAAACCCTATGAATGGCCAGGCATGGTGGTGCATGCCTGTAATCCAAGAGACTCCAGAGGCAGAGGCAGGAAGATCACAAGTTGGAGACCAGAGGCAGTCTGCTTAATTTAGCGAGACCCTGTCTCAAAAAGTAAAAAAAAAAAAAAAAAGGACTGAGGGTGCAGCTCAGTGGTACAGAACTTGCAAAGCATGTAAGTCCAAGGCCCTGGGTTTAATCCTCAGTACCGTGGGAAAAAAAAAACATGAATGGCAGAGAAACACTGACATAGTGTCGTGCATGGCACAGTGCTGGGGAGTGTTTTGTTATGTTGTACATAGGATCCCAATGAGTCGGACCCGACTCAACAGCACCTAACAACAATATCAGAACCACTTCAGCCTCCTTAAAACAGGCTGCTGGGCCCCACTCTGAGAGTTTCTGATCCAGGAGGCCTGGTGTAGGCCTGACCCTGGTGTAGGCCTCATCCGTTTTTAATGATTCTGATGTTGCTGGGCTGGGGCCCACACATCAAGAAACTCTGCTTTGTTACAATCATCTTGATCTTCCTGTAGCTGCAACCAAGGAGCTGGGTGTCACTCAAGGAAAATTGCCCCAGCCAGTTTACTGCTTTTATTTACCTTCATGGTTATAGACCCTAAAGGAGGCCTTGATAACTGTCCACCTGTCCTTTCCCATTTCCCTAGTAATGTTCCCTTGTCTTTCCCATTCCCTCTGACCTCTCTTCTCAAACCTCCCATGTCCTGCCCACCCTTCAGTTTCTACAGATGACCTCACCAACCACACTTCAGTGAGGAAGTACAGGCCAGGGGACGGGAACTCCCTTGTCTTCCCACCCACAAGGCCTGCCCCTGCTGGAGGCTGCTCCGTGTTGCCTCTTGTTACCATGGAAGGATAGATCTCTGCCTGTCACCAGCGAGTCTCTCTTCCTGTGCTGGCATCCATTGCTCTCACCTCCCAAAAGGCTCTACTTCTTTAATCATAGCCTCCTTTCTTTGCTGTTAATGTAAGTGTGGATCTGAATTATTCTCTGTATCGCCGCCTTTAATCTGCTCTTGTCCTTGCATCATCTTCCAGCCACCATTTCATTGCTCTGCTCCCATTTACAGCAAAAATTCTTGAAAAAGTTGTCAATTCATTGTGTTTCTGTCTCCCCATTTCTCTTTTGCTCTTTTAAGAAATATGTGGAATAAGGATGCACTAAATAATCAATATTACATCAGATACTTGGTATTTATTGAGGTTTTCTTATGGTCTCCAGTTTTGTTGAGCTCGTGGACAAAACTCCCAAATATGACGTTAACAGCTAGTGATAAGTGCTCTGCAGAAGACAGAGGGTTTTCATGACTCATAAGGACATTCAAGAAATACATCTCGAACATCCACAGTGCACCAGGAATAGCTCTAAGTGCTGGGAAAACAGCAATGAAGAAAGAGACAAAGGCTCCTGTCCTCATAAACTTCTATTCTAGGGGAAGAATGTAGAAAATAGGCAACAACAATGAAAAGTAAAATGTGTATGTCATATGTTGACACATGCTTTAAAGAAAAACAAAATGGAGAGAGTTAGGAAGTGTGTACAGGGGTGGTAAATTTGAAGAGGGTGGTCAGGTAAGGATTCACTGAGGAGGTGCCCTTGAGTGAAGTCCTGAGGGAGGAAGAGGTGGTTGTCCAGATATCTGGGGGAAGAACATTCTAAGCAGAGAAAACTGTAGGAGTGAAGACCTCAGGGTAAAAGCAGGCCTAACCCAGTTGAAACAACAGGAGAAACTGCAAGGGATAACATGGAGGCCAGTCTTCCTGGAACTAGCTGAGCAAGGGAGAGAAAGGGGCATCCTGGTGAGAAAGGGGTATCCTGGGGGGCAGGGGTTGGCAAGTTTTCTCTGTAGGGGCTGGGATTTAGCTCAGTTGGTAGAGCGCTGCTCTGCAGTGTCTGAGGTCCCAGTTTCAATTCCCAGCACTGCAAAAATGGGAGCATGACCTAAGACAATCCTGAAACAATCAGCCATTGAAAACCCTATGAGGGGCCTAGCGCAGTGGTGCATGCCCATAATCCCAGCAACTCCAGAGGTGGAGGCAGGAAGATCGCAAGTTCAAGACCACAGGCAGTCTGTATAATTTAGCGAGACCCTATCTCAAAAAAGTAAAAAATGGGCTAAGGGTGCAACTCAGTGGTCCAGCACTTGCAGAGCATGGAAGTGTGAGGCCCTGGGTTCAACCCCCAGTACCAAAAACAACAACAACAATATCAAACAAAACAAAACAAAACAAAAACCTATGAGGGTTTCTGAGTTGGACACGACTCAATGGCACCTAATAACAACAACTTTCATAGACTGCATATGGTGTATTTAAAAAAAACAAAAATCGTTTTTTATTGGATAATTTTAATGTACAACTTAATGGGTTTCATTCTGACATGTATTTCATTGTGACATTTCCATATATGCATTTCATTGTACATTGCTCACATAACTTCCCCCTTAACCTCTTGTGCCACTCCTCCCTCATCTCCTACCCCCCCACCAATGGCCTCCTTTCTACTTGTATGTCTTTTTGTGGGAATATCTATCTATACACATGCAGCCTGATTTTGATTTAAGTCCAAACTTTCTTCTACAGTGATCTATCTTTTTACATTGTCAGCAGTATTACATGAATAATCTAGTCTGTTTGCATTATTGCCATCCTTTGGTATTGTGGTATTATTACAATTATTTCCCGAACTATTAAAGTTGGGCTGTTTACTTTGAGGTCAACCTCTCTCTCATTCCTTGCTCCTTGTTGGCCCTCTTCCCCCTCCCATCTTCTCTCATCATTGCATCCTTTTGCTAGATGCCTCCCTCCTTCTTTCCACTCCTTAAATTGTCTCTTCTCTGCTAAGTTTAAGTGAGGTTTTTATTATGTTCCAATTTATGTATAGGAGTTTTTCCTTCTATTAATTTTGATTCAGGACCCACATATGAGTGAGAACATGTGGTATTTCTCTTTTTGGGCTTGTGTTAGTTTGCTTAAGATAATTTTCTCCAATTTCATCCATTTTGCTGCAAATGACATAATTTCATTGTTTTGATTGCTGTGTAGTATTCCATTGTGTATATGTACCATAATTTTTTTATCCATTCTTCTGTTGTTGGGCACTTTGGCTGATTCCATATCCTTGCTATTGTGAAAAGTGCTACATTGAACATGGAGATGCAGGTGTCTTTGTGGTATGATGACTCATTTCCCTTTGGGTATATTCCCAATAGTGGTATAGCAGGGTCATATGGTAGATCTATTTTTGGTTTTCTGAGGTACTTCCATATTTATTTCCAAAGTGGTTGAACTAATTTACAGCTCCATCAGCAGTGTAAGAGGGTTCCCTTTTCTCCACAGGCTCTCCAGCATTTGGTGTTATTTGTTTTATAGATCTTGGCTGTTCTTACTGGGGTAAGGTGGAATCTCAGAGTTGTTTTGATTTGCATTTCTCTAATGGCTAGGGATACTGAGAAATTTTTTCCATGTGTTTCATGGCCTTATGAGCTTCTTCATTTGAGAACTGTCTGTTCAGTTCCTTTGCCCATTTCTGTATTGGGTTATTTGCTTTCTTGGGTATTGCTTTCTTGATTTTTTTTATAAAAGGTTTTCTCTGTAAAGTGGAAGATAGTAAATATTTGAAGCTTTATGTGTTATATATGGTTATAGGCCATGTATGGTTTCTGTTTTTGTTTTTTTTTTTTGTGGTAGGGGGGGTTAAACCCAGGGCCTCATGCTTGCATGCTTTGTGAGTGCTGGACCTCTGAGCTTGTACCCCCAGCCCACTTTTTTTTTTTTTACTTTTTTTTTTTTT
>VMDO01000798.1:193720-255099 GCA_007922755.1 Pedetes capensis | reverse complement strand
ATGGCCAAGATCAACAAAACAAATAACAACAAATGCTGGCGAGGTTGCGGGGAAAAGGGAACACTTTTACATTGTTGGTGGAGTTGTAAATTGGTGCAACCACTATGGAAATCAATATGGAGGTACCTCAAAAAACTAAAAATAGATCTACCATATGACCCAGCTATAACACTATTGGGAATTTACCCAAAGGGAGATGGGTCATCATACCACAGAGACACCAGCATCTCCATGTTCAATGCAGCGCTTTTCACAATAGCAAAGATATGGAATCAACCAAAGTGCCCTTCAACAGAAGAATGGATAAAAAAACTATGGTATATATACACAATGGAATGCTATTCAGCAATCAAGAAAAATGAAATAAGGTCATTCGCAGCAAAATGGATGGAATTAGAGAAAATTATTTTGAGTGAACTAACGAGCTCAGAAAGAGAAACAACACATGTTCTCACTCATATGAGGGAGCTGACTCAAAATTACAAGAAGGAAAAATCCTACTCAAAGGTCAGATCATAATAAAAGGGGGGGAGGGAAGATAAGAATGAGGTCAATATAAATGGAACAGAAATCACATGTAATTGTTCTAACAAGATAAAAACAAAGACCACTACAGGAAAAGTTTCTATCTTAAACAGAAATGGAACCCAAGGACATATAGAAAAATACTACATAGTAAAAGATAGAGAAGACTTGGATGGGAAACTTAGATGGGAAGTGGGGGAGGGGGGAAACATAGGGGAGGGTACGGGGTAACCTATATGAATAATGTTTATCAAATTGCATATATGAAAATTGTCACAATGAAAAGCATGTCAAAATGAATCACATTATGATGTACATTAAAAATTTCTAATAAAAAAAAGTGAGTGTGTATGACTTTGACAGAAAATCAAGAAAGTGATGGAAAAAGGTATTTTACAAATGCATGTATTCCAGTTATTTTGCTAATGATGTTCTTATTTTGTTCATTGTAATAAAGAGTTTCTGGAAATAGAATAGTTATTGTCATAATATTTTGATTTGAAATTGGCAGTCAAAGGGTTAAATGCAAGTTAGTGTAATTATTTATCATTGAGTAGCCTTAAGGGACAGATATTGACATAATACATATGAAACAAAGTAATTCCTCCTAGCACCTGATTTTTTGTATTGTTTCCTTAATCTTCAAGGAAAAGTTAACAGTTACTCTGTGATCTTTGACGTGCTTATTTAACTTGCCTGTAGGTTATAACTCGAAATGAACTCATGCTGGAAGAGACTAGAAACACCATCACAGTTCCAGCCTCTTTCATGTTGAGGATGTTGGCATCACTGAATCATATCCGAGCCGGTAAGAACCAATAGTGTACCATTAAAACCAGTATTATATTTTAAAAACATTATTTAAGATCTACTTCAAAGGAGTTTGTATAATTTCCTTAATATCTCAAAATGAAAGCAACTTCCAAACTACAGAATCTACGAGTGCTTGATGATTTTAGCACAGTGACTTACTTCCTTATGAGCTAGATTTTTTGAAAAACAGTTAAATTGAAAAGACAGAGTCACTGGAAAAGTATTATCAACTATTCTTTTCTTCTCAGAGTAAAGGACCATCCCATAAACCTTAAGATATATTAAATATACTTTAATATTTGGTTTATTCAAAATCAGTAATAGCCTAGATTAAAAATAAATGTACTAAGAAATAAAAGATACCTTAGGGAGTTTTTTTTCAATTTTTTTTTTGTTTTAGATGATAAACTAAATTCAGTGACACAGATACACAAAAATACATGTATTATAACTGATACCCAAGAGGAAATTGAGTAGTCTATATTCATAACAATAGAAAAGGTTCAACATTTATCATAAAATATTTATCAAAAAGAGTGTTTATCACTCTTCACTGATTTTATAAATTTCTTCACATGTCAGATATTGTCCTTAGGTGCTGTCAAGTCAGTGTCCAACTCATAGCGACCCTATGTACAAAAGGTGAAACACTATTTTCAGTGTTTCTCTGCTGTTCATAGGGTTTTCAATGGTTGACTGATTTTTGGGAGTGGGTTGCTGGGTCCTTCTCCCAAGCCTACAGCACCTGGTGTTCCCTGTCTGTCTCCCATCCAAGGACTAACCAGGCCCAACCCAGGCCACACATCTGATAAATGTTAAAGTCTGAATTTGAATCTGCCTTCCACTGCTTTACTTCCCTTTGACCTGTAAATTTCATTTACAGCATATTTTCACCTCATCACTATGACACTCAAGCCTCTGGATGATCTGGTCTCAAACTACATTTTTAGTTGATACACTGTATTCTTTCCTTCTGTAACCACATCAGCCACTCTAGCCCTTTTTGAATTTGGGAATACGCAAAACTCTTTGTCTCTTTGGAGTTTTTATAATTGTATTATCCCTTCCCATCCTGACTTTTTCTTAAGATAACTTCTGCATATCTTACCTGAAGTCAATATAAGCAGTGGATTAAACATCACTTCCTCAGAGAGACAGGTATTCCAGGAAGAGTAAACAGCACATGACTTTTTTCTAAGCCATAGTGGAGAAAACATATTAAATGTGAAAAACAAAGAAGCCTTATATGTGTGCAATTAAAAGAGTTAGAAAATAATTCTCAAATTGTAAATATTAACTATCACCAGGAAAATGGAAAATTTCAAGTGAGCAAAACAAAAAATAAGCTTGTAAACAAAAATAATACTAGTCTAACAAAATGTTGGGCTTGGGGTTTAATTCAGTTGGTAGAGTGCTGCTCTGCGTTCTTGGAGGTCCTGGGTTCGATCCCTAGCTCTGCAAAAATGGGAGCAGGACCAGTCAGCCCACTCCTGAAACAATCAGCCATTGAAAACCCGATGATTAGCAGAGCAGCACTGACATGGTGCTAGGCATGGTGCAGTGCCAGGGAGTGTTTTGTTCTGTTGTACATAGAGTAATTATGAGTTGGACCTGACTCCATGTCACCTAACAGCAGCAACAAAATGTTAAGCAGTACTTCTTTGGATTTCTGTGTTATTCGTCACTGTACCATCTTTCAATCCCTTTTATTCAATAATGTGTTACCTTTAATACTCATCCATTTGGATTTCAGAGTTGAGAATACAGCATTTTATACATCAAGAAAAAACATTTGTTGATTATCACTTCTAAAGCATGCTTCCCCTTTATAGTTTATGTGGTGGTTGGCTCTTCCTGGAGAGTTTGCCTGTAGAAAACTGAATCTCTTTCCACTTGTACAGGAACATGTGTTAAACAGGTGCCAGTGTGGCAGTCATTTGTTAGCTCATAGCTGCTGCCAACATCTTTGAATTTAGGATAGATAAGATGTTTTATAATACAAAAATCCCCTTTTTCCCATTTCTTTTTGTCAGTAGTCAAAAATCGACAGCTTCAAGTTGGTCTAATCAGCTCATCTGCTTGTTTGTCTTATGCAAAAGACTAGATGGAATAAGCTATGGGAGAATTTATATTTCTGCAGCTTTTATCCTTATGATATGTAGTTATACCACTCTTTTCTCTTCTTCCCTTCCCATGTGCAATAATGTATGCATATTGAAGAGAGTTAGGAGTGGACTTTGGCCAAATAAGCACATCCTAGCCATGGCTACTTCAGCCCATCTGTTACTCCAGAAAGCTTCCTGGGAGGTCCATGGGATAAGTATGAGACACCTCCTTCAAAGTAGAGCTGTGATTTTTAGTGAAGAGTCCTCTTCATTATCACCTCTGGGACTTTTTAAAACTACAAATACCTGGTCATAACCCCTAAAGATTCTGATTCATGCTGTCTGAATAGGGTTTGATCTGCTAAAGTGGTTTTTTTTATTTGTTTGTTTGGTTTTTGTACTGGGGGGTTGAACCCAGAGCCCTGAGCATACTGCTTTCAAAAGTAGACAGTAGAGCTTAGAGCTCTACCACTAAGCTGCACCCCCACTCCCTTTTTAATTTTTTTGTCTTGAGTCAGGGCCTTACTAAGTTATGCAGGCTGCCTCAAACTTGGATGACTCCTGCTTCAGCCTTCCAAGTCATGGGGATTGCAGGTGTGTGCCACTGCGCCTGGCAAGTGTTGTTTTTTGTTTGTTTTGTTTTGTTTTTTGTTCTTGTGTTTTGGTTTTTATTTAAGCAATCAAAATTAGGGTTAGAGATGTTAGCTCAGTGGTAGAGTGCTTGCCTAGAATCCCCAAGACCCCAGGTTCAATCTCTAGCACTAAAATAAAAAAATATATATATTCTCATGAATAATGCACTAAATACTTCTAGCCTAGGGCACTTGTTGAGACACAAAGGCTGTGTGACATCTCTAGAAGACTTGAGAGGCTTTGGAAAGATGATAATGGTATATATGGATCATTTTAGCCTCTTTTAGACTCTTAATTAGAGTCTGAACAAGTTCCTCCCCCTCTTAAAATTCTTTTGTTTCCAAATGTTCTTAAGATAGAGTCCAAATACGTTAACATGTTTTATGAAATTCTGCATTATCTCTCGACATTTCTTCCTTTCATACCTCGGGACCTTAGCACATGGTGATCTAGGTAATCATAGTTTTTCTGTGATGAGTTTGCAGAGCCTGTCATCAAACCAAGTTCAGTCACATACCAAGTCATATACACATTCACTCTATCAGCAGCTGATGCTGACTTTCTTCCAGAATATACCTAATACTCATCTAACCTTGGTCTCCTTATTTCTCCTGGTGGCCTCTTACAGTCTGATTTTTGCACAGCAGCCAGAAGTTTGAACAAACTGTTTCTTTAAAAAGTAAGGTAATAAATAACTTCGACTTTATGGGCCACATGGTTTCTGTTGCAAACACTCAGTTCTGCCATTATAATACAAAGCTGCCACATGCAGGATGAAAATGAATGGATGTGGCTCTAATAAAACTTTTTTTAAAAGCAAAAACAGGCCACGAACTAGCGACCCCTTTTCTTACAAATTAAATCACCCACTCTTAAAATTCTCATTGGCTCTCCATTGCTCTTAAAATAAAACCCAGATTTCTTATTCTGGTCTACACAGCCCAACATGACCTAACCCTGCGAGCTTTGAATTTTCACTCCTTCCAAGTTTTGCTCAGCTCACTAATAATTTCAATATAGCGAGCTATATGTTAGCTATCCTTGCCGCTCTCCTCTTCGAATTCAAGCCTGTTAGCACATGTAGGTACTTTTACTTGATGTTGCCTCTGCCTGAAAGACATTGCCCCTAGAACTTCACAGCTCCAATGTCACTCACCTCCTTGGAAGTCTTTCCTGGTCACCCAGTCTGAAGTTATCTTCTCTTATCTTCTCTTATCTTCCCTCTTATGCAGTCCCTCTGTTCACTGCTTTATTTTGTTCAAGTACCTATCACTCTAACTTTTCATCTATTTATTGCCTTATTACAGGTTAAAAGAGAAAAATACATTTTTATCTTGTTTTTCTATATTTTTCTTCTGTTAAGTAAGCTGATGAAAAGCCAGAGATCTAGGGTTTTGTTGTTTGGTTTCTGTTGTTTTCTTTTACAGTACTGAGAGTTGAACCCAGGACCTCGTACTTGCTAGGCAGATGTTTTACTGAGCAACATCCCTCAGTCCAGAGACCTAATTTATCTTATCTCCACCTGGATCATTAACTTCTAGAACAGTGCCTGCCTGCACAGAATAATTGAGTAAATGAATGAAGTTCTAGTATCAGGTCTTTGGCTAATGATAACTTTTATATCCTTTTTCTCAAGAAAGTAAGTAAATTCTTTGCAAAGGATAGCATGGAAAATAAAACATTGTTTTTATTGAATACAAATTCCTTTTGGGGAATTTTCTTCATGTCTTCCTTGCCGGTCCCGCAACCTAGGAAATTTCCTCTCTCTTCATATCATGTCTTCCTTTGTCAAAAATCATTTCCTGAAGAACTATTCTCAGAGAGAATAAGGAATCTTTCCACAAATGCAAACTTTATTTACAAAATCAATTTGGCATTGTCTACTTTTGAAAGCAGTAGCGACAGAAGTGATTATAATTTCCAGTTTTCACTTAAAAGGACTCAGTGTTCCTCAGATTTGTGAACGTTTTGAACTGCCTTGCATTTTTACTACTTCAGTAGCACTTTGAATAGAAGATTGCATTTAATTTATTCTTAGAAACTGAGTTTACATTCTGATGACTCTGGCAGTTAAAGGATTTGGATTTGAGGAGACAGCAGCTGTTCTGCCCTCTTCATTCCAGAAGCCACGGTCAGTCCTTCTCTAACTGGGTGTGAGAGACTCTTGGCCCGCACTTGTCTCCATAGGGCATGCTTCAAACTGCAGAGTGCTAACCTCTGCCACAATCTCCCTGACTTACAGGTCATGATGCTGCTTCTTTATTCTCTATTTTTCCATCTCCATGTATAGTGTGACAACCAAAGGGAACGTGATTAAGAAGCCCATAAACTTTGAAATTGGCTGCTACTTCTTCTTTATGCTCTACTAACATGGCAGAATAGGTTTCCTGATTATAATTCATCATGTCTGCAATTCCCATTTATAGTATGTACTTAAGTAGAGTGACAACCTAATGTTTGGGTCTTTCATCAAAATATATCACACAATATAAATAATGTAATCTTATAGGCTGGTGGTATAGGGCAGTGGAACATCACTTGCATAGCATGCACAAGAAGACCCTGGGTTTGATCCTGAACATCTCTTAGGAGGCATTTTGTTGGTCAGAAATCCTACTGTGTTTAGATTCCTTAATGATCTTTGAAGGTCTATTCAAATCTTATTTTGTTCATTTACTTTATAAATATGTATTGAATACTTATAGCAGCTGAAATTTGTATCATTAAATTTATAAATCTTATACATACACATTATCTAATTTTTTGACATTGGATTGTAGTCCACAGAAGGAGATGTCATCTCACTCACTTGGACAGTTAAACATGTAGTCCCTTCTGTCTATTGCCCTTACTGCACTGGTGACCTAAGATCCCATGGGAATGTTTTAAGCCTCTGTAGATAATAAGCAAAATCTAGGATTTGAGTTTCTTTTGCTGTGGACAGTGGGACTGAACTGTTCACCATATGCCTGACTTTTGATGTTATCTGGGGGAAAGTTTCTGTGGCATAAATGTTGTAGATTCCATCCTTGTGGTGGTAGTGATTTTATGCTGTTGCCTTCTTCATATACCACCAATGTGATGTAGCTTATCTTCACCCAACTTATTTATTTACTAAACTTTCATTGAGGAGTTGGGAGTGGAGGTCAGGGGTAGAGTGCTTGCCCAGTGTGCACGAGGCCCTGGATTTTATCCCCAACACTGCAAAAACCAGCAAAACAAAACAACACCACTTTCAGTGAACGTCTTGTAGTACAAGCTATAGTATGCTATAAGAATTCAATACATATTTATAAAGTAAATGAACAAAATAAGATTTGAATAGACCTTCAAAGATCATTAAGGAATCTAAACACAGGTCCTGAGGATATGAAGATAAAAAAATAATTCTTGTCATACGGGAACTCAAATCTAGTTGGCAAAAAGACAGGTAAATCAGTATTATTGCAACTGGGATCATCATCACAAGTTTCATAGAAGCCCTTCTAGAATGTACAGGAGGGAGTTCCTAACTCTGCAGATGGAGTATGTGGAAAAAGTCAGGCAGATCTTTTATTGCTAAGGAATTGGGCAGATGCATCCCAAGGAAGAGCCTGCAGCCGTAGGTAGCCCTGTGGCATAAGATCCCATCAGATCTCGGAATCTGAGGCCAAGCGGGGGCAGGCCTGGCTAGTACTTGGATACGAGACCGCCTGGGAACACTAGGTGCTGTAGGCTTGGGAGAAGGACCTGGCAACCCACTCCCAAAAATCAATCTGCCATTGAAAACCCTATGTACAGCAGAGACACACTGACAATAGTGTTTCGCCTGTTGTATGCAGGGTCGCTATGAGTCAGATACCGACTCGATGGCACCTAACAACAACAATCCCAAGGAAAGGAACCCCAGGTGTTAGTGATGGAAGCTTGAGAGCGCTTGCTGTACTCTCACCACAGTTCTTACGGATTCACTTTAGTTCTTAACTTAGATAAATATTCTACCCTTGAGGGCAGGAACTGTATTTTGGGCACCATTGTAGTCTCAGGTTTTAGCACAATGTCTAGAACATGGTAGATATTTAATTTTAAGAAATCTTTTTCCAAACAGTTCTCTGGAAATGGTGCTTGTGTTTTTTTTGTGCAGCCCCACTTTCGTACCCCTTGATAGTACCTGATATACCACCTTAAAACAGCCTGAGGAACAGTTTGAAAACCACTGCAGGAAAATGGGATATGTCAAGATGGTTAGAAATTTTTGTTTTACAATGATAGGTATAACCAGAGCTAATGATGCTATGTCTTTATTCTTTTTTCATTAACTTCTAGAGGCAAAATAAAGAAACTTACCTACACATAGTAGCGGGCTTGTTTTTACATAGTTATGTTTTGAATTATGTGTGTCTTTATTGGTTTTAAATAAAGGCATAGATAATTATTTATAATTGTAATACTAAATGTATTTCTCTTTCACAAAGAGATTCTCATGTCTGTGTTTTCCAGACCGGTTGGAAGGTGACCGATCAGAAGGCTCTGGTCAGGAGAACGAAAACGAGGATGAAGAATAATCAACTCTTTTTGGCAAGCACTTAGCTGTTCTGAAATTTGTATAAGACATTTATTATATTTTTTTCTTTACAGAACTTTAGTGCAATTTTAAGGCTATGGGTTTTTTTGGAGTTTTTCCCTTTTTGGGGGATAACCTAACATTGGTTTGGAATGAGTGTGTGCATGAATTTGGGAGAGTGTATAAAACAAAACTAGCAAAATGTTTATAAAACTTTTTGCCTTGTATGAGGAGTGCTAGAAAATGCAAAGTGCAATATTTTCCCTAACCTTCACATATGGGAGCTTGGATCAATGTTGAAAAATAATTTTCATTGTAGTGAAAATGTTGGTTCAAATAAATTTCTACACTTGCCATTTGCATGTTTATTGCTTTCTAATTAAAGAGACTGGTTGTTTTAAGATATCTTAAATTTGACTTTTTATTTAATGCCTTGCTACTTTGGTCTATGTTTCCCAGTAAAAAAAAATAATAGAGTGTACAGGTGTGTTAAAGCTACTACACCTTTAAGGACTAATTATAGGGGAAACTGAGGCATCTGTGGCAGCCCAGGTAAACCTGGAAGGGGAATTAGAAAAACCTGCATTCCCTGGGCGACTTGGCAGAAGGAAGTTTTTGTTCCCCAAGGAAAGGTGAGGAAGGCAGAGAACAGGAGAATTAAGCGGGCTTTTGGAGGGAAAAGTACCTTAGACAGACAGGGAAGATGGTGAGCCTGAGAGAAGGGAGAGGCATGCGTGTGGTTACAAGAGAAAGAAGTGAAGGGCAAGCAGAGAGAAAGGAAAAAGAAGGAAAAAAAGACCCCAGTCTTCAACAAGGGAAGACTGTCTATTCTGTAGATTTAGTAACTTTTTCCACTTTGACTTCTATGTGATAGGATCACATAGAAGGGTCTTTTTCATTTTTCTTCCCTAAGTACTTTGTCTTCATCTGAAGTCATCATCTGTCATGGTTAGTGGTACCTCATCACACCTCCTTCGCTGAGCATCACGGAGAATTCACATTAGTACGAGCTACCCCGGAAGGTGCTGGCTTCTGGTCTCCCTCTCCCCATTCTACATTTCACTGCAAGTTGTTGACTGTCTAATTTCTAATTTCTAGTCTTCTTAAGTCTAGTGTCCCCCTCCACTCCAGCCAGGCTTGCATATCCTATACCGAGGCCTGTGTGTCTTATAGGTTCTGGTCTGAAAATGCTTGTGTAGACCTGACCCTTCAGTCAGCCTCCCTTCTACGCCTAGGTTTTCATTCTGCTTGTGTCTTCCCCTCAACCTAATTATATGCTCATTAAGATATGCTGATTAATTTCTCAATCTAAGTATATGCTCACATCTCTTCAATCTGTTTGCAAAATAGTCTTTTCTCAGCACGAAATTATTCTCTATTATAGTGTGCTTTCTAGTTCCTCTCTTCCTCTTATCATCCAGTTGAGCATTGTGCACACCCATGGCTACTTTTTGGTGCATCCTTGATATCCAGAGCCTCTTTCAGAAGCCAAACCTGCCAGGTAGGAGAGAAGCAGTTGATTTTGCTGCCTCCTAATGCCTGGCAGGCAAAAAATTGAGTATGGCAGCATGGTGTGTCCACTGTTGATGGTGCTTATCGTATATTTGTTACAACAGCTGACCTTAATTGTTGAGTGTTTATATGTCTCTTTGTGCTTAATTAGCAGGTAGCTAAAATGTTCCTATTATTTTAAGAAATATAAATACCCTGGAGAAGGAACGAAGTCAGATACTAAGAGTGAGACATACCCTGTCTCCAGCTGGCACACGAACAGTCTCACAGGGATAGCCACGTAGAGCATCAATTCTCGTGTGGAGAACAGAGACCTTTCCTCCCCACAAGACAGCTGCAAGCCCAGTGATGCCTGCTGCTGACAGAACATAGGTTAGCTTTGTGCATTATTGTGGCTGGGTGCCATCGAGTAGCCACAGCAGATGAAACACTCCCTGACGCTGTGCCATGCTTGGTACTATGTCAGTGCTTCTCTGCTATTCATAGGGTTTTCAATGGCAGATTGATTTTTGGGAGTGGGTTGCCGGGTCCTTCTCCCAAGCCCACAGCCCCTGGTGTTCACAGGTGGTCTCCCATCCAAGCACTAACTAGGCCTGACCCTGTTTAGCTTCCAAGATCTGACGGGATCTGACGCCAGGGTGGTACAGCTCTATACACCTTGTGCGTAGAGGAAAGCAACTCTGGTGGCTCAGTGAGGTCAACTGTAGCTCAGCATCTAGCTCTTACCCTGGACAAAGGCACATACATACCCATATTAGAAAACCTGGTGACTGGCCAAAAAGGGTGAGGGAAGAGCTTTAACCAAACAGAACAGATTTCTAGAAAGTGCAGAGATCTTAATTTCTTGTCCCACTTAGCTCTGTGCCTTGCTCAAATCATTTGACTTCTCCAGGCTTCTGTTTCCTCCTCTATATGGGGGGGGGGAAGTAATTATATTTGCACTCCCTCCCTCCCCCCATGTCACGGGGGCTACTAGGTCCATAGCACATATTTCTTCCACAGTATTAAAGCAGCAATATGTTTATGCTCTAGAAAGGTACTGGAAAACAGGATAGAAGGTACTAGAGGACTCAGTGATATCAAGGAGTAACTGGGAGGAAAAGTGACAGAGCATAATCCAAGTGGCACATGTCCACTCTGATGCAGGATGTTGGTTGGGGACAGGTGTAGGAACTTTGTACATTCTGCTTATTTTTCCTGTGAACCTAAAACTGTTCTGAATTTTTCTTTACGTTCATCAAAGGAATTAGCTGCCCGACACACAGTGATTCTGTAGAGGATTTTAGTGTCGGTTATTCAGGAGTTGGGCAAATCAGACAAGTAGTCAGCAAAGAGAGAACATTTTAGAGGCAGAGTAACAAGTCCTGACCGCTTCCAGGATTTGGTGTGTGGGGGTGCAGAGAGTCAGGTAGCCAGACCCTAGTGTTCACTTGCCCATCAGAAAAAGGAAGGGGACTTCAGTGGTGGCAGGTGAGGGGCTGGGGGAGGGTGTTGGGTTTGTTCCCTAAGGTGGTTCTCTGTTTTAGTGCTGTAATCTGCCACTCACCCTCTGACTTTGGTTATGGGATGGAAAATACATATCTGTTGATTGGCTGACAGATGATAAAGCACTAATGTTCATTCAATGTCCTTCAAAAACTTTGGGTCTAGAGTGTTTCTTGGGCACGGTGAGGAGCAGTCATTTAACAGTATGCCATGAGTTGAACTGCCTTGTGGGAATTTAGGAAAAATGCATGGATGGGTATACCCCTGCGACTTTAACACAGGCACCGTCCCCTGTTACATAGTAATCTGCCCCTGGGTTGGTCCTCTTTTCAGCCCATGGAGAGGCTAGAGATAGGAATGTAGCTGCAGAAAGTGGGGAAAGGGGGAGAGAGGCATCCAGAAACATCCAAGTACAAACACAATCTCCACAGGTATACACATACCAAAAAATTTAATCAGGTAAACAAAACTATTCTAGATACACTTGTACTTATAAATACTGATTTATAATAATCCCAAGCATTTTTTATCTTCAAAAATCATCCAAAACTTCAAATATACTTCAGGATTAGTTTGGAGTTTTTGAAGTTTGTTTTTTAACTATTTCTGCATATGGGTGGTGATTATCAGAACACAGCACAGGACTGTCCCTTATGCATGTCCTCATCACTAGTTGGCCCATTTCTAGGCACACAGACTTTCTACTGCTGTGCTGTGATCTTGTCCACCAAGCCCAGTGATCCTCTAGGACTATCTTTTCCTCTGGGAGGGACTAAAAAGCCCATCATTTGTGGGATTTCAAAATGGTGGTGTCCAAAGGAAAAGCAAGTGGCTGCCAACTCCTAAGCCATTAATCCTGCTCAGGAAAACGCTTCCTGAAAGAGATACACCAAGCTTTATGTATTCTCTGAAACATAACACTGACCAAAATTGTGCTTTTGGTAATGTTGTATAGATTTGTATTTGTGCTTTGAATTATTTCCAACAAATCAATCACTTTCCTTGGGTCTTCATTTTTTCTTTTACCTTTTTTTTTTAAGCCTGGCCAACAGATGTTAATACTTCCTGAGCACCTTGGTTGAAAGTCATTCTTTCCACCTACCTAATAAAGCCCAGCTGACCTGCCCTGATGACAAAGACTTCTACGTATCATCCTTGAAAGGCTACAAAGCCAGCTCCTGCCCTCTCCTAGCCCCACAGCCAACACCTGGAGTTTGGCCCTGGCTCTGGCTTAAATCACTTTGAGACCTTGGACAGTTTCTCTTGGTCCTCCAGGATTCTGTGTGTCCCATCTCCCTGACCCACAAGAACAGTACCAGTCTGCCCCTTCCTGTAGACATTCGTGGCTGATCACAGCCATGTTCCTGTGCCTCAGGTGAAGACTGACCTCCCCTCTCCCTCACAGGCTTCCTCTGGGGTTGTGTGTACACTGCAAGGATCCGAGTTCCTGTCCCGCCTCTTCCATCTTGAAAGGCTGAGATCTGGGAACCAAGAGCCACAGCTAATCAGTCACTGTCCCTGATAGAGCTGTCCCCAGCACCTAAAGGCACTTCATGGAGAGACCGTCCCTTCTGGGTATAAGGAAGATCAAGGCTGAATTTATGTTGTCATTTAGGATTCTACACATCATCTTTAATAGCCATTCTTCAGGGCACTATAGAAACATTCTATCTTTGGGCAAACAGGCCACTCATGTGGAGGAAAGACATTTTTAATAGAAAAGATCTCTTTTTGCTCCTGCAAACCTCTTGTGTTCCAAACACTGCCCAGCCTTTTGTCCTTCCCTGGTTGCCTTCTTTTCCTCTCCAGATCCTGTGTTTCCTAGAAGCCCTTTGGCACTGCACAGCCAAAAATTCCCATGGCAACCACCCTCCACACCTCCAGTCTAGGATAACAGGTTGTTTTGTTTAGTTTTTTTTTTTTTTTTTTAATCTCACTTGTAGAGGTCCCTTTAAAATAGGAATAATTCAGCCCCTCACAGAGTTACACTGAGAAGAAAAACCACAGGTTCACCTTTATCTGTATGGAGGTTCTGTGCTGGGTGCTTCCCACATATTTCTTCCTGTAATCCACACAATTGCCATAGGAAGGAGGCCTCCCCAGATCTTACGTGTCTCCACACAATAAGGTAACTGAGATGAGAAATACTGAGGAACTTGCCCAAGAACACCCAGTTAGTAAGCAGTAACATGGGAATGTGAACTCAAAACCAGTCCACATCAGCGCTGTTCCCACTATATCCCACCATATCCCACCTCCCTGGAGTGAGGTGACACAGCATTGGGAAGTACCTAACTAGAACATGCTCTCAAATGTCTAACAGGCCAGGCACGTGGCACGATCTAACAGGTGCTGGCTCTTTGCCTTCTCTCAGCCACTTCATCCTCATGCTTCCTTCCAGGCAGGAAATGGATGGGCTCCAGGCTGGACTTCTTTCATGAGTGTATCTTGTGGTTCGTCCAGAGACATGTCTCTGACCTGCAGTCATCTTAGTTACATCTGAACAGATTACCACAACCTCTCACTGCAGTGAAGCACCTTTCCCCCCTCTCTTGACCTAGACTCCTTGGCCTATTGCAAATACTGAGTTAGGCTCACTGGTGGTTTAATTCTTTGCAGAAAGACTACACAGCAGCTCTGCAAAGGAGAAGCGAAGACAGTAGCACCAGAAGGCCACCGTCTTAACACTTCTCAACCCTGCTGCTCCAGGAGCAGTGAGTTGCTTAAGATCATGCACCTGGGCACAGCCAGTACCTGGGAGCCCCACTAGATCACACATGTAAACAGACTAGCCAGGTGGGCCAAGGCCACCAAGGCGGAGGACTGTCATGGTGGAGGAATTCAGAGCAGAGCTTCCTGCCAGAAGCCCGCAAGCACTCAGGTGGCTCTTCGCAGCCACACTGCTGCCACCTAGTGTCTAAGGCCCTGAGCGCCCATGTTGGTGTCTGGCCAGGGAAAAGGCAGAGCTGTGCGCTCTGTGGTGCCCACCCAGTGTTTTCTGGGTCACAGCTCCCTCCACAGGGGGTATCCAAAGCCCAGCACAGGGGCCACGTTGGGGAAATCTTGGTGAAAGCAGCATGCCAGGACAGTACCCCTAAAACTGGTCCTGTCAAAATCAAAAGACAGAACACTGAGGTATTTAAGCAAACGAGTGGCTGAATGTCCTTCCCACCTGCCACTGTCCCTGGGTCCCCTCAGGAAGGCCGGGGGCCTGCTGCCGCACAACAGCTAGCAGCTAAGGAGCCAGGGTCTTGTCAGGGGTGCTAAGCTTCTGCACTACAGGCAGGTGTTTTCCAAAAGGCCTCTGTGGAACTTCAGAAATGCGTGGGATTATCTTTGTCCTGTTCCCCCACACCCTTCTCTCTCCAGAGCTCAACTCGTCAGATGTGAATTCCTGAATCTGCAAGGTAGGGTTCTAGTTACCACACATCCTCAGGACTCAGCTCCAACTGTCTCCTACTCCACAAGACTGTCCCTAACCTCAGCTAGAAATGCCCCCTCCCTCCAGGGCCTGTTCCAGAGTCACTATCCAACCGTGCACCATATCATGGTAGCATCTCCCAGGTGTCGCTCCGTCAATTGGAGTGAAAACCCTGAGTGTTGCTGTCCTAGTGCACATCTCGGCACTTTGCACACAGCAGACACTGTCTCACTGATGAAGCAATGAATGGATCTCACTCAGTTAAAAAAAAAAAAAAGGGGGAACCAGTGAAATGCAGTATTTTGAGGTTTAGGTGAAATCCTGTTATGTCCCAGCTAGTTTAGGGACAGCCACTGAGGGACTGGGAGTTGTGGGGTCCTTTCCATTGAGTCCAGCCTGGTACAGTAGAGAGGCTTCTCCAACGCTGGGGTCCCAAGCCAACTTACAGCACTTGACCATGCCTACCCACCAACCCATCCCAGAGGTAAGTCTCTATGTCCTGCTCCACCTGTGCACAGCAGTCAGGACTGTGGTCCCTTCGGAGACTGGACAGGTGCTCGAGAAATATCATACACGAAACATAAGCCAGCCCTGGACTTAGCAATGCTGCCTGGGAGTTAAGAGCAGTCTGTTTGACCTGCACATCAGGAGCAGAAGTCACAGGCGCACCTGTCTTCTGTCCTCTACCACTCCCACCCAGAACCCCAGGCAGTCCCCAGCACATGGCTGACCCAGAGTAAGTGGCATGATGAAATCAGTCAAACAAAGGCAGCAGACCCCAGGGCGCCTCACCACACAAATCCCACACCTGCTGTTCCATCTCACCCTCTTCTCCCACTCATGTCTGGGTGGTTGGCATTCCCGCAGGACTGTGCTCTAGACAGCCAAGTTGCACAAGGACCCTGGGCCAGGATAGGCTCGTGGCACTTCACAAGTCCACTAGGAACTGCCTTCAAAGGTATGTAAATGCTGGTCCCTAGGAACTGCCTTCAAAGGTATGTAAATGCTGGTCCCTGTCTCTAAGTTACAAATTCAGAAAACATCAAAGATAGAAGCTAGAAATGAGCTTGGAGCCCTTTAGGTCCAACTCCCCACTCCCTTTTCCCATTTCACAAATGGCCTGAGAAGCAACAAGATGTCCCAGATGACATGTGCAAAGGCTGAGCTGGGCCAAGGCCCAGGCTGCTACCTCGAGGCCTGGTATTCAATTTTATGTAACTGTCCCAGGGCTGGCATGATAGTCCCTGCTGCTCCTGCGAAAGTCAGGCCAGCTATTTTAACTGGCCAAAAATGTCCCGCAGCATCTGCCCACTGAGGCTTTCCTGCATGAAGAGATTCCCTCCAGTAAGTCTCTCTACTGCCATCTTGGTAAGACTGGGATGTGCCCTAATCAAATGGGTTCTGTTGTTTATTTTTAATTCTGGAAATGAAACACCACATACCTGCCCCTTTCGATCTTTTATAGTGGTTTCTCCCTTCTCTTGAAATACCAAAGAATCTTTCAGTAAGGAGGGAGGGTAGGGTGGGCCCCATTCTGGTGGCCTGGGGCTGCCCCTAATAGCACCAGCAGGAGGCACCATGGCAGGCCAGTTCATAACCAGGACAGGTGTGGGCAGTCCATCTGGGGCACTCTGCTCCTGGGTGCTTTCTGTGAACCACCTGGTCTAGTACCAATGGCACGCAGAACCTCAGGGATGGTCCTACAGTTAAGAAGTGCCTGGCTGTCCTCTGAGGTGTGCTGGGATGGGGTGGCCTCCAGAGGCCTCTGGGATGGTGCATGGCTGGACGCCAGGACAGAGGTTTTTGTAGCTTCCTTCCAACCTATGCTCTCCAGTCGTCCTCTACACCCACTTCCCAAACTGTCAAAGCCACATCTCCACCTGCTTTTTTTGTGCATTTTTTTAAATGCCTCTGGCTCCATCTCTGGGACTCAGAAGCAGCTGCCTGGAGCCCCACAGCACACGGAAACGTTATTTTTAGTCCTCCTGGTGGCTGTGCACCAGATGTTTCCTTCCCCTCATGTGGCCCGCTGTGCACAGTGACGAGTTCCAGGACCCCTGGCCAGGCAGTAGTGGGATTCCTTCCGTGGGCCAGCAGCTCTGGCTCCAGCTCCCTTCCACCCTGAGGCCCTCATCTTTGTTCCGCAGCTAAAATGTTCCCTTCTTCGATGCTCTGCAGCTGCAGCCTCTGACTTGCAAGAGTTCTGCTGCCTCGGCGGCCCCCAAACCCAGCCCCTGGGCCAGTCCGTGCCATGAACAAGACCCCTGGCAAAGCCTCCTCCCCAAATAGGTTGATTTTGGCCTCAGCCTCAATGGCTTTGGCCAAGCTGGTGGCATAACTGTCCAAGGACTTGTGCACTTCAGCTTTCACATGCAGAATAGAATTCTTGGCAGCCTCTGAGGGAAAAGGCAGAGAGAAGGTTAGCAGAGGAGCCAGGACCCATGGCTACCCCAGGCATATGGTTCCTGGTGACTTGCTGCCACTAGGGAGTTGGTGAGTTGTGGGTATTGGTGTGGATTTTGAAGTCAGATTTCCCAGGCTAAATTCCTTGACTCTCCAGCTAACTACCTGGGAAGTAGAAGTTATTCAGTCTAGCTTTAGCTTCCTCTTCGGCAAAGAGAAGCTAAGAAGAGACTCTTCCTTCACAAGGTTCCTGTGATCACTAGATGAGTGAGTTCTTTCTAAGATGCATGGGCTAGGTCTGACCCTTAGAAAAGGCTGGATAAATATTTCTATAAAGGCTAATCACAATTTCCACATTTCCGAAAGACCCCTCTGTTCTTTCAGTTCCCTGAAGCAGCAGAGTGTCTATGGCTGGAAACTTCCCCAGACCCAGGTCTCTCCTCTCCACAGCACTCAAGAGCTGCCCCAGGATTGGAGACCCTGTGGGCTGGAAGTGACATGAGCAGTCCAAGCACTCTGCCTGGGACTGGGGTCCCTGACAACCAAATGAGCAGGAAGGGCAGGAGGGAGGCAGCGATTCAATTCACAGCCGGGGCCCTGCTGTTTACAGCCCCCCACCTGTCTTCCCTGGGTGTCTGTGGGGAACAATCTCTCTTCTCCTCATCGGAGAGCAGGCAGCCTGCATCTGCTGTCAAGGAGGGAGAGAGTGGAGGATCACTGCCTCCCAACCAGCCCCTAGATGGGTGCCCCAGTCTCTCAGTGCCAGCAGAGGGAGCTTCTGAACCGTCACCCCCACAGAATGGGTGTGAAGGGGCAGGCTTGGCCCCGCATGGCCAGGGGCACAGGCGAGGGGCTCGACCCATTTTTCTGGAGAGAGGTCATACATTGTACAGCCTGCTAGGCGGCCAGCCCCAGCTCCGTCCCGGAATCTGCTTTGCCAGGGAAGTGGGACCTTCCTCTCCATTTGTTCTGAACACAGGGAGGAGGAAAGCAGAAGAAATAAGATTAATTGTGAAGTGAAAACTCGGGCAGGCCCGTGCTGATTTTCACGTTCAGCATCTCTGAAGAACTTGCGTCTTAAAGCCCTGGGGCGCCTCCCCCAGACTCACAGCCCCATCACAGCTGTCCTCACTGGGTGCGATTCAGGGGGAAGGAGACACCCCGAGGGGAGCCTTCATCCCTCCTCTGTCACTCATCTCCTGAGGCTGGGAAGCTAACCCCAAGTCCCAGAGGCAACAAGGGGGCCAAGGTGTTAGCAGGCAGAGTAGGAAAATGCAGGCCATGGTCTTAACTGTGGTAGGACTGACTTCCTTGGGGGACCCAGCCATACTTGTCAACTTTGAGGGCAACAATCAAGATGGTGACTTGGCTTCCACTCACTGGGCCACATTCTATTGTCCACCAGTGGAAACCAAGACTCAGAAGGGCAGGCTCAGATTCATAATCTCACATCACCCACGAAGGAAAGGAAACATGCAGGGCTCAGAAGCTATTTCACCCAGTCAGACCACTTCCCCAGGGGACAGAATGAGGATCTGGGCTCTGTGGATGTCAACGGCCACTTCTGCCCAGCCTTAAAGGCTGTCTGCTGTGAGTCGGGTGCCTCAGGACTTGAGAGAGATAAGCTGGGTGGGAATAACCGGGCTGGGCCACAGGGCTGGAGCCCTGGCACATCCTGGAATAGGGGCAGAGCTGGGCCAGGGAAACTCCTAAGATCCCCTCCTCACCCCCGTGGCTTCCACAAGCCATTGGGCATGGAAACCAACCTTTGATCTGCTCCACTTCGTCCTCAAATGTCACCGAGCTTCTCCGCTTAGGTGGGCATGTGCAATGGGATGGGGGGTTGTCTTCAGACGTGCAGTCTTCCAGCAGCATCACATCGGTCCCTAAGAAGAAGGGCAGACGGTGCCATGTCACTAGCCAGAGCAAGTCCTCATCCCCTCCCCTTCCCCTCCTCCAGCCCTCTCTCTCCTTCCTTCATACCCACAACTGGTGCATCTGTCGAAGAAACGCCCCCTCTGTCAATCCATTCTGGGCTCTGGACAGCCAGTGAGGCTGCTTCTGCCACCCAGAAACCATGGCCATGATCTTTAGAATAGTGAGGTATGAGCCCCAGCTCCCAGAGGGTTACAGCTGCCAGCCTTGGTGTGGATGGGAGGGAGCGGGGCTGAGTGGACAGGATCTGACTAGAAGGCACTTTGTACTCTGACAGACTTAGTTCAGTCTGAATTTCTATCGCCATAGTTAAAATATATTATGTTAAATAAACATAGAAAACTTGAAAATTTAAAGGTCTTTAAGGGGTTAAATAAAAAAAAGGAAGCCAGGAGCAGTGGTGCACACCTGTAATCCCAGCAACTGGGGAGGCAGAGGCAGTAGGATCTCAAGTTCAAGGCCAGAGGCAGGCTGTATTACTTAGCAAGACCCTGCCTCAAGATAAAAAATAAAAATTGGACTGAGGGTGCAGCCCAGTGGTAGAGCACTTGCTAAGTATGTGCAAAGCCCTGAGTTCAAATCCCAAGTTACCATTTTTAAAAAAGGATTAAAAATATACCCCTAAAAGAGTGGGAAATAAAGGCAGAAAATCAGAGAAGTCCTATGAGAGCGGTGGGCAGAGCAGGCGGACAAGAGGCAAGAAGGGCTGAAGTGGGACTCGTCACCCTGAAACCCTGGCCTGACAGTAGGAGCAGCCTTGTTCTTCATTTCCAGTTGCAGTCCATCCAAGTCCTACCTACAGACCCATGTCCCTGGGTAGGCCTCAGGAGACAGCTGTGGGCACCTAGGGTCACTGGCAGGGTGTTTAACCCCTTGGTACCTTTCCAAGTTTGTAAAACATGCGCTGTTGTTCAATCTACCCCAGGGACCTAATGTGAGGATCACGAATTGGGGCAGGTAAAAGTTTAACATGGTGCTTGGTGCACACGGGCTAAAGTAATGGATGTCATTACTAACAAGGACACAGCTAATAAAGAGAGGCTGCAACTCACTCTCAGTGTGATCCCAAAGCCCACCTCCTCTGTTACGTACAATGCTGTCCTTCCCCCTCACACCTGGCCCCCCCTCTGTGCCAAGAAGCCTTTGTACCCTCCCCCCATGGTAACTCATGACCCCCTGCTGCCTGTTTCCTACCTCCGGCTCCCTCTCCTACCAGTCTGCACATCCACCAGCTTTGGTTTTTTTTTTTTTTTTTTTTTTTGTAGTACTTGGGGGTTGAACCCTGGGCCTTGCACATACTTTGCAAGTGTTCTACCACTGAGCTGCGCCCCAGCCCAACTTCCATTTTTTTATTTTATGTCAGGGTCTTGCTAAGTCCCACAGGCTGCCTCTGACCACAAACTCAGTCTCCTTCTGCCTCTGCCTCCTGAGTCACTGGGATATACCTGGCTACCCATAACCTTTTAAAATGAGCATTACGGAGATATGATTCACAGATTATACTGTGCACGATTCAGTGAGACGCAACATGGCTTATGGGATGTCTGTTTGCCCTGCTAAAAAGGAAGCTGCATGAGGATAGCCCACCACTGCACCCCAGAACCGAGCCTAGTGTCTGGCTGAAGGGCTCAGTGAATGTCACCCTATCTCTAACTCTGGTGGTATCTGAATGTGGGGACGTAGCCTGGGGAGTAACAGAGATCGTCCTTTACTTCAAATCACATGAGGAACACCAGGTGGCCAGTGGCCCCTGGATTCCACATGGGGCTTGGCCCTCTGGGAATGTCCATCCTCCAGGGAAAGTTCTCCCTGGATGAAGGCCTGGTCTCAGAGCCCGCCCAGAGGCCTGCACCCAGGGTTCCATGATGCAGTACCTTCAGGGGACCAGAAACACAGGCCATGGCAAAGATGATGTTTCACAAGGGCACAGGAGCACCGCGATGGAAGAGCTCAGAGGAGTGCTCACGGCCAAGCCTGCTGCTCTGGGCTCTGCACTGGGTACCTCTGTCCTCATTGCCAACCACTGAAGCACCAGCCCAGACAGGTAACAGATGTGCCAAGTGCCCAGGTCCTGAACTGGATGGGTAGACAGGGCCTCTGCCTGGGTGGCTCCCACCCGGGGCCCCTGGGGTTCCCTAATAAGGCACTTGGGGAGCACCAGACACGGCCTTCATGGCTCCCCACGAGCACCAGGAATAGGCCCCAGCATCGTGAAGCTGCCCACTGGAGGGAGGCACAGCTCCTCCAGCAGAAGCTAAAGGGAGGGCGGGTGGAGGTGGCAGGGGCATGCGGCTCTTCGGGGAGACAAGAGCTTCTCCTAGGCAGCGGGCATGGAATGTTGATGCCAAGGCCAGCTGGCCTCCGAGAGCGCCTCCTCTGTGTGGGGTCCTGTGTGAGCGATGCTGCCCGCTCATCCCACCTGCTTGCTCTCCTGAGGCCAACAGGAGCTGGGGAACCAGGGGGACTCCAGGACTGGACAGGCCTCGGGCTATCATAATTTGGGTAACAGGCAGTCTTTTTGAACTTGAATTTTTCAAAGGCCTTCGCTTACTTTCCACCTCACCATAATACTGTGTGGCAGGTAGAATAGGAAACTGAGACACAACAAAGCCACAAAGCTAAGGGCCATGAATGGAAACCTTGGCCTCTGTGTGGCTGCCACACCCTCAGGCATGCTGTCCCTCCTGGCCACAGTTTTACCTGCTTCAGGGACAAATAGGGGAGGGGGTTAGGAAGCACAAAGTTTACCTGAGTCCTGGGAGCAGCTGAAGCCAGTGTCGCCAGTGCTGCTGCTGTGTCCCAGGGGCTGGCTGCCGGCCATGAGCGCCGTAAGGTGCGGGGACAGGCCCAAGTCTGAAAGGCAAGGTTGGCATAGATGGCACAATCCCCAGCTCATGCCTCGTGGCCCACCTTCCCCCTGGGAGCCACCAGGCCCTGGCTGCTCCCCTCCTGCTGTCCCGTATACCTGTCCCATGGGGTCAGGACCCCTGGGTTCCCTCAAAGGGGAACTGCTGTCATCAGCAGCCCTGGGGGAAAACTGCTGGTTTTGCACGGAACACGTGACCCTGTGCTTACCTCCCAGAGTCCTTGGACATCAAAAGATTAAAAAAATAACAAATCTCCCCAAAGCGGGAGAGAACTGGGGGAAGGTGGAAAGCAGGTGGCTGGGAGGATGACAGTGTCCCAGGAAAGAGAAGTGACATAGGCAGGGGCAGCCTGGCAAGAGGCTTTCACTCAGGGCCCAGGAGCTGAGAAAATGGAGGCAGTTGGGGCGTCAGAGCCTCCGCAGGGAGCAGCTGGAACCTTGCACTCTGCCCCAGCTGGGCCCAGGCGTCTGCCCTCAGCCTCCAGCACTGGTGGCAAAGTGAGTGGGGGGCTCCTGGCCTCACAGACACCAGGTACATCTGAGAGGGGGCCAGGAACCACTGGAGGAGGAGTGGGATCTACAGGGTCAGCAGTCAGTCCCTGGCTAGAGGCCAGAGCCGGGAACTCGGCCCCAGGACAACTTACCAGGTGAGCTGCCCACCAGCCAGAAAGCCCACCGGCCCACCTCAGCCCTGGGGAGGCCTTCCTGGGCTACAGTCTCAAAGGTGAATGCAGGGCCAAGGACCACTGCAGAGTTAGAGACAGGCTCCAGCAGGAAAGAGCGGTGGGGGAACAAAAGGAAAAACAGACCTCAAAGGAGACAATGCAGGGAGTTTAGGGGGGAAAAATTATAATTGAGCATCCCCATAATGGTGAAAAAATATTGAATCCCTAAATATAGAGAGAGGGGCCATTAAAAAAGGGACCACGAACATAAAAAGCTCTTAGGAAATAAAAATGGAGGGCAAAAATTCAGACTCCTCAGATCTCACAAGGAAGGACAGACATAAAGACTGTTAGGGTTTGAATGTATCCCTCCCAGCTCTGCTGGAAACTCAATCCCAAGCCAGCAGGGCCGGGAGACGGGGCCTCACAGGTGGCTCATGTCAGTACTGCGGAAGCTCGTCGGTTACCTGAAGAATGGCCTCAGTATAAAGGGGAGTCTAGCCCCTCTTGTTCTCTGCTCTTGCCCTCTCTTGCCCATCTGCCTTCTGCCATGGATGATGCAGACAAAGGCACTTGCCAGACGATGGTGCCCAGCCTCCAGAATCACAAGCCAAATAAAGCTCTGCTCACTATAAATCACCCAGTCTCAGCTATTGAAAATGGACTAAGATGACGGCCCACCATAAAGAACCACCTTGTTTGTTGTTAAGTGCCACTGAGTCAGGTCTGACTCACTATCGTACACTCTCAGGTAGGGGAAAAACCCGTTCTTTAATTTATCCAGTACTTCTCAGGGTGCAATGTGATGGAACAGACTTTTCTCTCTTCCCTAGAGCCACGGAGGAAAGGGTGGTGGCACAATCTGTTGGTTAATCTTCATTGTCATTTTGACTGGATTTAGACTCACCTATGAGATGGGTCATGCCTGCAGCCATAGCCCTGTGGCACCCGATCCCGTCAGATCTCGGAAGCTAAGCAGGGTTGGGCCTGGTTAGTACTTGGATGCGAGACCGCCTGGGAACACCAGGTGCTGTAGGCTTGGGAGACAGACCCAGCAACCCACTCCCAAAAAACAACCAGCCATTGAAAACCCTATGAACATCAGAGAAGCACTGACAATAGTGTTTCACCTATTGTACGTAGGGTTGCTATGAGTCAGATACTGACCCACAGCACCTAACAACAACAACAACAACAACATGAGATGGATCAGGCCCACCTCTGGGTGTGTCTGTGAGAACGTTTCCATCAATCACCATGCTATGGCACTCGCTTGTCATCCCAGCAACTGGGGAGGCAGAGCAGGAGGATCATAAGTTTGAGGCCAGAGGCAGCCTGGGTAACTTAGTAAGACCCTGACTCAAGATAAAAGGTAAAAAAAAGGGGCTTGGGCACAGCTCAGTGGTAGAGCACTTGCAAAGCATGTTCAAGGCTGTGGGTTCAAAAGAGCATTCCAGAGAGGATTAACTGAAGTGGGAAGATCGGCTCTGACCATGGGCAGCACCATCCCTGTGCTGGGGGCCCAGACAGTAACAGGAGAAAGAGAGCAAGCGGGCAGAGCCCCAGCACTCTCTCTCCCTCATGCCTACTGTGTCATGAACTGCTCTCCTCTACCAGGCTCCCGCCATGATGGACCGAACCCCCTAGAACCATGAGCCCACATACAACTTCCTTCCCTTGCTGTTTCTGTGAGGGAGTTTGCGGTAGCCATGAGAAAAGCACCACACGGGGGCAGGCAGTGGCAGCAGGCCTCCCTCAGAACTTCCCATTACTTTTGGGGAGCCCGTAAGGAGCTTTGCTTTCTCCCTCACAAGAGTGGAGACTAGAGAGGACCCCAAACATCACCTCAGCACTGACATGCCTCTGGACGGGGGAGGGGGAGCCCATCCATGGGGGCCGCCTCCTGCCAGCTGGGACTGCGACAGCCACAGTGGGATTTGGACACAATTTCTGAGGCTGTGGCAAAAGCCAGGCACGTGTCTGGTCTCCACCCACGGGAAGAATCATCTGGGTCAGACCACCATGGCTCAGCTGAAAGGCCAGGAGCTGGGGAAGCCAGGTGGCATGTCCCCCTGGAGAGTGGACGCGGTTACCCTGAGGATTTTCACACAAAACAACCACACACCCTTTGGCCTGGGCCCATTCCAGCTGAAAGAAAAAGAAAGAGAAGAGAGGAGAAGAGAAGAGAAGAGAAGAGAAGAGAAGAGAAGAGGGGAAGGGAGGGGAGGGAAGGGGGAAAAAGGAGGGAGGGAAGGAAGGAGGGAGGATGGACACCGAGGGACAGGAGACTGCAGGGTCAAATTTGCAGCTCCCAAGAATGTGTGGCGAGTAAAACCCACTAGGGCCCTTTGGAAGCTAAATGAACAGGGACAGGACTCCAAGGCCAAGCAGGTACTGAAGTACCCACCAGGAAAAGAACTTATGAAAGCAAAGGAGGAAAATGCAAAGGCTCCAGGGCCGCCCCTCCCTCCCTCTAGTGCAGACTCTAAGGACGTGCTGTGAGGTCCTTTCCCCCAGTAGATGAGAGACAGCCCCCTCCTTCCCAGGAGATAGCCAAAGAGGCCTTGTCCCCAGTTCTAGAGGCCTTTAGTGCAGCTGCAGGTGAGAAGGGCATCGGGCCCTGCTGCCCTCCCACCGGCCCAGGCCACCCGCCGTGACAGGGTGAGGGCCGGGCCTTGGGTTGCCAGGCCTGGCTGGAGCACGGGGGGTGTCTGCAGTGGAAGGGCTGTGCTGGCCTTGCCCTTCCGCCAGAGGCTGCTTCTTCCCCTGTCAGCCCCAGATTTGTGCTTTGGCATCCCAAGACCGGATGTCAGCATATAGCTCCTCTTCCAGCACTAGAAGGCGATGTCCATTCCAGGGCTGCCCTAGCCACTGTGAGGTGGCCTAGAGATCTCAGTTCCTAGGGCAGCCCTTCCCGTGGGAGCCTGCCATTGAGACCTTATAGGCAGAAGGACCTGGTGGGCCAGGGACAGCTGGCAGCCCAGGGAAAGCGCCTGAAAGTCAATATCCATTGGTTATGGCTGAAATCTGCTGTGCGTGGAATCACCACTTTCACGCACTTATGAAATGGCTGGATTCTGACTCAGCCAAGAAGCTCCAGGTACTTGTGGGATTCTGCTTCTACCTGTGCCCATAAGCTCTCTTTCAGGGAAGGTTATAATTCCATTTACTGGTTTCTTTGGTGACAGCTTTCCAGGCATTGCAGGAAAGGGAGGCAGAGCCTCCAGGGCATTTCTTGGGCTCTGTGATCACTCAGACCATCTTTCATGCCCCACTTGACACTAAGACACTGGCATCCCCTGAGGGCCGGGGTGGGAAGCCTGGAGACAACTTAAGCAGGGGAAGTGATCTGGGTTTAGGACTCAGCTACAGATCAAAGCTCAGCCGACAGAGGCCACAGGGCAGGGGCTGGTCAGCCCAGGCTAGGACACAGGGACCAGGACATTCAGCGGTGAACACGGTTCTTTCTACTGATCAGGAAGACAGTGAGCACTCCCTGCACAGATGGCACAGGGTGTGGAGCTAGGATGGAGCCCCACATTCTGCCTCATTCCCCGGACTCCATATTGATGCTGCTGGCCTCCTCCTGCGATCAGGCCCTTAGGGAGAAACAGGCACTCCCAAGATCCCATCCCTACAGAAGGCCAGGGACTCAGAACCCATGCTCCCACAGCAATTCAACCCCAAAGCATCCCACAATACTGCTATCCCTAAATCAGGATGAGACCGCGAGTGGCCTTGGACTTGCCAACCTAACCACAGCTGGTGCCTTCTGCCTGCTCTCACGGCCTCACAAACTCTCCCAGGACAATCACAAGTGACTAACATGGAAAATCTTGACCAAAAGCAGATGCTACTTTTTGTTCTAACTGCCCTCTCCTCTCCCATTCTCTCTTTTTTTTTTTTTTCTTCTTAACTTTACTGAAATAGAAATCCTAGAAGACAAGTGATTTTACAAAATTGGAACAAATAAGTTCAGAACAAATAAGTGACGTGAAGCCAAACACTGAATATACTTCTTGGCTTGGAAGTCACCCTTGGAAATGTGTGCTTGCGAGTGCAGAAGGTGGCTCTAAAATTCCAGCTACTTCACCTCAGAACAAAAGCCATAACTGCTCAGGGGCAAGATCACCAAGCATGATAAAATCAGCTGATGGTGACTGGGGTGAAACAGGGCATCTGCATAGCCTCAAAGTAGGTCCTCCGTTGTATCTGTCAACTACAGGGGTAACCGTAGTGACTTTAGAGTGAGCAAGCACACAATGTACCTGAACCAAGGGGTCCAGGGTGACCTGCTGGGTAATAAGACATATTGGCATATGCACCCCAATCCACACACTAGGAAGAACTCACCTCTCTGGAGGCCTTCTTGTCCCCCAAATGCAGAACTCCATTCTGATGATGACATTTATGGTTTGAGCCTGAAATATCCCCCAAAGGTCATGTGTTTGAATGGTTGGTCCCCAGCTGGTGGCGCTGTTTAGGGAGGCAAAGGAACTTGGGAGGCTGGCCTCTGCTGGGGGAAGTAGGTCACTGGGGGTAGGGCATTGAAGGTTACTCAGCCCATGGTTCTGGCCACGATGCACACAGGCCCTCGGCCATGTGGGCTGCCACCTGCCCTGCTGAAGCCCTCAGAACCACAAGCAAAACTAAATCTTTTCTCCCTTAAGTTGCTCTTTCAAGGCACCAGGTAACCAATACACATGAGAAAGCAGGAGACGGACACCGATGGAGGAGCCCCTGCAGCTGCCCTGGCCAGTACTGCACAAGTGTCATGGGCAGGCTGGGGTGTAGCTCAGTGGTAAAATATTTGCTTCCCATGTGCAAGGGCCTGGGGTGAAATCTTATACTGTGGTTATGTAAGATGTTAATACTAATGGAAGCTCTCTGTATTGTTTTTCCAACTCTCCTATAAATCTAACATTGTCTCAAAATAAGACGTTTAAAAAAAAAAACCACGTTGAGTACAGCTTCCCTAGGTCTCATCAAAGGTGGTGAAACTGACTGGTTCAGCTGTCAGGAAGAGCTGCATCAGGGCCTCTGTGACAGTGATGCATCAATCAAGGGCTGTGGGGTGGTACTGAACCCCCTCCATTATGGGGGACCACCTGAGGAAAGCCCAGGCAGCATGTGCTCAATGAGGAGGGCCCTGCTGAGTGAGGGGCTGAGGCAGGGAAGGTGCACTGAGAGAAGACCCAGAAAGGACAGCGTGGGCCAGGGGAAGTCAGCCTGGCCCAACCTCAGATTCTTTTTTCTTTAATTGTTTTTGTTAGGTGCTGTCAAGTCCAACTCATAGCAACCCTATATATAACAGGCAAAACACTATTGTCAGTGCTTCTTTGCTGTTCATAGGGTTTTCAATGGCAGACTGATTTTTGGGAATGGGTTGCCAGGTCCTTCTCCCAAGCCTACAGCACCTGGTGTTCCCAGGTGTTCTTCCATCAAAATACTAAGTAGGCCCGACCCTGCTCAGCTTCTGAGATATGATGGGATCGGATGCCACAGTGGTACAGCTGCAGGTTTTTTCCTCTAATAAAGTCACTAAACTCTGGAGACCAGTGGGCCCCAGCTGGGGATTGAGAAAACATATTTCTGAATTTTGGTGTTCCCTGCCTAATTCTTTTGGGATAAATGTTGGGGGCTACGCTGGCTCCCTCTGCAGCGTGCTCTTGAGCTGCTGTGTGACGGGGATCACCGTGGATATGCTGACATGTTTGCTCCCCACAGAAAATCTGGGGAAATCCTCCCCACAGGAAATCTGTGGCCTGGAGGCCACAGTCAGCCTGAGACCTCACTCATCAACTGCCCCAAGCAGCGGAGGAAGACCCTGGGTGGTGCCTGCCTCCAGGTGGGTATCATTTTCCTAGCAGGTGCACAAGTTACCTGTGATCCTGTTGGAAATGCTGAAGAGCCTAGAAGTCCTCTGCCGCTGCACAAAGGGTTCCCGGTAATACCGGTCCCCAAAGCACATGCCCAGGAGTTCCTTGCGAACCGTCTTGTTCCACAGTCCATAGATCAGAGGGTGGCAGATGGCGCTGGTAAAGGACAGCCATGTGGCCCAGGTCTCCAGGGTTGGAGAGACGTAGTTCTTCCCCCAGAGTGCCTCAGAGGTGATGACAACCATGTAGGGGCCCCAGGTGATCATGAAGGCGCCAATGACCACCAGAATGGTGAAGAGAGCTTTGCACTGGTTGGCCGAGTAGACTACACCCTGAAAGGTGTTCCTCCTGCTGCCGGAAGAGGAGGTGGAGGTGCTGGAGTTTTTCCTCCCACCCCTCTGGGCATCCTCCTCCACGATGACCACAGTGCCACAGTGCACCTTGCGTGCCTTGACCCTGGCCACACGGAAAATGAAGCCATAGCACACCAACATGACCAGGAAGGGGAATAGGGCACACCAGACCTGCCAGAAGGCAGTGTAGCCAAGCTCCCGGTGCCAGGCAGCCACGCACATCCACTTGAACTCGTCAAACTCCACCGACGACCAGCCAAAGAGCGGTGGCAGGCAGCCGATGAGCGAGTGAAGCCAGATGTAGACGAGCGCCAGCACAGCCCGGTTACCCGTGATCTTCATGGGGTACACCATTGGATACAGGACAGCATAATAGCTAGAAAATTAGCAGCAGGGGAGAGAGGTGTCAAAAGGCCGAGAATGCGCCAGGCTGGGCACCCAGCTTTCCTGCGAGTCTCCCAGCCAACCTGGGGCAAAGGCTTCTAAGAGAGGCACCTGTGCCCGCCCTCCCCCAGGAGCCCCAGGCTGAACCGCCTTGACAGCTCTGCAGGGCTCCACAGTGTGGCACAGCTGGACACCTGCAATGACACAGCTCGAGTGGTCGTGTTCAGGTCGGCACCCCAGAGCCCACTTGTATCTGGGGGGTCCTGAGGACTCATGCATCTGGCCAGATCAGTTCTGCTGTTGCTGGGAGTATCCCCTCGGGTCGGTTTTCAGAGGGATCATTAAGAGCCCGAAGGGGTGCGTTCGCTCAGCAGACATTCCCTAAAAGCCTGCCTTGTGCCAGGCATGAGTCACTTCCTAGAAGTGCCAGCAAGAGGGTGAAGGGCACAAGCAGAGCACTCGAGTGGGAGTGGGACCGGGCCACACTGAAGTACCACGTTGTGAGCGGTGGTTGTGTCCCTACCCTCCCTTCACAGACGTCACCACTGAGGCAGGGGAAGGCTAAGTAACCCACCATGACACATGACAGGAGCTGGATATAAATCAGGCAATCAGACTCTGGCCCCCAGCACTCGTGCCCACTCCCTCCTTTCAAGCCATCTCGTTCCAGAGGCCAGGGACAGGAAGTGGATCCTGCTCATCGGCCTGCCACCTGGGAGGCGGGTGAGAAAACGACTGGTTCAAACTGGCAGGGCCCTGACCAGGCTGGAGGGGCAGAGCAGGCTTCCTGAAGGAGGTGGCACTCTTTGGAAAGTTGGAGGCACCTGAGTCCCATTCAGGTGAGAAGCTAGCCTGGGCAGGGCCGGGAGTCCCAGAGATCCCCGGGGAAGCTGCATGTGGTGGGATCCAGCAGGGGGGTTGAGGGCAAGGAGAGGGGAGATGAGAAGCCATCTGGGCAGGAACAGCCTTCCAGGACTGGCTAAGGTCTGACGTTTGAACTGGAAAGGACAGGAGGACTCAGTGTGCAGGGTTGAAAGTGTACCAGCCCCCCCCTTCCCAGACACATCATCCAGGAGAATGCTGCTCCCATGTGCCGTGTGAAGGCCGCAGGTGACCACACTGATGCCTCCTGGTACAGGCAGGATGTTGGAAATTGACTGGCTGCAGCTCACATGTCACCCAAAGTCCACTTCCTCCACTGGGGCCCTCCCGGGTCACCCTTGGCACCAGAGCTGAGGGTCTGAGTCAGAGGTGAGCCTGAGGCTGCTCTGGTCTTCATCTGTGACTTCAGGCCAAGACTTAGCCTGGAAAGAAAGGTCTGGGACCCAAAGAGGGGGTCCCACTGTGACAATGGTGCAGATTACAGGATCACTGCACAGTGCCCTGGGTAAGGTGACTTCTGTCTCACACCAGTAGCTGGGTTTGCATCTGGCAAAGACCATAGAGCCCAGTGGAAAAAACACCACCTCAGAGCTGGAGCCCCTGAGTCCAGACAGCCGTTGTGTCTACCGGCTGCAAGCGTAGGCAGCCAATTAACCTCTCAGACCTTCAGCTCCTTCCTGCCTGAAGTGGGAATCGTACAATCGACACCCTAGGATGGAGGGAAGAGTGGTTAAAAGGCCTGGGTCTGGCCTCCCTCTGAGCGGCAGTGGGGCAGGGCTGCTCTCTGCTCCCCACTGACCTCTCCCTGTCCTCCTGGGGGAAAGACTACCCAGTCTTTGGGTTCCTGCCCAATTTCCATCGTTCCAGGGACACTGGGCCGCCCTCCTCCTCCTCCTCCTCTTTTTTTTTTTTTTTTTTTTTTTTTTGCAGTACCAGGTGGTTGAACTGAGGGCTTCGCACTTGCATGCTCTGCAAGTGCTCTATCACTGCACTGTGCCTCCAGCCCATTTTTATATTTTATCTTGACACAGGGTCTCCCTAAGTTACACAGGCTGCTTCTGGCCTTGAACTTGCAATCTTCCTGCCTCTGCCATCTGAGTGGCTGGGATGACAGGCATGGGTCACCACATCCAGCTTGACACTGGACCCTTCTGAGCTCTGGGGGCTGACTCAAGCCACCATGGTGACCTCCTCCCCCTCGTCAGTTGAGCCGCTGAGACACTGACCTGTGTGACATCAGCCCAGTAAGCACACTATGCGGGAAGTTTGCCAGGGTGAATGGGGACCCTTTTAGGAAGGCTGCCTTCACTTTTAAGAAGACACAAGGCTGAAGAGCCAGGTGTGGTGGCACACACCTGGAATCCCAGCACTTGGGAGGCCAATGCAAGAGGATTATGAGTTTGAGGCCAGCCTGGGCCACATAGTGGGTCCCATGCCAGCTTGAGCTACAAAGTGAGACCCTGTCTCAAAGATGGAGGAGAAGGAGGAGAAACAACAAGGCCAATATTTCTAATTTTTTCTGCCTCTTTAAATAGGGCACAGGTCCTCCAATCTCAGGACCTCAGTGGGGTTACACAGCTGAATGTGGGAGGCCAAGTCTGCTGAACATTAACTGTCCCGGATCCTTTGACCGACCCTGTTCTGGCAGTTATAAAAATAATTATGATTAATCAGCTTTCATCTGCCGGATTTCCTTCTGGCTATTCTCACACACAGTTATTTTCATTATTTTATGGTGACACTTCTCCTTTATTGTAACACATGGTACTTATGTCACTCACTGTCTAAGGTTTGGGCCTCAACAACTGCAGAATGACATGACAATCATTTCTCCCTCTCAAGGTCCACCAGGGGCCTGGCAGGGGAGCCGGGTGCTGGCTCCATACAGGTGCAGTCTCTGAGAGTCAGAAAAGCCCCACAGGCCACAGCCCTGCCTGTCCACAGCCTCACTCTCCGGGAGTTACTTTGCTTTAGTTCTTTGTTATTATTGTTGTTAGGTGCCATAGAGTTCGTCCGACCCAGAGCAACTTTCATAGGGTTTTTAACCACTGATTGCTTCTGCTTTCAATGGCTGATTGCTTCTCCCGATTTTGCGGTGCTGGGGATCAAACCCACATCCTCAGAGAGTGTAGAGCAGTGCTCTACCAAGTGAGCCAAACCCCAGACCCTTCTTTTTTGTAGGAAGGGATATAATTTATATACACTGAAAGGCAAGAATCTACATTCTCTCAAGATGAGGGACATTCCGACATGTCCCCACCAAAAAATGGGTTTATATGTTCTGAATTCACATCTGAAACCCCTCTTTTAATGTGAAGCCTTATTTAAGCATAGTTGCAGGTTCAAAGGAATATGCAGAACAAAAGCAACTCCCTACTCCCTGTGGGTTAACGCAGGCCCAGAGAGGGGGTTTCTTTTGCTTTTTTTTGGGGGGGCAGTACTTGGGGGATTCAACCCAGGCCCTCAGGCATGCTTTGCAAACACTCTGCAACTGAGCTCTACCCCCAGTCCATTTTTTAGTTTTAATTTTTTTCAATTTAATCACGCAGACCTTGAATCTACCCTCCCTGTCCACAGTAAGTCCAGTCCCAGCCTATGATAAATGCAGTGACTGTCTGCAAAATCCTACAAAACAGGGGGCTGAGAACTCACTGCCAAAGCTCCTCAGACAACATTAGATCGGAGAACCCGAGAGGTGTGCTGAGGAACACCGCCGTCCACTCCTCCCTGTGCTCACCGGCAGAGCACAGGGGCACCCGACTGGCAAAGCCCACTCAGCCTCTGCCAGGCGCCACTGTCCACCTCCTTGGCCATCTTCCTTCGCCCTGTTCCCCTTTGAGTTCTGCAGTGCAGAGCAGGGAGAGGGTTTCCAATCTGTGCTCCACCAGTCAACTGGGGCCAAGGCCAAAGCAAGACACAGGAGCCACATGTCAGGGAGAAAGTAGCTAAGCCGGAAGACTGGCACTCAATTTCTGCTGGACACTTCACCTTCCTCAGTTGTGTAAAAGGAGAACCAGAGGGTTTGAGGACTTTTTCTTTTTTTTTAAAGCAATGGGACTTCTTCTTCTCCTTTTTTTTTTTTTTTCCTGGTACTGGGGGTTGAACCCAGGGCCTCACACTTACATGCTTTGCAAGTGCTATACTACTGAGCTGCACCCCAGCCCATTTTTTTTTACTTTATTTGAGACAGGGTCTCGCTAAGTTATGCAAACTGCCTCTGGTCTTGAACTTGTGATCCTCCTGTCTCTGCCTCCCAAGTAGCTGGGATTACAGGCGTGCACCACCGCACCCGGCTGGGACTTCTTTATATATAAAATTAGAGTCATGCATAACAACAGGGATACCTTCTGAGAACTGTGTCATTTGGCCATTTTGTCTTTATGTGATCATAAGGTGTACTGACTCAAAGCTGGTATATTTGCATAAACACTCGGACTAAATTGTATATCCTATTGTATATGCGATCTATCCTCTACCAGAATGTCCTGTGTGGCACTCAACGACAGTCTATGTGCAAGATAGACAGATAAAAGTAGAGGTGCTCTGGTTAAGGAGGTGGAAGAGGCGACAGAACTAGGTTTGTCTGCCCTCCCCAGCAGAGGCCCCTGGCGCTCTCCCCAGGAACCAAGACCTCTAAAAGCGGTGGAAGCCAAGCCCTGTCATTATCACTCGGTCAAGGCTGAGGTGAGCTTACCGGTCAATGGCGATGACCCCAAGGGTGAGCATGCTGGCCGAGCTGATCAGCAGGTAGAGGAGGGCAGAGAAGTTGCACCAGACCACACCGAAGATCCATTCCCTCCGAATGGAGCTGGTGACCACAAAGGGCAGCACCAGCACAGACAGCAGGAAGTTGGACAGCGTCAGGCTGAAGACAAACTTGTTGCTGAGGGTGAGGAGGTAGGACTTCTTGTACAAGGTGACCACGACCACCAGGTTGCCCAGGCAAACGAACACGGTGATGATGACGATCGCGATGAACTCAGCCACGGTGGCGCCCGCCTCGCCACCTGCCTCCACTGTGAGGTTGCTCAGCTCCTTCCCGTGGCCGAGGGAGGAGTTGAGGCTCATGGTCAGTGCACCTCGGTGCGGAGTGGGCAGGACATGCTGGATGACTGCAGAAACAAGGCAAGACCGGGGGACAGCAGACTCAGATCACAGGGTGTCCACTTAACAGAAGAGGCAGCCAAGGCTGGGCTGGGCGAGGTCCTGGCCCCAGGTACCCAACCAGGCTGGGGACTCGTGGCCAGTCTCCCCAGGGCAAGCTCTGCAGAAGGGGCCTCTGTTTTTTTTTTTTTTTTGAAAATTTTAATGTACAACTTAATGTGATTCATTCTGACATGCATTTCATTGTGACATTTCCATATATGCATTTTGTTGTATGTTGTTGTTGTTAGGTGCCATTGAGTCGAAACACTATTGCCAGTGCTTCTCTGCTGTTCATAGAGTTTTCAATGACAGATTGATTTTTGGGAGTGGGTTGCCAGGTCCGTGTCCCAAGCCTACAGAGCCTGGTGTTCCCAGGTGGTCTCCCATCCAAGTACTAACCAGACCCGACCCTGCTTAGCTTCTGAGATCTGATGGGATCAGATGCCACAGGGCTACAGCTGTAGGCATTTTGTTGTATATTACACAGATAAGTTCCCCCTTACCCTCTTGTGCACTTCCTCCTCCATCCCCGCTCCCACCAAAGATTCTCTTCCATTTGCTTATCTTTTTACAGTAATATTTTTCTATATATCCTTGGGTCCCAATTATGTTTAAGATTGAACTTTTTCTGTAGTGAACTATCTTTTTATATTGTCAGTACTATTACATGAATTTTCTAGCCCATCTATATTATTACCATTCTTTGGTATTATTGGTGTTATTATAATTATTTCCATGACTATTAAAATTGGACTGTTCACCCTGAGGTCACCCTACCCCATTCCTCACTCCTCCTTGTTCCTCCTCTCCCCCCTCTCCTCTCCCAGGAAGGGGCGTCTGTTCTATAGCCCGTGCTGTGCACCACTCACTACGCCTCCTTAAATGATTCCCCCTTCTAGTCCAAACTGCAGCTCTGTTTGGGATCTGGAATTCTCCCAAAGGCCCATGTGCTCAAGGGTTGGTCCCCAGCTTGGACCTATTGGAAGGAGGCGGCCTTAGGCAGTGGGGCCTGGTGGGAGGTTTCAGGTCATGCTGAGCGTGCCCCCAGAGGGGACCTGGGGACTACAATCACCACCTCTTTCATTGTTTTGCTCCCCATCTGCCCGGAGGTAAACAGCTCCTCTCTCCCAGGTGCTTCCACCATCACCTGCTGCCTCACCACAGGCCCCAGACGAAGGGCCCAACCGACCACGGGCTAAAAGGTCAGAAGCTATGAACCAAATCCGCCTTTCTTCTTCTTCTTCCTCTTTCCCCCTTCCCCTTTCCCTCCTCCGCCTCTTCCTTTCCTTCAGTGCTGGCAGTCAAACCCAGGGCTTCAAACATGCCCAGCCAGCCCTGTACAAATGAGCTACATCCCCAGGCCCAAAGCTGCTAAGCTGCTTATCTCAAGTATTTCTTTACAGTGGTGCGAAACTGATAACACAACCCCCATCCATTCCCAGAGTCTGTGATTCCAAACCTTTAGGTGCTTAGGAATCACCTGAAGTGCCAGGTCAAAAAGTTGATTCCCAGACTCTGCACTAGAGATTCTGGTCCTGGAAGTCAGAGGTCCAGCCTGGGAATCCGCCCCCACCCCCCTTTTTTTTTTTTGGCGGTGCTGGAGGTTGAATCCAGGGCCTCACATATGCTAGGCAAGTGCTCTACCACTGAGCTGCAGTCTCCATCCAAATCTGCACTTTAAGTAGCCAGGGACAGGTGGCTCCGTGATCAGTGTTCTGTGGGGGACCAATAGACTGCTGCCTTAGACTTTTGCTTCTCCAGGTCCATCCTGAACTGGAAAATGGGCATCACTGGGGAGCTTCCTGGAGCCGAGGGCCTGCCTTTGAGTCACTGCATTAAGACCTACACTTTCAGCCCATGCCCAGGGGACTCATGTGCCCATTAAATCTAGGCAGTGATGCTGCCGTAGGCTTTGCCCTGAGCTTCTGGAAAGGGTTTAGTCAAGTGCACTTTATACTTCGAGTCGTTGCTGCTCTCATCAGCTGTAGTGAGGGATGGTAAGGATCCAGACACTAATGGTACTTGGGTAAGTGGAGGCACTGTCGGAGGTCTTGGTCCCTGGACATCACTGTCTATGAGGAACAGCCCCTGCTCTCTGGAAACTGGTTCAGGATCTTGGCTAAAATGCAAGGTTGCCATATTTTAACATAAAATCCCGCAAGCTAATGTTTCTTCGAAACTTCTCATCCACTTTAGTCAGCCACAGCTTCCCACAGGTCAGCTTTCCCACCCGCTCTTGTTCTCTGCGAGCGTACGATGGCCAGGATGCCCTACTTTCTGTGCCTCTGGCACGAACCCTGGCTCCAGAGCTGCCTCCACACAGCGGCAGGCCGGGCCCTGTGCCCTGCCGGTGAATTTGCCACATCTGTGCAAGCACCTTTGCCACAGGGAGCACACAGGGGCGCAAGCACCCTTCCCTCCAGGCCAGCTGGGAGGCGCCCCTTCCAGGCAGCCAGCCTGCTCTGCAGGTTACACCCCCTGCTCTCCGGGGCAATGCCATTAATGAGAGTCCCTTGTCCACTTATTGTTGTGTGCTGTCCAGTCATGTCCGACTCATAGTGACCCTCATAGGGTTTTCAGTGGCTGATTGTTTCGGGATTGCCTCAGAAGCAGATTGCTACTTCCTTCTCCCATTTTTGTGGTGCTGGGAATCAAACCTGGGACCTCAGAGAATGCAGAGCAGCGCTCTACTAACTGGGCTATATCTTCAAATACTTCCAGAACCACTTCTGGAATACTTCCAGAATCTCCCCCATTCCCAGACGTTGGTCACTTGATGGTTTCCAGACCCTCCAATAACCAGCCTTTCTACTGCACTTGCTCAGAGGCCTTGATTGTCCTGAACTGTGGTCCCCTGAACTGAGCATACCATTCTGGATGTGGTCTGATCAGTATCAAGTCCAAAGGGGCAACTTTCTCCATGATCAGGATAATCTTCCAGTATACACTCCAAGAATACATTGTCTTCTCTTTCTTTCCTTCCTTCCTTCCTTTCCATCTTTCCTTCCTTTTTTGTGGTACTTAGGGGTTGAACCCAGGGCCTCACATGTACTTTGCAAGTGCCCCACCAGTGGCCTGCACCCCCAGCCCATTTTTTATTTTGAGACAGGAGCCCCTTAAGTTACGCAGGCTGCTTCTGCTCTCAAACTCACAATCCTTCTGCTTCAGCCTCTTGGGTTGCTGGCATTACAGGCATGCATCACCATGCCTACTAACAATACATTTTCTTCCTGCACCTATATCCCCCTATTAGGCTTATGTAAGCATGTAGTCAACTAAATCCAAAGTTTATTCCTATAGGAATTTCTGTGAAGGCAGATGTCCCCAATCTTGAACATATGGAATTAATATTTTTAAGCCTAAGAATAAAACATTATTCCTACTTAATTTTACTTTGTGCATATTAGTCCATATATCCCAGCTAATAAAGTATTCTGAATTTTGATTCAGTTATGCAACTTCTTAGTCACTCCAGCTTTGTACCATAAATACACTTTATAGGTTTGCTGACTATGTCTGTATCTTTGTAAGGTTGTTTCTGGCTTTTATTTTTAGTTGCCAAGTTCTGAATTTTGCTGACTCTTATCAGTAAATCATTAATTATTGTTTTGAAATAAAGCTTTCATATAAGCATATTACTCTTGAGTTAACTGTACTAGTGCTAACATAGTGGTTAAAGAACAGACTTTGAATCATTAAACATGTGAAAAATAATGGGAGAAAATACTTAAAACCCAACATTACAGATAAATGATGAATCATCCTAATCTGTAAAGAATTCCTTTAAGCTGAGAGTGCCAGTGGACCTCTCTAGTCCCTCCGGAGGCAAGGCAGGAAGATCATGAGTTTGAGTCCAGAGGCAGCCTGAATAACTTAGTAAGACCTTATCTCAAGATAAAAAAATTAAAAATGGGCTGGAGGTGCAGCCCAGGGGTAGAGCACTGGCAAAGTATCTGTGAGGCAAAAGAAAAGAAAAGAAAAGAAAAGAAAAGAGAAGAAAAGAGAAGAATTCCTTTTAAAAATGAGAAGAAAAGGGATGAAAATCATAATAGAAAAGTGGGTACAAAACATGAACAAAGAATTCATCAAAAAAAGGTATGTGAATGGCACAGGAAAAGCTGCTTAATTTCACTGTGAAAGGGAGAAACAGACATTGAAAATACATTGAGATATTTTTTTCTTTCAGCAAAAATACCAAATCGTGGCCACGCTCTCCACTGTGGAGGCTGTGAACAAAGGCACTCTCCTAACTCCAGATGGGAACATGAAGCTGCACAGCCCTTTGGAGGGGGCCTGGCAATGCCTAACAAAACGACCATGCATGTACCTTCCGACCTCACAATTCCATCTCTTGGACTTCACCCTGAAGACACAAGGTCAAACATAAAGGGCTACTTTATTCATTGAGGCAATTAATTGTTTTTAAAAAAAAGGAAATAAGTGAGAAGTTGCAATATAAGTACACATACATATACATAATTATCTTTGTTTATCCAAAAAGAAAGATAGGAAAAATAAATCAGAAATTAAGAGAGACATGCGTGGCTGGGAGTGGTGGCACCACCACCTATAATCCCATCACTCAAGAGGCTGAGGCAGGAGAACTATAAGTTTCAGATCAGCTTGCGCTACATAACAAGATGAGGGAGAGAGAGAGACAGAGAGAAAGGTGGGGGGAATAGCAGAGGGGAGGGAGGGAGATATGGAAGGAAGTTTTCTTCAAGTATTTTTGTAGTTTTGCTATTTGGGCCTGTTTTATATACTGGAAAAATAAAACTAATCAAAATGGATGCAAAAAGTAAATCTAAAATTGACTGCAGAGAGGAAAAAATAAACCTAATGTATATTACTTGGGAGAAGTACCTGGCAACCCACTCCCAAAAATCAATCCACCATTGAAAACCCTACAAATAGCAGAGAAGCACTGACAATAATGTTTAGCCTGTTGTACGGAGGGTCGCTATGAGTCGGTTACTGACTCAATGGCACCTAACAACAACAACAACAATGTATATTATATTGACAACATAACCATACAGAGGAGAGAATTAAATCAAGTAGCATTATCATTATTAGTTGTGTTTGTGTGTGTGTGTGTGTGTATTTGGGGGTGAACCCAGGGCCTCACACATACTTTGCAAATGCTCTACCACTGGGCTGCATCCCTAGTCCCTCTTTTACTTTTTATTTTGAGATAGGGTCTTGCTAAGTTATGCAAGCTGCCTGTGATCCCAAACTTGGATCCTCCTGCCTCCACCTCCTGAGTCACTTGGATTACAAGGAATGTGCCACCATGCCTGGCATCAAGTAGCTTTTAAGCACAATATCCGACTGTCTACACTCAGTGGTGCATGTTCTACAAACAAAAGAATGAAAGTTTACTTTGCAGGTTAGATGTTAATAACGATGTTGGAATTTTACAACTGCTTTGAGTGAAGAGAAATCGAGCATACTTGCTTATGTTGGGACCCAAGTTTCTCACAGTGGTAGAAGGGAGATACCAATTACAGAAAAGGGGAAGATAAGGAAGATCCCTGTGGTGGTAGACAGTAGTTGGAGGATCAGTAGAAACTCTCTGTTCAAATACAAATATAAAAACAGGTCCATGGAAATTCTCCAGAATGCAGTCAGAAGGACTGAGAAATTGCAAATATTAATAAAAAGGCAAATGAGAGAATGAACAGGAAGTACTTCATAAAGTATAACCGCTTTGCCCAAGAAAACCAGTTTTTCACTTACAAGTAGAATCTTTTATGGCAACATGATGGGCTTAGCTGTTGTGAACATCTTTTCTGTTCCAAATGCACATAAATGCTGGATTAAATGAGATATGACTCCAAACTAAAAAGTCAAAGTTAGAAAAATAAAGGGAAATCCATAAGTAACAGAAACAGAAAACCTGACACCAGAGTTGTAATCTCACACCTCCCTGAAGGGTAATAGAAATAGCTTAAGATCTCTTGGGGCAGAGGGTTTTTTTGTTTTGTTTTGTTTTGTTTTGTTTTTGCCTAGTACTGGGAAGTTGAACCCAGGCCCTCAAGCATGCTTTTGCAAGCGCTGAACAACTAAGCTGTACCCCTAGCCCATTTTTCACTTTGTATTTTTGAGACAGGGTCTCACTAAATTACCTAGGCAGCCTCTGGTCTCGAACTTGCAATCCTCCTGCCTCTGCCTCCTGAGTCACTGGGATTAAAGGCATGCAACACCTGACTTGGATACAGGTTTTTGTGTGGCTTTGGAACCTACAAGGCAGAGAGTATGTTCTAAACTGGCTTTCTCATTCCTGGAAAAAGGCTCAGAAACACTCCTCCTGCTGGCAGAAGTGCATGCCCAGGACAGTCATTTACCTGAGGCTTTGGGGTGGAGCACCAAAAAAATTTTTCCATGAGAAATCAAACATTGAGATGTGCCCTGCTGATAGATGTTGCAATTTATACATTTTGCATATTGCCAGAAATCCAAGCTCATAAATCCATATAAAAATTAATAAAACACAAAATGGCTCTGTAGGGAACTTTAACACTCACAAGACAAACCAAAACGCAAAAAAACAAAAACAAAAACAAAAAACCAGGAAAATTGACATTCTAAGAACTTAAATTAATAGAAAAATATAAAACAATAGAATAACAATTATAATCCAAGGTTTTGAAAGGAAAACCAGAAATAATAAAGAACAAGATATTATGAAAAAAACAAATTAAACTTCCAAAACTAAAATTTTAGCCATCAAAATTATAAACTCAATGTGTTAAAGAGAAGATTTAGCTAAAGAGAAAGATGATGAAGTGGAAGAGAAGTCTGAGGAAAATACCCAGAATGCAATCAGAAAGATTAAGGAATTAAAAATATGAAAAAAAAAGTCAAGACACAGAAAGGAGAGGATAAGAAGATCCAACATATGTTCAATAGAAGGGCAACAGGGAGGTTAGAGATAAAAGGAGTAGTAGGTATTGCTGGATGCCTACCTGATAACCACTCTCACCTTTTTCTTATTGGCAGAACTCTGACTTTGTTCTGGCATCCAGTCCTCTTCTAAATGCCTCAGAGAAAGCTGATCCTATCCCTAGGTCTGAGACAAAGATTCTGACTGGTATAAACCAATCATTGTGTTCCCCTTCTCCTTGCAATTCTGGCAAATTAAACAAGAGGACAAGTCTGTGGTATGGAGGAGGGGAAAAGACTTCTGGAAAAAGCTGCTTCAGTCTTATAAAGACCCTAGGAAGAAAAACCTTTCTAATGACTCCAATGGCCTTCTAGATTTCTGTCATGGGAAGTTATATATTTAAAAAATATATTCTTAAAGCTATTTTGAATTGGGTTTCTGCTACTTCAGTCAAAAGCCAAGAATTTAGAGGTATAAATGGCCATTTTCTAGAATTAAAGAAACATGACTCCTCAAATTGAAAGATTATCTCAAGTCCTGAGAGTAAATCATAAAAAATCTGCATGGACATTGATCATAATGAAAAAATGACAAACATTAAGATACAGAGAAACAGTAACAGCAAATTTGACTAGAAAGGAAAAATAATTGATAAACAATAGACTCTTCCGAGCAGAAACAGAGGCCAGAAAACAGTGGAATAATATCTTCAAAGTACTAAGAAAAAGAACACTTGCCCTAAAGTTTTAGGACATCATTACAGAGAGGGCAAACTGTCCTCTTGAGGTAAACCAAGTCTGAATAGTTACTAATGATTCTTCATTGAATGATCTACTTAAGGAGACACTTTTTGAAGAAGGTCTACAGAATACAGAGGTAAGAGACAAGGTATAAACATCAACTATAATTGGTAAATAGATGGCTACATACAAACTGTAAAACATAAAACTTAAATTTCAAGAATAGCCACAAATATTACAAAAATGGCTAATTTGGAAGCTTTAAACACAAGATGAAACTAAAATGTGAAAGAAAATGGGAGCTCTTTTTCATTTTTAATTGACAAATAATTATATGTATTTATAGGGAACAATGTGATGCTCTGACATATTTATACATTATGGAATAAGTAAATCAAGCTAATGAACATTGATCACCTCACATACTTTACATTTTTATGTATGAACATTTAAAATTTACCCTTAGCAATTTTGAAATATACATTACATTGTTATTCACTATAATCCCATGCTGTGTAATAGACCGCAAAAACTTACTCCTCCTAACTGGAAATGGGCGCTCTTCAAGGTATGACTGGAGTAAAAACATTCCAACTTAGGTCCTCAGGGCAGAGACTTTGGTTATGGCTGTTTCTCTAGCACCTGGTCAAGTGCTTGGTACATAGTAGGTAACTCCATAATTATTTGTTGATAAATGACTTTAAAGCATTGTCAAGTCCAATAAGAGAGGTAACATCATAAAGGTAGCCACTAAAAGAATAAATATGGGATGAAAGCTTCCAATGCAGGAGATGGATAGAGGGAATAAATTACCACTCTGCTCTCCAGGAGCCTTGTTGGCCAGCGTGCCAAGAAAACTATAGACAGAGGGAGCCCTAGGCTGGCTGCCGTCCTTGAGGTCTCCTAGTCTAGCCCTCCTCAGGAGGCAGAGAGGAAACCTGAAAGCCCACTCTGTGCCAGTAGGCCTGCAGTGGGAAGGCACAAGCCCCAGCAGATCCCTCAGGGCCCTGTCTTTAAAGAACAAGAGAGGGGATTTGGAATGCCCCAGGCAGCACAGGCTTCCTGGCAGGCAGCCAGCTCCCCCAGGACCTGACAAGCCAGGGCCCATGGAATGGAAGCAAATTCCAGTATGACTCACATTTCCATTCTCTGGGGCAGCTCTGTTGCCAGACATAAAGGATTCTCAGAACTCCCACACTCCTATGCCAGGTCCTGACCGAACAATCCACCTCCTGCTGTTCCTCTGAGAAACAACTAGCACGAACGCAACCTGAGGCTTTAAGAAATCCATTAGAAATTATCCCAGGGAGAGCCAGCTATCCGTCTCAGACGGTCACCAGGGAAGCTGCGCACATGGTGCCCGTCACCTCCACAGCTCAATGGACCACAGTCGCTCTCCTTTAGAAATTGCCGTCAGTGTCTTCTGTATGTTCCAAAGACAGTAAATCGTCCGTTCGATTATCCCACTGACAATAGCCTTAAGCCATCCAAAGCCAAATCTTGTCACTTGAGACAGTGATTAATATTCATTTGGGGTTGAAAAACCAGGATACAATAGAGGGGATCAAGACAGGTATCTATTAAGTTATATAAGCTGGTTGGCATGGTGATTTCCAAGAAATGATCCCAGGACAGAGTCCAGTTCCTAGGCCAGCATGACTAAGATAGCAGAGCAGCTGTTATGCATGTGTGTGATTCTGGACACTGGTGCTCACTCCTCACCTTCTTCCCTGGGCCTCTTTCATTCTAACTGATGTATGGTTGACTAGTCTTCCTGCTGGTATCATCTCTGCCTGCATATGTTAGAAAGTTGGGGGCTCTTGGCTCCTTTGTATAAACAGTCCCAAGACTGGATAAGGAAGGAGTCCATTCTTTTCTCACTCCACACTCAAAAATCGGACCCATTTCCAAGGTGTTGCTTATTACTAACTAATAAGGATTGGTATTTGAAAACCCTGGACAAACTATGACACAATTTGACACATGTGGTCTCCTTTTATCTTCTGAATGATGTTTAGAAGTGGACCTGTGTAGGAGCATATTGAGAGGAAAAGGGGAGAAACCCCAAAATGGGAAAAATGCGGTTTGAAGAACTACTGGAAAAGATGGAACAATGGGAATAATAGCAATGTACCTGGCAAGCAAAAGCGTGCCAAGAAAGGGATTGTAAATATGCAATAATGATTGGTTGAAAATGGTGAACTGTGATTGGACATTTTCCTTACATGGACACTTTTCTTGATCTGTGATTGGTCAAAACCAAAAGGCCATGATTGGATCAATTTTCAAGCCCTTCCACTCGTCCCCACCTCCTACTGGGCCACTAAGAACAAAAGACTTGTACTTGATTGGCTTAGCCCAGTCAGGGAGAGCTATAAAAGGAGCCACTCTGAGGCAGTTTGCATGGCCTCACCACTGCCTAACGACACTGCTCTCTCGACAACAAGGACGACCACATGCCAGGAACTTCAAGCAAGCTGAGGACAGTCCCTTGGCCCAATGCCTAGGGACAGAAGCTGAGGAAAGTCTCTGGTCCCAGCACTGGAGGCAGAAGAGCTGCTGCTGCCCCCGAGGCGGCGATAAGAGCTGTAGCCTTTGAGCTTGTGGTTTGAGCTGTAGAAACACTTTGGATTCCTCTCTGCCCTTGTCCAGGCAGAGATGCAATAAAGAGCTGCTGTGACTGTGGTCCCCACAAAAGGATTAAGCCTTCTGAGGTTTCTCCTTTCTCCCCTTCCTCTCGTGGCATTCCTGAGGGCCGCTTGAGCCTGGACCCCTCACCCGAGGGTCCCGAGAACTTAGTGTAATATTATCTGTGGTGCGCAAACGTGGCTCCCAACCATTACATCCAGGCTGGCCCAGCAGGGTGTGGACCTGCAACCCACAGACGTATTACTCAGTCTCTGTGACTGTAACAAATACCTGAGACAGTCAACTTAGCAAGGGTGAAGGCTTTGGAGGCTTTCACTGCATGGCCACCTAGCTCTGTTGCTCTGGGCCGATGGCAGCACAGTCATCATGGCGGGAGTGGACGGCAGGACGGTGCACCTCTGGCAACCAGGAAGCAAAGAGAGGGAAATAGAAGGGGCCAGGGTCCTAACAGCCTCTGCAGGGGTATACCCTCAATCACCGTACTTCCTTCTGCTGGGCCCCACCCTTTAAAGATTCTACTACCATCATAGCACCCTACCTGGGGGCCAGGGCTTCAACACTCAGGCCTTTGGGAGATGCTTCCAAATGCCAGCAGTGGGGATTCTTCTTCTCCCTGCTTTAGAGGGGCAGCACAACCTGACAGGTCAGAGCACAGACTCTGGACTTGCAGGATGAGGGTTCAAATCCCAGCACCACTACTAACTGGCTCTGCCACCTTCATATGTTACTTAACCTCTCTACCTAACAACAATAAAAACCAAAGAAGTATAGGTTAGCTAAAGAGACTCACAAGTAGATGTAAACCCTGACTCACACCGCACCACAGAGACAAAGGAAAGAAACTGAAAAACTGACAAAAAGCAATAGTTTAAAATATTTTTAAATAGAAAGGCAAAGAAAGGATACAGAAGAAATTTAGGAAAACTTAATCTTGAAATAGGAGACCTTCCTACAAGCAAGGCAGAAAACCTGAAGCCACATAGAAAAATGATACAGATTTAACCTAATAAAAAAGAAATTCTTCTGCACAAAGGTACAATAGGCACAGCTGGTAAAGACATAAAAGGAAAGATATTTAATTAGCAAATGAAAGATTAAAAAGATTAAAGTCCAGAATTTAGGAAGAACTTCATAAACTGATGATACAAACAATTCAACAGAGAAATTGGTAAAGGATTTGACTGAGCCATTAAAGCCATTAAATTGATTTAAGTTTTTTTCTTTTTCAGCTTTGTGCTCAAAGGTCTCACTATGTAACCCCTGGTGGCCTGGAACGCACTATGTAAACCAGACTGGCTTCAAACTTGCAGTGATCCTCCTTTTTCTGCCTCTTGAGTGCTAGTAGTACAGGCATGCACCACCACACTCTGCTTCATTTAAAATTTCTTTCAAGGGTAAACTTGGAAGCATCATCTATCAGCATTTAAAATGCACATAACTGAGAGGGAATGTTCACCATGTAGGATGAACTTTTTAAAATGCCATATGCAAAAGAGGGCAGAGGATGCTACCACATTTATTTTTGAAAAGAGAAAAAATGAGAAATACATTTTTTTTTCAGTACTAAGGAGTTGATCCCAGGGCTTCATCCATGCTTTTTGCAAGCGCTCCATCATTGAGCCGTAACCTCAACCCAATTTCTGCTTTGTGTTTTGAGACACTGTCTTGCTAAATCATGCAGGCTGCCTCTGGCTTCAAACTGGCAATCCTCCTGCCTCCACTTCCCAAGCCACTGGGATTAAAGGTATGCACTGCCACACCTGGCTTGAGATACACATTCTTTTGCCGATAGGCACATGTATCCTCTCTGAAAGAACAGACAAACACTAGCAAAATTAGTTGTATCCCAAAAAGGGAATCAAGGGATGGAGAACAGGAGAGGGAGGGACTTACTACCTTTTATAACATTTTATTTTCAGTACTCGGGGATTGAACCCAAGGCTTTGTGCATGCTAGGTAAGCACTCTACTACTATGCTGCATTCCAAGACCCTTTTTTAAACTTTTTATTTTGAGATAGGCTCTCATTAAGTTGTGCAAGCTGCCTCTGGCCTCAAACTCTTGATCCGCCTGCCTCAGCCTCCTGAGTCACTGAGATTACTGGCATGAGCCACAGCACCCGGCTAGGATTAATTCTCATCCAGAAATATTCTACATTTACACAGATAAATAAAGATTTATAGGTAAATTAAGTTGGAAACCATCTAAGAGTCTGTCAATAGGGGAATGCTTAAATAAGTTATACTGAATCTATACTATGAAATACTATGAGCCATTTAAAAGAATGAAGTATATCTGTTACTGATATTAAGACTTTCAAGTCATATTGTTAAATCAAAAAAAGTCACAGAGCATTATTACATATGCCCCAATTATATATTTTTACAAGTATATTCAATATTAAAAAGTATATTCAATATGTTTATGTTAGTCCTACAGTTAAAATGTTGTTGTTATTGTTGTTGTTAGGTGCCATTGAGTCAATTCCCACTCATAGCCATCCTCATGGAGTTTTCAATGGCTGATGGTTTCAGGATTGCTCTGGGAGTGGATTGCCATGTCCTTCACTCATTACAGTTAAAATGTAGACAATCATATTTATCATACCTTATTGTAATGTTAATAAAATATGCATTCTATATTCACCTATTTTTCCTGACTTGGTGGGCACATACTTATGCATTGAAAAAGACCTGGAAAGTGATTACCTCAGACATGAGGAGGGGAATAGAGGAGAGATGGAGAGAACTTTGTTTTCCTATATATATTTCTATATTTTAAGAATCTTTTATAACAACTCATGTTTTTGAAAACTTACTGTATTCCAGGCACGCTTTACATTATGTACTCAAGGTCACAAGCTGTAAGGGGCAGGGCTGGGCTGCAGGCTGTGCTTCTTCAGATAATGTTCTTAACACAATGCTTGCTCACCCATGACCAGTGAAAAGCAAACACAAACCAAGATAAAAATCCAAATGTACCTCATCATGTTTTACCTTCAGTAGACTGAAAATTCCTTCCTTCGTGGTCTCAGCATTCCCTGAACATATGTAATATCAATGCCATCCTCTCCCTGGCTGGGCACGGAAAATGACCACAGAAACAGATAAAAAGCTAGCTGTAAGCATTCTCTCTAGGGAAGGACCAGTATCAAAGGTAAGATTAATACAGGGCGAATGAAGTACTGAGTCATAACGTCAATCCGTCCTACCGACCCGCAGGCATCACTGATAACATTGACAGCGATCTCTAGATTTCATGATTCTAGTTTTTTCTTTCAGTTTTTTTTTTTTGTTGTTGTTGTTGTTCTTTAAAACAGCAAGAGGACACCACTTCTCCCTCCTGTCATGCTTTATTGCTCTTCAGAAAGGCAGTCTTTCCAAAGGTCTAACACGCCCGCTGCAAACTGACAGTCTGCAAGCCACACAAATAGCATGAACCCACAAATCTGGTTACCCTGTACATTTTTAAAAAGTGAATTAGGTGACTTATTTTAAAATATGGAGTTTTTTTTCCATAAAAATTTCCAGCTTCCCCAACGCTCAGCTCAGATAATGATGTGTGGGAGCCCGTGGCACCTACAGGGGCTTCCTAAAGGGGGCACTCTGCTTACTGGCGGGTCCAGACCTCCTGCCCACTCTCCCGCACTCAGACTTCCTGGTTGGCCTCAGCTGTCAAGGGCAGCGCGGCAGAAACTGTATCTCCTTTTGCTGATGCTTAGGTCAGATCCGGTTCAGCCCATTCTGTCTTCCACAGAACCCAAACAGAGCTCACGCCCCTGTGACCATACTGCACTCCGTGGGCTGCAACACAAAGAGACAGACTTGGAGACCCGAATCTTTGGATTTCGTTCCAAAAGGTCAAGCAGGCTGGGCTGCCTTCCCAGGACGTCCCTATTCTCACCTGCGTGGCAGTGGAGCCGTAGCCTGGGGAGAAGACCTGAATTAAAGCCCACCTCCCTCACCCCCCACGCCCTTATCTGGAGACCACGTGCACAGCACTGCCAAGTCAAAACACCCGGGTTCAATCTTGGCTGCCTGCGAGCGGCAGAGCACTTCACCTCCTCTGGGGCTCGGTTTCCCCACCCATGAGAGGAGTTAACAACCGACCTTCACAGGGCTATCGTGTGAATGAATTTAAAAGGTGTCCCTTAAAGTGTCAGCACCCCGAGGCCCCTCCACTCCCCTGTCTGCCCAGGGGGCCCGGGAAATGCTCCCAGGGCTCGCCGTAGAGTGCATTAGATGGGGAAACACCTGGGCGGCGAAGCAGAGCACATGCAAAGGTCCAGCTCAGTGCGGGAGAAGAGGCTGGGCTGCAGCGCGGCTGGCCCCACCCGGAGCAGGCACCGGAGGCCGAAGTCCCCGCACCTGCAGCCCCTGAGCCCGGCTCCCTGATGTTCTCAGGACCCCTGCCGGACGGACCACAGAACTGAGGTCCTGTTCTTCAGAACCACACCCACCTCCCCACCGCGCGGGGAGGGGATCGAATGACCGGCTCGGGAGAGCACTTTGCAAAGGGTCGGAGGGTTCCAGGACAGGAAAACCAGGGCCTCGGAGCCGCGGTACCGAGGGTGCCGGCATTCGGAGGCGCCCGTCCCGTCGGTGCGGCACGCGCTCTCGCCCTTTGTCAGAGGCCTCGCCGGGCTCCGCGCCGCCCAGCGCCCTCCACCCCCAGCCCCCAGCCTCCCTCCCGCCTATCGGATGGCAGGGGCGCCCACCCGCGGCGCCGGCGACTTCGGGGCGCGTTCCCCGCGCTCAGTCCCTACCCGGGGTCACTCACCTGGTCCTCACCGCCTCCAGCGAGGTAGGGGCCGCCCAGCGCACGCCCCGGTCCCTGCGCACAGCCTCTGCTCCGTCCCGGGCGCTCCGAGGCCGGGCTCTACCGGGTGTGGAGTCCGCGCGGGGCCGGGAGCGGGGCGCGCTGCACCCCCAGACCGAAGGGAGCCCCGAGAAGCCCGGCCAGGGGAAGGACGCGCCCCCCCGATCCCCACAAAGGGTTCCCGCCGGGAGCCTCGGACCTCGCGGGGGCGCGGGGCGGGGAGGCGCGGGAGGGCGCGGGGACCCGGCCGCCCCGCGCCCGGTGCTCGCTGCAGGCCGCCGCTGCAGCTCGCGCCCGGCCCGGCCTCCCCGCCTCCCCGCCTCCCCGCCTCGCCGCCTCGCCGCCTCGCAGCCGCCGCCTCCCTGCTTTGGCCGTGGCCCGGGACGCGCGGTCTCGGGTTTCAGCGCGGGCCCGTTCCGCGCCCCGCCCGCCGCGCCCAGCGCGCCGACCCCCTCCCAGCGCCGGCTGAGAACTTCGCGGCGCCCGCGCTCCTCCTCCCCGCGCCGTCCGGCCCCGCGCCCCTCCCGCCGCGCGCCTCCCTTGCCTCCTCCTCGGCGCCGCGGCCCCGCCCTCCTTTCCCCGTCCTTCCCACAGCCGGCCTAGCCCCCCGCGCTTTGTTTTGTCTTAACTCTCCGGCTTGTCCCACTTTTCCCTGCTCGAGCTCCCCCGATTCCCATCCCTCCACCGGGTCCCGGCAGCTGGGTCGGGCGCCCTCTCCATCACGCCTTACTTTGGGAGTCTTCCCGCTGATCCGCACAGCCCCGGCCTCCTCATTTCTCGGGGACTCCTTCTGCCATACCTTTCCTCTCGTCTTTGGTTCGCCCAAGCAGTGGGTGTGGGCATCTGCCTTGTGCCAGGCACGGTCCTAGACCCTGGAATACCACCTTGAGGAACGCACAGGCGGCGGGAGTGGGCAGTGGACATAAACAGACCTTTATGACACTCCCTCTCGACCAAAAAACGATGGAGCAGTGAAGACCAGGCCTGCGGGCCAGGGGACAGGACAGTTCCTTCTCATCCTCTCTTTTCCTGCTTTTGAACTCCCCATTTTAGGTACCGGTCTCCAGCCTCTTACATTTTCTATGCTGCGCTCTTAATAAGAAAATGAAAAGTTGAAGCGAACAGTATAACTGCTAAGAAAAAAAAAATGTGTAAAGGAAAGAAGGGAGACTGAGGGAGGCAGCTAAATAATCAGGAATGAAATAATAAAGCCCAGTCTGTTAAACACTCGCAGAAAAGAAAAAAAAAAAAAAGCAAATTCCTCTGAAATCCATTTGCTCTGATAAATGTGCTAATTATTCCCTTGTCTACAGATTGACACCTTGGGAGCTGCTTCCTTATTATTATTAGGCCACTGAGGCGCCATTTAGAATGATAATTTACTATCTAGCGCCCGCCCAAAACTCAGACTGCTTTAGAAACAAATGGGATAAGAGGAGGGGAAAAGGTAAATGGATGCCTTACTACTCCTATGGGACAGATGTGTTATTTGGTCAAAAATTGGAAGCTGAGCTCTTCTTAGAGTATAGGTCATCCAGCAAGACAGGTACTTGAAGCAGCTGAAAGTGGGCTAGTCTCAGAAGGACTTTAGACATTTATTCTGAAATCCTTGGTTATTGATTTAATTTACAGTGACTCAGCTAAGTTCCGTGGCCCTGGAAAAGTTAGTTAGCCTTTTGAGTCTTAGTTTATTCATAAATAAAATGAGAATGCCCATGCCTGCCTATCTATGGATGTGTAAGGTTAAATGAAATGCCGTAAGTAAATCACCCACAGTCGTAGAGTCTGAGAACCAAGCCCTTTTGAAAGTTGGCACTCAAGAAAGATCTGAAAGTATATATCACAGAGTGGCATGGAAGGAATGGGAATTTAAAACAATTATGGTGCCCTATCCATCCATGGTCTGCACCCATACCAGCCTGGCATCCGATCTTGTCTGATCTTCCAAGCTAAGCAGAGTCAGCCTAGTTAGTCCTTGGATGGGAGACCACCTGGGAATACTGGGTCCTGTACCTTAGGGAGAAGGACCTGACAGCCCACTCCCAAAACAATCAGCCATCGAAAATCCTATGAATCGCAGAAAAACACTGACGTAGTGCTAGGCATGTCACAGTACAGTGTCGGGTAGTGTTTTGTCTGTTGTACATAGGGTCACTTGAGCCCAACCCAACTTGACAGCACCTAACAACAGCATCATCCACCCATGATGAAAAAGATGTTCTCCATATTAAGCAGGCTTTTCGTGTACTTACTCGTGTACAAAGTACACTTTCGTGTACTTTGGAGAGTTCATTTTGAACTCTCCAAAGGAAAGCATTTTTCTCCTGCTGCTCCTTATCAAATATATTATTTATTACAAAGATTTTTTTCTCCATAGGGCAGAAAGTTACTGTGCATTCAGGAATGGAAATTGCTGCCAACAAATGCATTTTGCAATTGCTCTCTTAAGGCTGTTTTTTTTTTCCTTCTTGAGCTAATATTAAACTATGAACAGTATTCAGTCAGATGCAGAGAAAACAGAAAAAAATATTATTAAAGTAATTATTTCACTATATAGCACTGTGTAGGTGACAACTGAGAAAAATATGACACTGGTTTCTATGCAATAACGTAATCTTCCTTTTCTTGTGTGTGAGAGAGACTGATTTTCCCTTTGCGACTCAGTTTCATAAGCCATTCTTTTTTAAGACCCCTGAAGACACTTGCATTAAGATAATGAGAGGCTTCGTCCAAGTGAATCCCAAATAATGGTTGAAGAATCTACATTTGGTGAGACATCTTTTATGTAAAATATCATTTCTACCCAGCCATCTGTATGTAACTAGGAAAAGCAAAATGGTGAAGTACACTATCTGTTCCACATGGAATATTATTTCCCCCACTCTTCACAGTCTAAATCGTTCCTGCCCTCACATCTCAGCTTAGATGTTGCCTCCTCTGAGAGGCCTTCCTTGAACAATCTAAGAGAGGTCCTTTAAGCTAGACACAGTGGCGCATGCCTGTAATCCCAGTGGCTTGGTAGGTGGAGGCAGGAGGATTGCAAGTTCGAGACCAGCGGCAGTCTTTGTAAATTGTCGAGAGCCTGTTTCAAAAAAGTAAAAAAATGGGCTAGGGGTGCAGCTCAGTGGTCCAGCATTTGCAGAGCATGCAAGCATGAGGCCCTGGGTTCAACCCCCAGTACCACAAAGGAAAAAAAACAAAAACAAAAACCAGAGGTCCTTTAACCTCTGTCGTTCTTATAGCTCCTTTTTCAATATAATATGCATCTCAATGTACAGTCTACATCTAATTTTTCTATTTGTTTGTTCACAGCATGCCTTCACTGGTAAACAAACTCCATAAGAGCAGGTACTCTCATGGAGTAAAACACAGAGTTTTTTTATTCACCAATATAAGACCAGGACTCAGCACAGTAAAACTTTTAAAACAAATCATTGACAAAAATAAAGGCAATCTTCAGGGGCCTCTGTTCTCAAAACTTGGGGCCATATAAGAATCCCTTGGAGGCCTGGCACAGTGGTACATGCCTGTAATCCCAGCAGCTCTGGAGGCAAAGGCAGGAAGATCGCAAGTTCAAGACCAGAGGCAGTCTGCGTAATTTAGTGAGACCCTGTCTCAAAAAGTAAAAAAATGGGCTGGGGGTCTAGCTCAGTGGTCCAGCACTTGCAAAGCACACAAGTGCAAGGCCCTGGGTTCAACCCCCAGTACCACACACACACAAAAAGAATCCCTTGGAGATGTCTCAGAGACAACACTACAAGCAGAGGTGATGAAAGAGAAGTTTGACTTCATCAAAGTTGAAAATGTAGTGCTTCAAAGGACACTACCAAGGAAAAGAAAAGACCACTCATTGAATGAGCTAAAATATTTGCAAATCGTAATCTGTTAAAGAACTTGTATTCAGAACATCCAGGGAACTCATACGACCCAATAATATAAGCATAAGTAAGCCATTTTTTGTTTTGTTTTGTTTTTAGACAGGGTCATGATATATAGAACAAGCTGGCTTCAAAGTCACTATGTGACCCAGGCTGGCCTCCAACTCACAATCCTCTTGCCTCAGTTTACTGAGTGCTGGGATTACAGGCGCCACCATGCCCCCCTTATGTAACCCATTTTTAAAATGGACAAAGAATTTGAACACACATTTCTCCAAGGAAGCTACCTAAATGGCCAATACACACATGAAAAACTAGTCAACACTATTAGTCATTAGTGCAGTAAAAGTCAAAACAACACTGAGATTCCACTTTATACCCATGAGGATGGCTATAATCAAAAAGACAATAACAAGTATTGTGCAAGATGAGAATAAATGAGAACACTTGTACCTTACTGATGGGAATGTAAAGTGATACAGCCTCATGAGGAACCAGTTTGGCAGTTCCTCAAAATGTACACATAAATTTATCATGTGACCCAGCAATTCCATGTCTAGGCATCTATCCAAGAGAAATGAAAATGTATACCCACATTAAAACCTGTATATGAATGTTTGCAACAGCATTATTCATAATTCACAATGTGGAAAACGCTTGAAGTCCATTAATTGCTGAATGCATAAGCAAAATGGGGTATAGGCATACAATAGAATACTACTTGGCCATAAAAAAGAGTGAAGTGCTGATACTATAATGTGAATGAATCTTGAACACATTACCCTAAGTGAAACAAGCAGACATAAGAGACCATATATTGTATGAATCGATAAAACTACACAGAAATATTGTGAGTAGATAAAACTACACAGACAGAGAGAAGCTTACTAATTGCCTAGGGTGGAACTTGGGTGGGCATGAGAAGTGATTGTTAATGGCTATAAGGTTGCCATGATTTATTTATTTATTTATTTAGAACATTTTCATGTTCTAAATAAATGTTCTAAAATTGCTTTATGGTGAAGGTTGCATAACTCCATTGATGTACTAAAGACCAATGAATTGTACATTTTCAATGGCTGAACTTTATGGTGTGTAAATTATCTAATAAAGCTGTTTTAAAATGGAAGGAATCCCCTGGGAGAGTTGGTTAAAATGGGTCTCGGTCCCACCTGCAGGGATACTGACTCTTCTCAAGCTGTGGATAGCTGTTCTTTCCTGTTGAGCACCCAGGCCTTCTCCGCAGGAAGCATACCCTCAAACTCCCTTTGGAAAACCAGTGCTTCACCTTGGAGGTGAGCCGTGGGGTTTGCAGAACCTTGATCTCTCCCCCAGCTCCAGGGCTAGGTCCTGCTCCTCAGCATACTCCATCTCTGTGCAGTCACAGTGATGGGCTCATAAGGAGACAGCCTCACGGATCTCTGGTCAGAGAGAAGCCCCAAGGACACTTTGCTGAAGATACTGGACACCTGGCTTCCTTCTCTCTGTGGTTGTCACTGAAGAAGCTTGTAGCCCCAGTTTTTGGCAGTCATTTTGGGACTACAAGGAGAGAGCCTGCCTGAGTGAAGGCAAAACTTCAGAAACAGAGCCCAGAAAAAGAGGCTGAGAAGCAGAATTTAGCTCCTAGTTAAACCATTTGACCTCAGACGAAGGCTTCCCTGAAATTATACTGCAGGACTGAACCAAATCAACAAGAGCCAATTTTTTTTTAAATTAAGCCAGGATGGGTTAATTTCTCTGTTATTTGGAAAACAAAGTGTTTGACTCAGGGGTTCTTAATATGATATTTTGGAAACCTGTGAGGGAATTTTGGGGTTCTCACCATGATTGGACAGAAATCCTGGTGTGTAGTGGTGGGGGCCAAAGCTACCAGACAGCTTGTGGTACAATAGATAGTGCTGTACAGAAGGAACAATTCCCCTCACACAGAGCAAAATACAATTTTCCATTCAGAATCAGATGAACAGAAAAGCAGAGGGACTGTTTTGCACGGTTTTCTTCTATGCCAATTTGTGCAGAGTGCTAGTGGTGTGAAGACTGAGAGAAGAGTGTGCTTTGATTCACTCAAACAAGAATCACGAACCATTTGGGAAAAGCGCATCACTGTTGATACCGATTATAGTATTGAACTTACCAACACAGGTGTGGTGACCCAGTGTACATGTCATATTCACAGTGATTCTGGCCGGAACTTTAGGTTTCTGCCAGCTTCATCATGTCATCTAGTCAGGCAGACCTGTTGAAATGAGTAAAGGCCTTGAAGGGGCCACATTTCCAGGTCAAGAGAAGGACAGTGAGGAGACTTAAGAGAACTGTGTAAGAGACAGAGAAATAGAATGAGTTCAGAGAGGAAATAAGAGGCCAGACTGTGCAGGGTCTTATCCACACTTGGACTTCTCTCTGTATGAAATGAAAGTTCTAGATGAAAGAATGATACATAATTACTCCTTTACATTATTAAGAGTATTACATAAGATATTTGAATTTCTGCATATACATAGATGACAGTATTATGAATTTCATTTCAGGATAACAAAAGATTGTCACAAAATATTTATTATTTTAAAGGGTATGTTAGGGGACTATTTCTGTAGCAAATATGGCAGCCTGAGATGAAGTTCCAGAATATTCCATCTTGGCAGTACCCCCAGGTAATCCTGATGCACATGGCTGGGCTCCATAAGTTGGAAAACAAGGCTTTAAGCTTCCAGCTTGGTTTCTTCTTCCCTTGTTACATCATGTATGTAAGCAGTTTTTTGTGTTCTGTCTTCATACATGTATTCTTCCAGAAAATGTTGGAGGAGTCTTACAAAAAAGATGTGAACACAATATGGCTGATGACATGGTCCTAGCAAACTAGAGGGCCATGTACAAGAAGAAGGGAGAAAATGCACCCACGCTCTGCTTTCACAGGGTTGGTCGTATGCTGTAGGGCACTGCCTAGAGAGGTAGTTCGCCCCCGGGGCCTTTCTAAGCCCACTTGCAGGTCTGAGGCTCATACATATGCAGTAACATTTGCCCTACATTTGGGAACTCCTGGGCATCAAGCTTCCAAAGATAGCTCTGGTGTCCACTCCTCTCCTCAGACCCCTCAACACCTGATGGGCAGTTTCCAAACCACCACAGCTCCTGATTGGACTGTTCAGGAACCCCCCCCCAATTGGTCCTTTTTACAAACTCAAATTTGCATGTCTCCTCTGATTGGCCAAGGCCCATATGGAGCAGCAATCTCTAATTGGCCCCTGGCTAACCCCTGAAGGGAATATAAGAACAGTGTGTGGAGTAGTCAGGGTCCATTCCACCAACCGGGACAGAGGATGCAATAAAGAGCTGTGTTGAGCTGAGCACTCGGATTGGCGTCTTCACTGGAAGAAAGAAGCAAGGAGCCTCGGTGGGCATAAACCTCCGAGCTGTCCCCAGTGACTGGTGGAGTGGCTGGGGGCATAAGCCTCCTTTATTGGCAACACAGTTCTCTGGCACTCAGCTCACCCTCCCCAGACAGCCAGTCTTTGGCGGCTGGTTCCTGCTCACAGCTGGAGCAAGTATGACGCCCTACAGTACACCAAGTTGTATCTACCCTTGAGTGACATCATCCATGACTAGTATGGGCTGTAGACCTCACCTGAAGAAATTTCATCTCCTTGTGCCCTCCGCTCTGTGTTTGAGAAGCAAAGAGCTCTTGTCGTGTGCGTGTGTGTGTGTACAGGTTGGCAAAAGAAAAGGAGAATCTGTCCCAAATCATAGAAGACATTTGAAATTTTCTGTAGAAAACTTTTGATTTTAGATAGTGGATTATCAGTCTAAATTTGTTGGTTAAACCCAGGCAACTTTTTCTTTTCTTCCTTTTCTTGTGTTTTGTTTGTTTGCTTGTTTGTGTTTTGAGACAGAGTCTCATGCTGTAGCCCAGGCTGGCCTGGAACATGCTGTGTAGACCAGTTTGGCCTCAAACTCACATCTGTCTGTCTGCCTCAGGGTCCTGAGTGATGGGATTATAGGCATGGGCCACCACGCCTGGCTTTCCAGACAACTTTTTCAAAGATGGTCTCTGGTACACAGACATTCAGATTTAACAAACATTTGTTAGGCTCCAAGTGTGTGCCCATTTCCCTGTCAGATATTTCATTTTACTTAGTTCCCATGATGACTGATAAGCAACTAGTTAACAGATTTCCCTTCATTAAATTTGAAAGAAAAATTTCAGTGCTTCCTTCTACCACACATTCCACACAACTTTTCTCTGCCTCAGAATCCACACCTATAAGCTGGGATCATAACTGTGCTTAACTCACTGACTCCAGTCAAGATTAAAGGACACGATGAAGGGCAATCTTGTATACAGTTGTTGTTGTTGTTAGGTGCCCCCAAGTTGATGTCCGACTCATAGCAACCTTACGTACAACAGGTGAAACACTATTGTCAGTGCTTTTCTGCTATTCATAGGGTTTTCAATGGCTCATTGTTTTTTGGCAGTGGGCTTCTGGGTCCGTCTCCCAAGTCTGCAGCGCCTGGTGTTCCCAGGCCATCTCCCACTCAAGTACTAACCAAGCCCTACCCTGCTTAGCTTCTGAGGTCTGAAGGGATCATATGCCACAGTGCTACAGCTGCAGGCTCATATAGAGTAAGTGTCTGGTAAATGCTGGTGTATATGTGCATGCACAGACATATATGTACATATGGATGAAATGCAGATTGCATCATAGCTGCCGAGAGAGTTAAATGAGTTGATAATTGTGAGGCACTTAGGAGAGGGACTGACACGTAGTAAGGGTCATGTAAGTGTTAAATAAAATTAGAGTGCAGAGAGCCATTGGGTGGCTGGGGGATCCTGCTTAATTAGTGAAAGGTTGAAATATTTAGTAAGAAATAAACCGAACCCCTCATACTGAAGAAATGGAAAGTAGTTTATGAAATCCACTAACAAGTCTCCCAATAGAGGTCACTTTGCATAGCTGCTCAAGTACAACATGAACTGTTTTCTACCCTGCTGCCGCTCCAGCTCAGCAACCCTCAAATGAGACCTGGGTCGGCACTGCCCACCACTAGGAGCCTGGAGTTGGGCAGTGGAAGGAAGAGTGGAGGAACTGAACAAGCAGCGGGCTTCAATCCAAACCTGGGGTAGCCAGTGCTACACAACAGCCGCTCAGGTGCTTATATAGTTTTAAGATAATGTAGGCCTTCTCTAGTACCATTTCTATTTGAGGATAATATCAAAGTATTTATTTTCTTAACTTGGGTGTTCATGAGTAATATTATTTACAAATAGGACTGAGGATGTAGCTCAGTGGTATTATGCTTGACTAGGATGTGGGGGACTGGGATTTAGCTCAGTTGGTAGAGCTCTGCTCTGTAGCCTCTGAGATCCCAAGTTTGATTCCCAGCACTGCAAAAATGGCAGAAGGACATGGCAATCCACTCCCGAGGCAATCCCAAAATAGACATTGAAAACCCTATGAGGGTTGCTATGCGTTGGACACGACTCGATGACACCTAACAACAACAACAACAAAACCTGATTCACAGAATTTTCATGAGAGTTAAGCCTGGCAATGTGTACAGTGGTTAAAACCTGAGCGCTCTGAACTTGAGAGGCTGAGGTAGGAGGATCAAAAGTTTGAGGCCAGAGGCAGCCTGTGCAACTTGATAAGACACTGTCTCAAAATTTAAAAAATTTTATTTTAAAGTAGATATGAATCCAGCTCCATGGTAGAGCATTTGCCTAGCACATGCAAGGCCCTGGGCTCAACTCCTATTATTACAAAAAAAAAAAAAAAAAAAAAAAAAAAAAAAAAAAAAATATATATATATATATATATATATATATATATATATATATATATATATGTGACAGAACACACAGAAAGCTACAGTCAGACTCTCTGGATTCAAATCCCATCACCAGCACTTGGTGGCTGAGTATCTTTAGGCAAATTACTCCTTTTATTCCTTCTGAAACTTATTTTTCTCACTTAGAATATGGATATAATAGTAGGATCTATTTTGAGGGTAATTATGAGGATTAGAGGATATGAAGCTTGGAATTTAACAAGCTCTTCCTGAAAGTTCACTGTTGTCATCAATTTTATTAGTATTATTTCTAATATTACAATCTGTCTTAAACTGAAATGTACTGAATAAGACTATAAGAGAGCAATTTTCACCATCATTCTGAACCAGAAAATTGTTGTTAGGTGCCGTCCAGTCAGTATCCAACTCATAGTGACCCTTATAGGGTTTTCAATGGCTGAGTGCTTAGGGATTGCCTTGGGAGTGGATTGCCAGGCCCTTCTCCCATTTTTGCAGTGCTGGGAATTGAACTTGGGGCCTCAGAGACTGCAGTGCAGCGTTCTACCCACTGAGCTAAATCCCAGCCCCTCCAGAAAATAGCATATACCAAACCAATAAAGTTTGTGTGTAGGAGGTAATTGAACAGTTTGTGTGCAGGGTAAATACCAAATGGATCAGAGAGCAAAATATCAGAAATGAAACCCAAACAGATCCTAGAGAAAAATGAGCATTAATGCATTTGTAACCTGATAGTGGAGAAAACCTTAACTATGGTGACACATACAGAAATAATAATAGTAAAATAATAAAAATAAATAATAAAATAATAATAAAGATCAGTTTGACGATGCAATTTTACAAAAAGGATTTATTTTAAAAATCACTATAAACAAAGTCAAAGTGGTTTAAAAATTGCAAATTTTGTTAGAAAGGAATATGTGGCAATTCGGATCCTGGCAGGAATCACATTCACTCCCCAGTGAATCAAATAAAGAGATTTTAATGAAGGAATTTGCATGTAAAGTTGGGGGTAGAGTTGAGGAAGGAATGAGAAACACTCCAGAACAAGCAGCGTCCCAGTGTCCTTAACTCCTTAAGGGCTGATGAGATAAGAGACAGGAATATTGCCAGATCCCACAGAGAGATGAGTTAGTGACAAGAAAGTGCCATGAAATATGGTCATCCGCATGTAGAAGAATGAAAACTGACCCGCATCTCTCAATATGCACGAGAGTTAACTCAAAATGGATAAAAGATCTCAACATAAAACCAAAAACTTTAAAACTTACAGAAGACAAGATAGGCAATACACTCATCATATAGGCATAGGAAAGTATTTCCTTAATAGGACCCCAATTGCTCAAGAAATTGCAACAAGAATAGATAAACGGGATTACATAAAATTAAAAAGCTCTGTACAGCAAAAGAAACAATTAGCAGAGTCAAGGAAACCCCCACGGAATGGGAAAAAATCTTCGCATCCTATACATCAGACAAAGGTCTAATTACTAGAATTTATAAAGAACTCAAGAAAAAAACTCCCCCCAAAACAAATAACCCGATACACAAATAGGCAAAGGAACTGAGTAGACAGTTCTCAAATGAAGAGGTCCGTAAAGCCATGAAACACATGAAAAAATGCTCAATATCCCTAGCCATTAGGGAAATGCAAATTAAAACAACTCTGAGATTTCACCTTACACCAGTAAGAATGGCCAAGATCAATAAAACAAATAACAACAAATGCTGGCGAGGTTGCAGAGAAAAGGGAACACTCTTACATTGTTGGTGGAGCTGTAAATTGGTCCAACCACTGTGGAAATCAATATGGAGGTATCTTAAAAAACTGAAAATTGATCTACTGTATGACACTATTGGGAATTTACCCAAAGAGAGATGTGTCATCATACCACAGAGACACCTGCATCTCCATGTTCAATGCTGCACTTTTCATAATAGCAAGGATATGGAATCAACCAAAGTGCCCATCAACAGAAGAATGGATAACAAAACTAGGGTACATATACACAATGGAATACTACTCAGCAATCAAAAAAAAAAAAAAAAAAAAAAAA
>VMDO01000798.1:110481-193620 GCA_007922755.1 Pedetes capensis | reverse complement strand
GAGAAGTGTACAAGAGGATAAGGGGGAACCTATATGAATAATGGCCTGCAGCTGTAGCCCTGTGGCATCCGATCCCATCAGATCTCAGAAGGTAAGCAGGGTCGGGCCTGGTTAGTACCTGGATGGGAGACCGCCTGGGAACACCAGAAGCTGTAGGCTTGGGAGAAGGACCTGGCAACCCCCTCCCAAAAATCAATCTGCCATTGAAAACCCTATGAACAGCAGAGAAGCACTGACAATAGTGTTTCCCCTGTTGTACAGAGGGTTGTTATGAGTCGGATACTGACTCGACGGCACCTAACAACAACAACATACGAATAATGTACAACAAAATGCATATATGGAAATATCACAATGAAAAGCATGTCAGAATGAATCAAATTAGGGTGTACATTAAAAATTTCCAGTTAAAAAAAAAAGTGCCCATGGAAGCTTTATCAAGGACAGTTACAGCCCAAGCTGAGGCAGGGAGTGCAGAGGAAAATAGCCCCACCATCTCTCTCATCCCAGCCTCTGTTCTTCTGCTGGTGCCTCCCATTGGCCACCAAATGACTGGAAATACAAGGAAACTTTTCCAGTCATGTGCAGGTTCTCCAAGGCATACAACAGTTCAATCAGTTGGGAGGTGGCAAATAGATAATGAACAGCATGGGCCAATATTTAACAATTTTTTGAAGCAAAATAGCAAAAATTGAACTTAAAATGCACAAATGATAAGTCTAGGTTATCGAAAAATGTGAAATGCCCTACAAATCTATGAAAAGATGTCCTGTCTCACTCTTAATAAGTAAAATGCAAATTTAAAACTACGCTAAGAGTGAGTGTTAACTGGGATGTGGACTAGCCAATACTCCTATACACTGCAATCAGCAGTGTGAATTGGTACAACCATTTTGCAGAACTGTTAACCAGTATCCACTAAGCCTAAATATACATCCCTATAGGCTTGGGCATTCTACTCCTAGAAGAAATGTATACATGTGTTCACAAAGGACGTATATTGGAAAGGTCACAGCAACATTTTCTAAAATAACAATTTCAAACTAGAAACTAAAGGCACATGAATAATATAATGCATAAAGCATGAAATAGTCACATACTAGAATACTGGGCAGTGATGAGAATCAATGGCTTTATAATCTCACACATCAATATGGATGAATCTCACAAGCATAGTGATAGTTTTTTTTTTTTTTTTAAAGACCCTAAGGACACATGTAGTATGGTTCCATCTCCACAAAGTACAAAAAAAGGTGAAACTAGTGTCTGCCTTAGAACTGAAGGTAGTGAGAGGGAGACAGGTAGGAACCTGTACAAGAGAGGCCATGGCAATGAATTCTCTGCCACAGTGCAGCTCTTTATATAGTCAATCCTGACTGGCCAGTCAGGTGCAAGTGTATTGTTCTTTGTGGTCCAATTGGAGTGGGGGATGAGCAGAGGGGCTTGAAATTTCATACTATCACAGTTTTTAAAATTTGACCAATCAGAGTCTGAGAAAAGTGTCCAATGGGGTTACAGGAAAAATGTCCAATCACAGTACAGCATTTTTGTCCAATCATATTTACACAGTTATCAATCCTACTCAGGCAGGCTTTTGCCTGCCACGTCCATTACTTTATTTTTACAATTATTATTCCCATTGTTCTACTTTTTCCACCAACTCCTCAAATTCAGTTTTCTGTTTTGGGATTTCTCCCCTTTTTCTCCCAATATGCCCCTACACCCTATACTCCATGGAAGGACGTAGGGAAATGAGCACTGTTATACACTGCAGAAGAGAGGAGGGAAACCCTGTACCTTGCCATCTGCAAGAGGGGGGTCACAGGAATGCCTGGTTTAAAGACAAGCCAGTCAGTAGTCCTACAGGCATGGGATTTAGGACTGACATCAGAAGTGGGACCAGCCTGAGAGACGGAAACCTTACTCTGTGCAGTGTACACCTACTTGGGTAGTTAGTGCCAGAACTGAATTGAGTTGTGGACATTCAGTTGGTTATCAGAGAATGCAAAGGTTGATCTATAACAATTTGATCTGTAATAGTAGCACTCCTAGGAATTTATCCCAAGTATAGTATGTTACTGATAAAAGAATTATTTATAATTACAGAAGATTGAAAACACCAAATGTCTGACAAAAGGGGGTTGGTTGAATAAGTGATGATTGAGAAGCACAAAAAAATGAGGAAAATCTCTATAAACTGATATGTAGTGGCTTCCAAGATGTATTAATAAGACAACAAAGCAAGGTACAGGAGTTGTTGTTATATGTTATCTTCCATGTCAGGAAGGAAAGAATATGAATATATAGGTATTTCTTTGCATTCAAAAGTGGAAGAACAACCCAATATCTAATAATAAAAAAATGGTTTTTGATGAGGTAAAAGGACAAATGGGTAGAAGGAACCTAAAAGTAAGCAATATTTCTGGGAAGATTCCTCAAATCATTTTCGCCTTGAAGCTAAGTTCAGTGTATGTTTTACAAAATTGAAAAGTTTACTCAAAAAAGAAAAGCAACCTCTAAAAACAGAAGAAAAGCCAGAATCAATACCACACTAGTGGCGTAAGGACTCGATTCATTTTCTGTCATTACATTAAAATGATCACAAGCAACTATTGATTATGCCATGGTTTTGAGAGCAGTCCGGTGGGCTCAGATGAATTCTTAGCTCATGGGCTCACCAGGCCAAAGTCAAGGTGCTGGTTAAGCTTGGCAATTTGCGGAAGCTTTGGTGAGAATTGGTTTCCAAGATCCTCAGGCTGGTCACAGCATTCTGCTCCTTGCCAGGGAGACTATGACCTCCTTTTCCTTGCTGGGGGTCTGCAGGCACGCTCTCTGCTTCTGGAGATGGCCTGCCTTCCTCACAGCGCCTTCCATCTGCAAAGTTGGCAAAGTCCTGTCAAATCCCTCTCACAGCTAATCTTCCTGAATTCCCCACAATTCTTCTTTGAGCGAGAGAAAATGCCTTGCTTTTACATGATTTCATGTGATTAGGTCAGCCCTATCTGGACAATATTCCTGTTTTAAAGCCAACTGTCATATAACTGACATCATCACAGGAATGATATTGCATCATAGTCACCATTGCAGTGATCGGAGCAGGACATCTTGGGGAAGCTCTCTTTGAGCTCTGCCACAACATAAAGAATGTTAAGTGAGCTTAAAATATAGTATCGTGACAGCATTTCTCTAGTGAAATATATTCCAAAGGCAGCAAGAATCTTCAAACAAACAAACAACAACAAAAAATCCACCTCAGTTCCATTCAGTTGTCTTATGTCAGTGGTACTTCAGGATTTTTTTTTGAAATAATTATAGATATTGCACAGGAAAAAGCAAGAAGTAATTATATTTACCTTGTGGGACCGCAATTTTTAGCAAAGAATAAAAGAAGATCAGATTTAAAATTGAGGCAGACAAAGATCTGCAAAGAGTAATTTACACTGGAGATGTCAGTAGGAACTCATTTTTTTTTTCTCCTTAAAAGGGTTTGATAGTCCTATCCACTCAAAACGCAGAAGAGCTATGATGATACAGAAGCACTGCAAGATTTTTGTTGTTTTGGTACTTGGGCATTGAACCCTGAGCCTCACACATACTTTGCAGGGTCCTACTAAGTTCCATGTGCTGCTTCTGGCCTTGAACCTGTGATCCTCCTGCCTCTGCTTCGTGAGTTGCTGGGATTACAAGCAGGAGCCACTGTGCCTGGTGCACTGAGAACTCTTACAGCAATGAACTTCCCTAGCAGTCAGATGTAGTCTCAAAATACCAGTTTTCATTAAGAGTAAATAAAGCTCCTTGCATAAATGGCTTATTCCAGTTCTGGAAGAGTAGGTGTATAAAATGAATCTGAAGCATCTTCTCATGTCAGAAAAGAAAAGAGATTTCAAAGACCGAAAGTGTCATTTCAGAAAGATAACAACAGCTAATCTGAAGGGGATAATTTGAGCATCGAAAAGAACAATAATTGCAATGGATGGAACATAGTCAAGATAAAAAACCGTTGAGGTTGTACTTGTCATTTAATTAAAAAAAAATCTATTGGTCACCATTGGTGGTTGCTAGGTAATGAACTCATTCCTCTGAGAAATGAGTAAATAAAAAGACGAAATCAAGCATTTATTTCACTTTTCCTATAGGAATTGCTTTTCAGTGTAACCAAAGAGTAGTTAGGGAAAGTCCATAATAAAACCAATTCCAGCAAATGAACACAAGCAGAATAACAGAATTTTAAAATGGTAATTGTGCAACCCTTCATGAATTAATGGTTGTAGGCAATGCAGGGGAGTTGGCAGGGAAGGGAGAGAGAGATCCCATCAGTTCTCCCATAGTTCTTATGCGGGCTGTTTGGCTGGATCTAGGAATCCAATTAATACCAGAGCTGATTCAAAAGAGAAGAACATAAAAGTTTTATCAAATTTATGTGTACGTGAGGGATTTTCGCAAGAGTCAAGTCTGAAGAAATGACCAGACCATGATGACTTTATACTTTTTAGACACAGGACAAATGGCTATCCAGACTAGGATGGTGATCTGTGGCGATGTAGATGTTGGTGGAAAATAAAGGTTACTCTCATGAATTTGTCTATTCAGGCTCATTGCAGCCCCGGGGAGCAGTCTCATAATCGAGGCTGTCTTTCAGCCTTCGTGTGCGAAGGACATCCCTCCGGAGAATCTTCATGACTTTTTCTTTCCTTCTTTCTTTCCTTCCTCTCTCTCTCTCTCTCTCTCTCTCTCTCTCTCTCTCTCTCTCTCTCTCTCTCTCTCTCTCTCTCTCTTTCTTTTTTGGTGGGGTGCTAGGGAGCTGAACCCAGCGCTTCACTTATACTTTGCCATCACTCTTCCACTGAGCTGTATTCCCAAACCTCCTCCTGTCATGGCCGTTTAATTTCATCGCTGGCTTGTGCCCAGCCGTCCCAGCGACGAGCTGGCTTTTGTCATCTTAAACTCGAAAACCATCTTTACTGTTTGAAGCTTCTTCGCTTTCGTTCTCTTTGTGTCCCCTTGGTTTGGGTCGGGTGGAGGACGGGTTTTCTTTTGAAATTACTCAGGACACTTATTTCTACAAGTCAGAAAAGAGGGCTCAGGCCGGCGGAGCTGAGGACCTCTAGTGGCCAGTGTTGGAGCTGCAGAAGCTGCCGCGGAAGACTTGCGGGACCCAGCCCCCTAGAGAAGCAGGGGAGGTAAGGGAGGGAAGAAGAGGATGGGGAGGAGGAGTAAGATGAGGAAGCTGGAGAAAAACACAGAAAAGAGAAGAAAAACATGAAATGCCAGTGCAGGCTTACAAATCACATGGCATATCCAATATGCTCTTTTAGCAAATAAATACTACCAGTAATCTTCTCCAAGACTGTAATAATGTGCTTCTCTACCAGAAATATTAGCTCACTGAAGTAGTTTTACTGATATTAATGATAGAATTTTTACTGAAAAATAATGTTGCTGAGGGAATTGTTCCAGTTTCAGTGTGATGATGACCATATATCATACATAAAGCATACATGTAATTGAATTTAAGAGGTTCCATCACAGATGGTAATGTTCTGCTGTAAAATTGGGCTGGCAACAGAAAATATATGAAAAGATCACTATTACCAGTGGGGTGGGCAGGCAATGGGACATATGTGTACGGTTAAATGATTAATATTTTCTTTTTCCAGTCCTGTTGTTTCTGTTACTTGTGATGGTGTTGGGTTATAAAGTGAAGGTTTAAATTTGAAGTCTTTTGGTAAAGAGGATCCCCAATAAAATGGCTCTCTTGATCCCTGCTCCTTATTCCTCCATTTTTGTGAACTCCATGGTAAAGTGAACCTGTGACTTCCAAGCCTTGTTCTCTAGGACTTTGAAGTTAAAAAGCATAAAAAAAAGAGGCTATAGGGGCAGCTCAGCGTTAAGGTACTTGCCCCACAATACTGCAAAGAAAGAAAAATTAGCAATAACTAAAAAAAAAAGTATACAAGCAGCATATAACTGTATATAACTATATATTGTGAGAAATCTATAAAACAAATGATGGTCAGTCTCTCAATACTCGCATTATTATACGATTGCATAACTATGGAGAAATGTCTGGAAAAATATTGTTTCTGTTTGTGAAGAGGGATGGGCACAGAGGGATGGCAAAAGTGTTGTCAGAAAAAAAAGATGGCCATAGAAATATCTTGGGGGGGTATGAAATAAAATATATAAACATGATATACTTATATATTTTTGGTGGGAATGCAAGTTAGTGTAGCCACTATGGAAATCAGTTTGGAGGTTCCTCAGAAAACTAAAACCAGACCTACCATATGCCCCAGGTATACCCCTCCTGAGTATATACTCACAGGAATCAAAAGTGGCATATGAAAGAAGTACCAGCACATTCATGTTTATTGGGGCACTATTCCTGATAAATAGCCAGGTTGTGGAATCAGCCAAGGTGCCTATCCACAGATGAATGGAGAAAATGTAGCACACATACACAAAGGAGTATTATTCAGCCATGAAGAATGATGATACCATGTTGTTTGCAAGAAAGTGGGTGGAGCTGGAGATCATCATGTTAAGAGAAGGCTTGGAAAGACAAATATTGCCTGTTTTCTCTCAAATATATAATTTTTAAAAACGTGGGGAACCACTAGGGAATAGGAAGCAGGGCAAATCAGGGGGAGAAGGGATATATCTGGGTAATGGAGGGGTAAATACAATTTGAGTACCTTTTACACATATATGAAAATGTCATAATGAAACCCATTATTTTGTGCAATTAATATACACTAATAAAACTATCTCTGCAGCCATACCACTGTGGTGTCGGATCCCATTAGATCTCAGAAGCTAAGCAGGGTTGGACCTGGTTAGTCCTTGGATGGGAGACTGCCTAGGAACACCAGAGGCAGTAGGCTTGGGAGAAGGACCCAGGAATTCACTCCCAACACTCAATCATCCATTGAAAACCTTATGAACAGCAGAGAAGCACTGACAATAGTGTTTTCTCTGTTGTATGTAAGATTGCTATGAGTCGGACAGTGACTTGACAGTACCTAATGACAACAACAATAAAACTATATTCTGCAGCTGTACCCTGGCATTTGATCCTGTAATATCTCAGAAGCTAAGCAGGGTCAGGTCTTGTAAGTACTTGGATGGGAGACTGCCTGGGAACACCAGATGCTGTAGGCTTGGAAGAAGGACCTGGTAGCCCACTCCCAAAAGATGATCAGCCATTAAAAACCCTATGAATAGCAGGGAAACACTGACATAGTGCCAGGCATGGCACAGTGTCAGGTAGTATTTTGTCTGTTGTACATAGGGTCTCCATGAGTCAGTCCCAACTCAATGACACCTAACAACAAACAACAAATAAAACTATATAGAATGTACTAGAACAGTGAGACTGTAACGTTGTATTGGCATTGTAAAATGTGGACAATAAAATTCTACCTGTGACAGTGTGTTAAATATATAAAAATTAAGTATGAAAATGAACATTCTAAAGAATGACAGAGATAAGTGAAAATTGGTTTGAGTTTTATGAAACCAAGGGCAAATTTCTTCTTAGGTTTTTAAATACATAATCTTAAACTATATAGAGCTTTATATTTTGTTTTTTGTTCTAAGCAAAGGAAAGAAAAAGCTGCTGATCAGGACTCTACTGAGGAAAGATTGCTTCTCTTCTGAGGTATAGAGAAAAGAGGTCAGATGCCCAGCCAGGCTCTCGAGTTCCGGCTCTATCATATGTTATCTTCTAGGACTTCTAGGATCTTCAACCTCTCCAAGCTCAGAGTTCCTCAAACTGTGCCTAGCACATGGGGAAAGGGCTTCATACAGCCCCTCCATACAGCCAACACATAAGTAATGTACTTAAAAGTACTTCTTAGTAGGAAATGTCTTTAATACTACTGGTAGGTTAATTTATTGGGGTATTAATGTGTATTTTATGTGGTGTTTTCCTGTTATAGAATTATCCAAAAGTAGCAGAGCTGCCTGTATTACACTGCCAGGGTTTCCCCTCCCTTACTCTGGAAGGGTAGCCAAGGTTTCCAGCTCCTCTGCTTCAAGGTGGATTTGCAGCACACAATGGGAGAGGATCGGAGAGTGTAGGTAGGAGCCAGGCAAAATCAAAGACACTGAGAATTCTCCAAAAGGAGAAGCATTCTGGGAACTGGGGGAACCAGGAGTAACAGAGACTCTCCTGTTAGCTCCTTGACATCTCACAGGTCCCGAAGCCTGGGGAGATGCAGGATCCCAGAGGAGGCATGGGACCTCAGGGGACAATGGGCACAGGCAGCAGAGCCTCCCAGGTTGGCTAGCGCATGCCATGCTGAACACATTGCCAGGACCAGAGATAATGCACTATCTGCTTCCTACAATCAGAAGTGATGTCTTTTACTTTTTTTTTTTTTTTTTTTTTTTTTTTTACTTGGAGGTCAAACCCAGGGCTTTGCACATACTTCTGCAAGTGCTCTACTATTAGGCTGCACCCCTAGCCCATTTTTTATTTTTTTGTTTTGAGTCTTGCTAAGTTATGCAGGTTGCCTCTGCCCTCAAATTCATAATTATCCTGCTTATGAGTCATTGGGATTACAGGCTTGTGCACTTGGATTTTTTTTTTTTCTTTAGACAGGGTCTTGCCATGTAACCCAGGCTGGACTTGAACTCATAACCCTCTGGTCCTCCTTCCTCTTGCCTCAGTCTCCTGGAGTGCTGAGACAGAAGTGAGCAACCACATCCGGCTTGTGCCTCAACGTTATCTACAACAGTACTTGGAATATAAAAGGTTGTTGCCCTTTTGGATGAGTGTGCCTTCAGTCAAGCTGTTCCTTTGTCTTTATTGCTTATGTCTCTAAATCTCGCTTATATAATTAAACTGGTTGTTTCTGGGTGTTATGATCCACCTGTCCCATCTCTATCCCCAAGCCAGTACAAACCAAGTTCATAAATTCTGGAATACACAGAATAATATGATCTTTGCAAGATAGCTACTGGAGGATTGGAGTGTGACTACCTGGGATTTGAGAATGAAGTGCTAACCTGGGCCCCATTCTTTACCTGCTTTGTTACTTAAGCTGAGTCCAGAGTTACTCTTAGACTTCTGGTAGGATAAAGAGCTAATGTCTTGGGTTTTTCTGGAGTACTGTGTTAGGGGTCAAATAATAGTACTTTGTCTTTTCCATGTTTGCATCATAATTGGGTTCCCCACTAAAAATAATTTAAACTATTATAATAACTGATATCTGCATAGCAATAAATGGTTATAAGGAAGCAAAGGCGAGTAATAGTATTTTAGAATATTATTACTATTGCTTTTACTATTATGTTACAGAAACAGATGTCAATACATTATCTAAGCTGAGCAGCTAGCATGGAGCAGGCTCACTGACTTCAAATGTGTGTTCTTCACATTACACACACAGAGGTTTTTTTTTTTTTTGTGGTACTGGGGGTTGAACCCAGGGCCTCCCGCTTGCATGCTCTGCAAGTGCTGGACCACTGAGCTGCACCCTCAGCCCTTTTTTTTTTTTTTTTTTTTACTTTTTGAGACAGGGTCTTGCTAAGTTACGCAGACTGCCTCTGGTCTCGAACTTGTGATCATCCTGCCTCTGCCTCCTGAGCCGCTGGGATTTTTTTATTTTTTATTTTTTTTTATATATAATTGTCCCTGAAGTAACCTCAGCTTGCCCTTAAAGGTTTTATTAGTGTTCCGAGAGGGAAGAGGCTTACACATTCAGTTGCTTCTTCACAGACCTGGTTTATGGCCAAGCTTGAGTAACCACTCTTGATTTCAAATACCCTGCCACTTATTTAGGGAGGAGCCACTATAACTCCCAGATGGTTTAATACCAGATGTGCTTCTTGAGGCGGGGGAAGAAAGATATTTTTTAGGGGGATAGTTAATTGGAAAGAGATTAGGAAACAATGTGATATTGCAATCATAGCTGATTTGTTGATTGTGCCTTTCTTAGGAAATACTTATTAAACTGAATTATGATTGTGTAGAAATCAATTAACTCCAGCTCTGTTAGGAAGAGATAATTGTCTGCATGTTGGTATATAAAGTTGAATATAATTTAGGCCTCCTTATTTGTTCTGCAACTTAAAACAGCAGATATATTTCTCCAAAATCCTCTGAGCATTTGAAATGGCTGGCTTTACTAGTGAGTTACTCTTATCTCTAAGCAGTGCCACAAGTGACATTAGGCAAAGTTCCTTCATGTTAAAAATAAATATGGATGCAACCAATTTCTCCTCTTCCCTCGGCTCCTCAAATCCCATGAGCCCTCTGCATCCTCTTCCACTATTCCCCTGCCCAGCTGAAGTATCATAGTCTCATTTTCCATCATGCCTTCCCATTAGAGTTCCCCCAAATTTGAATTCTCTCACTTGACTCTTTTTCTTCTACCTCTTCCCTCCCCCCAGAACCTGTCATGGACTTTTATCTCCTATGTGACTGGGGGATAAAAAGGTTGTGCACAGGGAAACTCAAGGCGATGTTAAAAGTCTTTCTTTGCTCTCACTGAACTCCCTGGTTGTAAGGAACAGAGCCTTATTAAGTTTTCTCAGGCTTTGACTTAAGGGCACACATAAGAATAAGCAAAGAGAAACAAAAACAAAAACAAAAACAAACCCCACAAAAAACACTACAAACACTTTGTATAAATTTCATAATAACTGATTAATAATGAACTGGTTAATTGGTTGTTCTTAGCTCTCAATCTTGACAGACTTGCTGGTTTGATTAGGTGGATCTAATTCATTTTCTTAATTTGGTTGAAAATGAATCCCTTCCTTCCCTCACATGCCAGGTATTACTCCATCCCAAGAATCAGCTTTACAAAACAGAGTTGTTCCATAGTGGTACTTGAATGAGCACTGAAAATACTCTGCCAATACTCAATTATATCTTCTTAAGATATGTGTTCTTGAAGTCATATCTTTAGAGATTTATTTCTTTGTATCTTAAAATAATTTTAGATTTAAAGCCCTCTAAAATTATTAGATTGGAGGTCACAGAGATAACAAGTTTGTTAGATTTCATATTTGAGCAAAGGTACTCATAATAGAGGAGTCTTTGTTATATCTTGTTTAGGAAATTTTGGAATGGGACAATGTTTTGAAAAGCTAGGCTAGGAAAGCAGTAAGCCCTCAATTTTGAATAGGGTGGTCTAGCACCTCTCTATTAAGGCCAAATAATAGAAAACTATATAATAAAATGACTTAGACTAAGATATACACGACTGATTAAGCTGATCAGTGACTTGTTACCCTGTCTAGAAGCAGTTGAAATTTTGAATGGAATTGGACAGATAGAAAACATACATTTAAAGGGGCACACAGCCCTGAAATCATGTCTTGGAACTCCATTGCTAAAAGATAGGGCACAAGTGCTATTTTGTAATAAAACGAAGGTTTGGCAAATAGCAGGTGCTCAGTTTTTGACATTCATTTGGAGCAAGTCTCACTGGAATTAGTGAAGTTGACGTAAATCAGCATGTTGGTCAGAAGAAGTGATTAAATCCAGCTCCACGGTTTGTGGAAAGCCTGTTGAAGGGTGGAGAATTTGTATTTTTAAAAGGTTGCCAGGTTGGAGGTAGGGCTGAGTGCAACTGGGAAGGGTTAAGACGAAGTTGTTGGAATCAAGGCCGGAGAAATGTATGTGGAAGATGTGGTAATGTTAAACCATCTTATATTGAGGCAGGTGAAGCCTACCAAAGGTGCACACAACTGCATTGCAAAAGTAGATTTAGCACCAGATTTTCAGCGTGGTTTCTATCACTTCAGGTGTCCAGGTAGCAGGTAGACCATGAAAAGTCTAGAACTATCTTAAGTATGATTTCCCTTCCTCTTGCCCCATCCCCTGGCCCCTGCTGGGTGATTGAACCCAGGGCCTCGCGTATACTAAGGAGTAAGCGCTCTACCACTGAACTACACATCAGCCCCAAAGATGCATCTTTTGATAGGAGTCTGTGTTAGTCAACAGTAGCTAGATGGCCATTTGTAAATCATGTTGGCGCTGGACCTCCTGCCCTCTAAGGAATCGCTGTTTTGGCCGCAATAGAAAAATGTTGGGTGTTTCCTTCTCATTACGATTCACTCACATGAGATACTCTGCTTTGAGAGGGCGCTAAGGACTGGCGACAGGTGACACAGGTTGGCGTCGCCTTCCCCATCTACAAAACGTGCGGCCTCGAATCCCTTGGATGACGTCACCCAGAGCTCCGGAGGACACCACGCCGTTGGCTACGCCTCCTGCCGCATAAGCTCCGCCCCTCGGCATATTTGCCTCTGTCGCTCCTTTCTTCCGTCGCAGCGTAAGACGTGGGACACGCAGTATTAGCAACTGGCCCCGGAAGTAAAAGGCGAGGGGGCGGAGAGGAAGGCGGAAGGGAGGCCTGCGTCGGATCGGCGGGCGAGGGGCGGGGCAGGCCGGGCATGGTAACGGCTAGGCTGTGCGGCCGGGCCGGAGGGAAGCGGAGGACTCAGTGACGGCCGCCGCCGCCGCCGCCTCCGCCGCTGCCGCTCGTTCTGTGTGGCGCCCGCGGGTTCCGCCGCCACCATGATGATCCACGGCTTCCAGAGCAGCCACCGGGACTTCTCCTTCGGGCCCTGGAAGCTGACGGCGGCCAAGACCCACATCATGAAGTCCGCGGACGTGGAGAAGTGAGGCTCTGGGCCGGGCGCGGCCGGGCGGGATGCAGGGCGGGTCCCGGGCGCCCTCGCCCCGCTCCAATGGGACTGGACGGAGCCTTGGTCCCTCGGGTCCCGACCCTTGATCGACAGCCTCGGGTCATCGCTGCGTGGCCACCTCGGGGGCGGCAGGCGCTGCTTGGCTAGGCTGTCACTGCGCCTCGGTGTGAGATGAGCCCGACTGTTCTGGCCGCCTCCCCCTCACCTCCTCCTGCTTCCCACCTAGCCTGCGCCACCTTCCCCGGGTGCCTGGGACCTGTATTTTTTTAGGAGTTAATGTTGGAGATGATGTATGTTCCGTTTTTAGCATGTAGGATGCTATGCCAGGCATCAGACAAAATGCCCCTCAAAGAATTCATGGGAGATAGAGGGAGATTGAGATTGAGATTGCAGTGTGAATAATTATTTCGAATGAGCACGTATGCATGGAGTGATCTGGAGGATCTGGGATTTGAGCACATTATGCATGGAGGATCTGAGATTTTTAGGGAGTCAAAGCATCCGGGAAATTGGGGTACCTGGACCGAATTTTGAAAAAGTCTGGGGAGTGAGTGAATGTGTAAGGGCAGCATGCCAGGGAGAGTAAGGTCTGAGGTGTTTGGGATGCCGGAAATGAATCTTGACCAAGTTTTGGGGGGCGGTCAGGGAGAATGAGAGCTGTGATGTGTTTGAAGGACTGTGTCTGTGTCATTGGGGAGCGAAGTACTGGGAAATGAGAGAGTGTGTGAGGGAAACCCGGGGATACTGAAGGAATTCTTATGCTGGGCTAAGGAATTTTGAATTTTATCTAACAGCCACGAGGTGTGATTTTATCCAGAGGAGCTACATAATTGATGTCTCTGAAAGGTTTCCTTGTTGATAATAGGGAGGATGGATTGGATGGATGCAGGACTGGGAAGGAGACCAGTTAGTGCAGAGAAGAGAGGAGAAACTTTGGAAAATTAAGTCTTTGGATTTGGTGGCCCGTTGATATGGGGAGAAAGAAAAAGGAAGAATCTATACTGATGGCAAGACTTGCTACTTGAGTTGTTGCAAGTAGTATTGCTGTTGAACAAGGTGAGAAGCATAGGAGAAAGAGCAGGTTGAGGGCCAGTGGTAGATAGAGGATGAGTTTAGCTTATTGGAATGTGTGGGAGGGTCATAAAGTGGACATGTTCAGTAGGAATTTGATATATTGTAACTCAAAAGATGACATCTGTGGGTTTAGGGTTGAAAATCATCAGCTTATGGTAAAGCCTTAGTGGTGAGTTAAGATTGCCTAGAAGTTGCCCTGAAGAAAAGATCATGTGAGATGGGGGAGCCCTAGGGAGCCCTCACATTTTAAGATTTAGGCAGAGGGAGTAAATATCTCTTGGGTACTAAATAAATTGATTAGGCAAAAAGTTGGATTAAGGAAGCTTCAGTTATTAAGTGTTTAAGGCATTTTAAAACCTTAGGAATGTCCTCTCTTTTTACCCCTAACTGGTTATACTTGTTTGTTGAAAGTAAAGCTTGGAACTAGGGTTGGTGGCTCTCCCCTGGAATCCCAGCACTCAGGAGGCTGAGGCAGGAGGATCTCGAGTTCCAGGCCAGCCTGGGATACAAAGTGAGACCCTATCCCTCTGACCCCCCAAAAAAACAGCTGGCACCGTGGACATACCTATAGTCCCAGAAGTTTTGGAGATAAAGATAGGAGGATTGTGAGTTCAAGGCCAGAGGCAGCCTGCACAACTTAGACCCTATTTCAAAAATAAAAATGGGACTGGGAATGCAGCTCAGTGGTAGAGTACTTGCCTAGCATGTGCAACATCCTGGGTTCAAAGAAAAGAAAACAGAAATGGGGTATTTGGGCCTATGCATAAAATACTTCAAATTTAGAATATTTGAAGCCATGTAGATTAATAACAGTGATTCTTGAGCTGGGCGTGGTGCCACATGCCTGTAATCCCAGCATTCAGGAGGCTGAGGCAGAAGGATTGAAATGAGTTTGAGGCCAGTCTGGTCTACAGGCCAACCTAGGTACACAGTGAGACCCTAGCTAAAAAAACAAAAACAAAAACAAAAACCCAAACAACAACAAAAAACAAGCTCCCCCAAACACTACAGTGATTGTTTTATGTCTATAACTGGAATGTTTTGTAGGACTGCAATTTTTTTCCGGAAAAATTGGGCAAAACCTACAAGATTACATTTTATTTATTCATATTTGCTGTTGTTAGGTGCAATTGAGTTGGGTCCAACTCATAGCGACTCTCAGTGCAGGAGAATGTGCCATGCACACTGTCTTTTTATGTTTGAGCCCATTGTTGTAGTCACTATGTTTCTTCTCATTTTGAATTGTACCATGTTAGCAAAAGCAGGTCCCAGGGGCTTTACTCTATTCTCATCATTAAAGTAGACTCTACTTTGAGGAGGCAATCTTCCCCAGTCATTTTTTGAATGCCTTCAAGCCTGGGGAGCTCATTTTCTAGCACTATATTTGACAGTGCTTCTCTGCTATTCATAGAGTTTTCAATGGTTAATTGTTTTGGGAGTGGCCTGCCAGGTCCTTCTCCCTAGTCTGTCTTAGTCTGGAAGCTCAGCTAAAACCTGTCCACTATAGGTGGCCCTGTTGGTATCTGAAATACTGGTGGCATAGCTTTCGGCATCACAGTGACACGCAAGCCCCCACAGCATGACAACCTGACAGACACGTGGGGGATTTCATATTTAGTATGTATTATTTAATAATTAAAACCTATGCTTTATAGAATTTATAGAATATATATCAATATTTATCTTATGTAACATTTTAAGTATTTAATATTTTCTATCCTACTAACAAAGAAGCCTGCAGCCATACCCCCATGGCGTGTGATCTGGCCAATTCTTGGAAGCTAAGCAGGATTGGGTCTGGTTAGTACTTGGATAGGAGACCGCCTGGGAACACTGAGTGCTGTAGGCTTGGGAGAAGGACCCGGCAACCGACTTCCAAAAAACAGCTATTGAAAACCCTATGAATAGCAGAGAAACACCAACAATAGTGTTTCACCTGTTGTACGTAGGGTCTCTACAACTCAACGGCACTTAAGAACAACAAAACAACAACTCACAAAGAGGGGCTGGGATTTAGCTCAGTTGGTAGAGTGGCACTCTGCAGTCTCTGAGGTCTCAGGTTCAATTCCCAGCACTGCAAAAATGGGAGAAGGATGTAGCAATCCACTCCACAGGCAATCCTGAAACAATCAGCCATTGAAAACCCTATGAGGGTCACTATGAGTGGGACACGACTTGACGGCACCTAACACCACCACCAGATGCCGTAGGCTTGAGAGTAGGACTGGGGAACCCACTGCCAAAAAACAATCAGCCATTGGAAACCCTGTAAATAGAAAAGCACTAACAATAGTGTTTCGCCTGTTGTACATACTGTTTGGCTCAAAATATCAACTTTGGTATATCTGTACAAAGTAATTCCAAATATAGAAGGAAAAACCCACACACATCAATCAAGATTGTTCCTGTGAGCCATTCTGTTGCAAAAAGTTGAAATCCCTGTGCTATGTTGACAAAAAGTTCATGATTCATAGAATGTCTAAGACTTGGCTTGCAGAAGCCTAATTAGATGGTTAGAATGTGTACAGTTTAGGACCTACTGGGATAAGTGGATGAATGAACTTTTATAATTTAAGCTATTGACATAAGTTTATTTTTAATAACCCTAACTCATTCCTTATAGGTATGCTCAAAATTTTTTCAGTATGTGTATTACTGCTTCAACAAGAGCCAGGAAAACCAATAACTTTATAATATCCTGAATATTATACAACTGCATATTATGTACTTTAATTGTAAATACTGGTGAACAGTGGTTAGTAGTTTTATATTCCTTAAAAAAAAAGTCTAGAAAACATTTTGAAAGGTTTTCAAAATCAGTTAGATGTATTTGGTTCAGAAAGTGACTTGCATGGAACCTCTGTTAGTTATACGTTCAGCTTGTGAGAAATGGAGACCTATGTTGCCTGAACTAGTGAGAATTTAACACCACATTAATAAATCATATATAGGAATAATCTCAGATAGTAAGGCAGTTTCTTTTCTTTCTTTTTTTTTGTGGTATTTGGGGGTTGAACCCAGGGCCTCACACATTCTTTGCAAGTGCTGTACCCCTGAGCTGCACCCTTAGCCCATTTTTTATTTTTATTTTTATTTTTTTTCTGAGACAGGGTCTCGCTAAATTACACAAGGCTGCCTCTGGCCTCAAACCTGCAATCTTCCTGCCTCCACCTCCCAAGGTGCTGGGATTACAGGTGTGTGCCGCTGTGCCCAGGCGAGGGCAGTCTCCATAGAAGGCACTACTCACCTTATTTCTCAGTGTTTGCTTTGCTCTCTCTGCTTCCTCCCTTGCTGTTACTCAACAGCTTCCCCTTTCTTTCCTTTCTGTCTCATGGCTTCTGTTTCATGCCATGTCTCTTGGCCTGTGCTTCATTTGACTGTCACTCTGATTTCTGAAAGGAAACAATTAGAGTGAGTTAATTGGTCATTATTCAATTCAGAATAAGCATGTTGGGCAGAGTTCTGAGGCTAAGATTGAGGGGGTCTGGCCAGCCCATACATAATTGCCTTTGGATAAGATTTTGAACTTTCATCCCTGAATTGAAAGTCTAGGTTGTAACCAAGGTGATGGGATCATAAAGCATGGTAAGCCATAATCTAACTACTTTTTGTTAGAAGTGAATAATTAGCTGCCAATTAACTTTGTAGGGCTGGAGTTGTAGCTCAGTAGTAGAGTATGTGCTTAGCATGCACTAGGGCCTGGGTTTAATCCCAAGTACCAAAAACAAAAACCAAAACAAACCATTGGCAACAGGGACTACAAATCCAGCATTCTAAGAGGCCAAAGGGACTGGGGAACCAGAGAGCTCTTGTCCACGTAAAGGGTGACAGCTTCTGTTCAGTTCTAGCCATTTGGTGCCATGTGGCAATGTAGGCCCAGGTTTGTTTTTTTGTTTTTTTTGTTTTTTTGTTATTGTTTTTTTTTTTTTTTTGTCTTTGTTTTGTTTTGCTTTAAACCAGAAGCCTAGGTTTTAAGCCTCTCAGTTTTTCTCGGCAACTATTCCAATTATTAAAACAACACTACCACTGTTCAGACCAGGAAAACCCATCTGTGGATTACTGATTTGTGATATTGGCTTTTTCCCAGTATGTTTAGGAGAGCTTTCTTCTTTAATGAGGTTGCTCAACTGAGGTGCCAGTGTGTATAAAGCACTCTAGTATACTGCAAAAATGCCTGGTATTACCACTGACTAGGTCTGTAATCCTGAATTAGCCACTTCAATTCTTGGGGCCTTTTTTAGCTCACAGAGTGCTTTTTAGGCTAAAATTTCACTATCTCAGAAGTGATCTCTGATCATTCTACCCAAAATGTTGTTGTTGTTAGGTCCCGTCAAGTCAGTATCCGACTCATAGCAACCCTCTGTACAACAGGGGAAACACTATTGTCAGTGCTTCTCTGCTGTTCATAGGGTTTTCAGTGGTAGATTGATTTTTGGGAGGGGGCTGCCAGGTCCTTCTCCCAAGCCTACAGCTTCTGGTGTTCCCAGGCGGTCTCCCATCCAGGTACTAACCAGGCCCGACCCTGCTTAGCTTCCGAGATCTGATGGGATCGGATGCCACAGGGCTATCACTGCAGGCCTACCTAAAATAATATGCTCTAATTACTTTTTTCTTTTTGTATACAAGGTATGATAAGAAATGGTGAATATTTCAATAAGAAAATTGTTACAGTAAAAGACATATTGCTACTAGCCCACCTCAGAAGACTCTTCCTGGCTTCCAACACACTTCTCATTCTTGCCACTCTTTGGGCAGTTCTTGAAGTCTTCTTTCATGAACGTCTTTAGTTTCATCTTCCATAACAGTGCTCCATGTCACACATGGCTTCTAATGTGGCAGTTTCTGTCAAATACATTATGGTGTGTCCTCATCAACCTTAACCAGATCTGATACCATGTGATTTCTTGCTCTTCCCCAGAGTGAAAAGGACCGTGCAAGGTAAACATTTTGAATGGCTTCAGGATATCAAGGGAGCTACAACAGTGCAACTAGAGATACCTGTGAAAGAGGACTTCCAGAATGAATTAAGAAAGTGGCAGCAATGACAGGATAAGTGTATTTGAAGTGAGAGGCAATATCTTGAGGGGGATTACTGGCAGTCTGTGTTCTACTGTAATAATTTTTAAATTTAAACATTCGCCATCTCTTTTGATCATACCTTACATCACTTATTGCTACCTGACATTATATTCCATATTTGTTTATCTGTCTTATTTAGCCTACTACCTATATAGTGCAGTAAAAATTTGATGATGAAAGAATGGATGATGAAATTATTCTATAGGTTTTACAAGTGTAATGGGGCTGGGGTTTGGCTCAGTTGGTAGAGTGTTGCTCTGTGCTCTCAAAGGCCCTGGGTTTGGATCCCTAGCACGGCAAAAATAGAAGGACCTGGCAGCCCACTCCTGAAATAATCCCAGAACAATTAGCCATTGAAAACCTTATGAAGCCGGATGTGGTGGTGCACACTTGTAATCCCAGTGACTCTGGAGGCAGAGTTAGGAAGATCGCAAGTTCTAGACCAGAGGCAGTCAGTGTAATTTAGTGAGACCCTGTCTCAAAAAGTGAAAAAATGGGCTAGAGGTGCAGTTCAGTGGTACAGCACTTGCAAAACATGCCAGTGTAAGACCCTGGGTTCAACCTCCAGTACCACAAAAAAGAAAAAAAAGAAGAAGAAAAAAAGAAAACCTTATGAATAGCAGAGAAGCACTGACGTAGTGCTGGGTATAGCACAGTGTCAAAGAGTGTTTCATTCTGTTGTACATAGGGTCGCTATGAGTTGGACCCCACTCGATGGCACCCAACAACAACAACAACAACAACAACAACAACAACTATATCATGTTTAATAAATCATATTGTTTAACTCATTATATAATACAGGGATGAAGAGGAAACAAAAGTATCAACAGTGATGTCAAATAACTTCATCTGACTTTTGGGTGTATGTAGGTTAGCTGATGAATTGCATATGCCATCACTCCCTGAAATGATGTTTGGTGACAACGTTTTAAGAATCCAACATGGCTCTGGCTTTGGGATTGAGTTCAATGCGACAGATGCATTAAGATGTGTAAACAACTACCAAGGAATGCTTAAAGTAGCCTGTGCTGAGGAGTGGCAGGAAAGCCGGTAAGAATCTGGGCAGTTACAGGTTAGATCAAAAAGAGTTGAGAGAAATATTTGGTAAGGATATTTGTGTGTTTCATTAGAATGAAGGGCTGTTGTTATTAAACTTTATAGTTGGGTTATTCTACAGTTCATTTTTCTCAGCCATAAAATGGATGTTATTACCCCATTGCTTGAATGCTTGCTGAGTTAAATTGAAATACAATTGAACTGAGCTATGTAGGGTTTACTTTTTCACAGTGTCAATTGTTGTACATCATACCTTAATGTTCCTGTTTTTAAAGAAAAATGTTTATTTGTGATTTGCATAAAATATTTATGGAGTATTAAAATTCAGAAAAAATGTATTGTCTTTGATAATCAAATCAGAAATTATTTACTTTGTGCCTATTATATAGTAGGTGCCTTGGAGGATACAAAGAAGTATAAGCCCTTAAATCATGTCCTCAGGTAGTGTACAGACTACTTGGAAAGACTACTCCAGGGCATCACAGTGAAGTAACAGAAAGTATGCAGAGAAACTGTAAGAAAGCTTAGAGTGGTGAATTATGACAAGTAAACCCATTTAGTAGGATATTTCATATATTTTTAGAATGTAATTTACTGTGATACATGAATATAGATATCTATATCCTGCGTCACTAAATCTGATGCTTTTCATTTTGGTATTTGAGGACGGAGGGTGAGCACTCCAAAGAGGTTATTAAACCCTATGATTGGACTTACACAACAGATTACAAAGGAACGTTACTTGGAGAATCTCTTAAGTTAAAGGTAAATCTTACTTTTTCCTTTTATAAGTCATCACTTGGCTTGGACAGTCTCAGCACTACAACTTTTTAGTAATGGATTTTGTTGTTTTATTGTTTTGTTTTGTTTTTTACCATGACTTTCATCCTGCTTATTTTCTACTATGACAGTTTTCTGAAACTGATGTGAGGAAATTTTGCGTATTGATTTTTCAGCAGAAAATAAAAGAAGGCCATCATGGAACAATATTTATCCTTTTACCTTTTCTTTTTTTCTTTTTTCCTTTTTGTTTTTTTGTGAGATTGGGTTTCACTGTATTGCCTAGGCTGGCCTTGAGCTCTTGGGCTCAAGTGATCCTCCTGCATCAGCCTCCTGAGTATCTGGGACTATAGGCCAGCCCTACCATGGCTGGCTTGGAACACTATTAAAAGTGTGGTTGGTACAATGGCACACTGCCTTAGGGTTAACATTATCAACATTAAGAAGCATCTATCCTTGCTAAGCCTGTAACTGTACCACTGTGCATCCAGTCCTGTCAGATCTTGGAAGCTAAGCAGGGTTGGACCTGGTTAGTACTTGGATGGGAGACCACCCGGGAACACCAGGTGCTGTAGGCTTGGGAGAAGGACCCGGCAACCCACTCCCAAAAAACAGTCAGCCATGAAAACCCTATGAATAGCAGAGAAGCACTGATGATAGTGTTTCTTCTGTTGTACAGAGGGTTGCTATGAGTTGGATACCAACTTGGTAGCCCCTAACAACAATCCTTGGTAATGTATTAGAAATTGAGACAGAACCTGAAACCTAGTAGTATCTTAGAATTTTACACATGAACAAAAATGATGATGAACAGAAATTTTGGTTAGACAACTTAAGTTTGTGTCCTATTTGTTATATATAAACTTGGTAGTACTCTGCAAGTTACTTAATCTATACATGTCTCAGCCGTTTTTCAGCAAATTGGGTAAATACGAAAACTGTGGTAGAGATTTCTGAGAAATAATTCACAGGAAGTTCATTAAATTCTGAAGCTCTATGTTAGTGTTAAGTTGCATCAGCTTAATCCCTACATAAGAAGACATTCACTTCATGGCAAGTGGTACTAAGAAGGCTGTAGGTCTTATTTTTGGAGTTAGCTGTATTTTAGGATCTTTCTGGATGACTAAAATGAAGCAAATGTGGCTTGGGTTGTATGTCCCTCATATCACAGAATATTATAAAAGACTAAATTATTTCAATATCAACTGTTTTCATTAAAAGTTGTTATTGGAGACTACATCATATGTTGGTGCTCAGGTAAAAGATATTAAGAAATGGGGCTGTAGATGAGCTCCTTGTCTCTGCAGAGATTTTTAGTCTTAGGAAGATAGACACTCACAGCAGGAACTAAATAATTTGTATTGTCACTGTCTACCTGTCTAACATTCCAATCTTAAACTATTTCCCTGTGCTTCCAGGATTGAAACACAGTTTTTGAGAGAACATGTATTCATTTATTCATCTAGCGATAGATCTTGAGCTTTTATGACATACCAGGCACTGATTCTAGAAGCTGTTGGTATGGCTGAAAATAGATAAAATTCCTCCTTTGAAGTCCAAGGAGAGGGCAAGGTTATTTCTATCTCATAGGACTTCATAGGCTAGGATTCTCCCTCCTCTCTTCTGATTGAAAATGTTTGCAAAGAACGTAGGTCACTGATATTTCATTGCCAGGAGTGAGGAGATGGGTACTTTTTAAAGCCTCATGTGACGAAGATGATAATTGCTTTGTGGACAGACTAGGAAGAGCCTCCTGGATGCTATGAAGTGTCGTTTGTTGTGAGCATTAGCATTAGAAGCAAGAGCCATGGCAGTAGAAACAGAGAGTAGTAGGAGGTGAAAACTATTTAGTACTGTCTTACTGACACTTCAGCCTGGAGTGTAATTTATTCCAAGATGTTGCTGATGATCAGTTAGCTCACTGGTGGTAAATGAACTCAGGCTTAGGCAGAACACAGGCCTGGGTTCAAATCAGCATCGTTTACCAGCTTGCAAAAGCAATTTAATCTTGTAATACTTATTTTGATAAACCAGGGACAGCAACAGCTTTGAGGTAGTAGATAGCGTTATATAAGTACCTAAGTGTCTGTTATGCAGTAAGATCTCAACAAATGGCAGTTATCATTACAATATATCTCAAATATCAGGGGAATCTAAGTTTTCTATTAATGAAATATCAAGATTAAAAGAAGTACGTTATTGAAATACCGAGAATAAGATAAGATGCTTTATGATCTAGAGTTCATGAATGTGTTCTTTTATTGTCTTAAAAAATGGAATGACTGTTTTGCAGGGAAAATTGTTAAGGTTTTGTTGTTTAGTCCTCAAAATAACCGTGTAGGGTAGGTACTATTATCCGTATTTTGTAGATAAAAAAATGGATTCAAGATTTTAAACTGTGTCTGTGCATAACATACTGCCAATAATATAAAGCTGGAACCTACTGCCGGTGCTATTGTTAGGCACATTTGTTGTATGTCGAAGACCATTTCCATAGTTTTATTTTTGTTATTGGCCAGTAGTATTGTTTGGGATTTTTAATTCTTTAGTTCTTCAGTCCTTCCTTAAAATACTGTTTAAAAGTATAAATAGGAAGTGTTTGTCTATGTAGGAGAATATGCTTTCTTTGGACTTTAAAAGTCAGAAAATGAGGCATTAGAATGGAGCTTTTCCTTTGCCCTTAAATCTTTGCTTTTTAGTTGCTAGAGGTTGCTTGTGTGGGTGTGTAATTTAGTGTTTTTTTCACTCTTGTGGATAGTTGAACTTATTCTATGAGTTGTGGCATAGTGTAAGAAAAGAGAGCCACTCACAGAGTTGGATTAACCTGGCACCTAAGGTTATGGTATGAGCATGTGATGAGGAAAACAGGGCAAATATCTAAGACTGCCTGGCTATAATAACCTGTCTATATATGGCTGCTTGCTTTTTTCCTATTAAATAAATAAGTAGATTTTATAGGGTAATAGAAGTAGAAGGCTACCTCTTTGTACTGCTTTTTTGGAATGAAACATGCTTAACTTTTTAAAAAAAGCACATTGGAATATTTGTAACTCATGCACTGTGATTTAATATCCTGACTAGAAAATTTATCATCTTAACCATTTCTAAGTATCTAGTTCAGAAGTGTTATGTATGTTAACAATGTTGTGTAGCCAATCTCCAGAACCTTTTTATTTGTACCAATTGAACAACTATTCCCTATCCTCTATTCTAATCCCTGGCAGCCACTATTCTATCTTCTGTTTCTATGAGTTTACTTCAAATATCACAGAAACGTGGAAGTGTACATTATTTGTCTTTTTGTGACTAGGTTATTTCACATAGGCTAGCGTTTATCTCAGTTGGTAGGCCCTGGATTCAATCCCCAGCACTGCAGAAATGGGAGAAGGACCTAGCAGCCCATTCTCAAAACAATCCCCCCAAAACAAGCAGCCATTGAAAACCCTATGAATAGAGCCGGGCACAAAGGTGCACACCTGTAATCCCAGCGACTCAGGAGGCAGAGGCAGAAGGATCACAAGTTCGAGACCAAAGGCAATCTGTGTAATTTAGTGAGACCCTGTATCAAAAACTAAAAAAAGGGCCGGGGTTGCAGCTCAGTGGTACAGCACTTGCACAGTATGCAAGCGGTTGCAGCTCAATGGTACAGCACTTGCACAGTATGCAAGCGGAGGCCCTGGGTTCAACCCGCATACCACAGGAAAAAAAAAAAAAAAAAAAGGAAAGCTTCACTGAATAACAGTGAAGCACTGACATAGTACCAGGGATGGTACAGTGTCAGGGAGTGTTTCCTCTGTTGTACATAAGGTCACTATGGGTCAGACCCTACCTGACAGCACCTTACAACAACAACAACATTTCTCATAGCATAAGGTCCTCAAGTTTTGTCTATGTTCTAGCATGAGTGTAGGAGTCCCTCCTTTTCTAAGACTGAATGATATTCTACTGCATGTATATCACAAATTTTGCTTCAGCATTTATCTGCTATTGGACATTTGGGGTGCTTCCACCTCTGGGCCATTGTGAATGGTGCTTTTGGGAGCATGAATGTGCAGATATCTCCTTGAGATTATGCTTTCAGTTCTTTTGGATATGTAACCAGAAGTGATATTGCTGGATCATGTGACAATTCTGTTTTAAATTTTTTGAGGAACCTCCATACTATTTTCCATAGTGGCTGCAACATTTTACATTTCTACCAACAATGTACAAAAGTTCTAATTTTTATACATCCTTGTCGGCACTTATTCTTTTATTTTGTCCTTTTGATAGTAGCCATTCTACTGTACATGAGATGAAATATTGTTGTGATTTTAATTTGTACGTTCCCTAATGATTATTATTCATAATCTTTTAATATGCTTGTTGGCCATTTCTATTTTATATTTAATATCTTGAGCTTTTAAAATTAAGTTTAAGGGGAAACTATGCTGACAAGAAATATTGGAAAGGAATGGATTATGTAAAACTAAAGTCAAAAGGAATTGCATGGTAAGTACTGTACACTAGTCAATAAAATTGTTTTCTGCAGGAATATGGGTTAATAGCCTGCAGCCATACTACTGTGGAATCTAATCCTGTTAGATCTCAGAAGCTAAGCAGGGTCAGGCCTGGTTAGTACTTGGATGGGAGACCGCCTGGGAATACCAGGTGCTGTAGGCTTGAGAGAAGCACCCAGCAATCCGCTTGCCATTTAAAATCCTATGAATAGCATAGAAGCACTATCAATAGTGTTTTGCCAGTTGTATGTAGGATTGCTATGAATTGGACACCGACTCAGTGGCACCCAATAGCAACAACAAATGGGTTAATAATTCTGATACTGTTACATGGACACACACATGCAAACACACACATGTGGGGAATCAGGTTTATTACGTTTGGGGTAGAAACATGCAGACAAGCAAGGGGAAGAGGCTAGAATGATCCATGTGGTAATGCAGTAGAATTGGAGGCATCGGTAAGAACTCATGTTTGAGTTAATGTAAGTACAGATGGTTACCTATAAGTACAGAAGTATTTATTGATGTGTGTATATACATAGATTAGTATGCACATATCTTTCTTAACTGTCAATTTCAGTAAGTGAAATAAAATTATTTAAGATTATCACTGTGTCATGAGAATTTAATCCAAAGTAAGATAAACCAAGAGGAACAGTTGCAGGACTGCAGAGGGGTAAAGGGTTACCTCTAGGTGAACCTGGAAGAACTGTGGACGTTTTTTCACCTCTTGGGAATCATATGTGCTACTTTCTTTTCACTGAAATATTTTCCCCTTTGCATTACTTAATACTCTTAACCACACTCCCCAACCAATCTCTGCAGTCTTGAACATCCTTTATCAATTTCTTCTAATTCTTTTCCAGTTATCTCAAAATACTCTCTATCTCTTAACTGTTTAGTAAAACAAAATAATAGCCACCATTTACTGAATACCCATACGTTGGCAGGAGGCTAGGCTTTAGTTCAGTTGGTAGAGTGCTGCTCTGCACTTTCTGAGGACCTGGGTTCGATCCCCAGCACTGCAAAATTGGGAGAAGGATGTGGCAATCCACTCCCTGCAAAAATCCTGAAACACTCAGCCATTGAAGACCCTATGAGGGTCGCTATGAGTTGGAGATGACTTGATGGTACCCAACAACAACAACATAGATTGACAGTCATTTTTGTGTTTATGAACAACCATGTCAAAGAATAACAAAATTAACATTTTAGGGTGAAATTGGATACAGGAGAATCCTACTTTCGGCTTACTATTTGGAGACACTAAGCTTATTGAGCTGCTGATAGAATCTACCTTGAGATTATTGTTGCTTTTGTTGGATTATGTGTGTGTGTATCTATGAACTACAGAGTAATACATTAAAAAATTGCTAGCATTGTCCAAAGCCTTTTGCATTGTCAGGAGTTATCCTCAGAATTTCTCTAAAAGTTCTTGTTTACCTCATTATTTAAAGCAGTTTCGTTTGTAGGTTTTGAGGATTTATGTTGGGAGTGTAAGATATATAACATTATAATAGAAAAAACATTAAGTTCCATATGAATACTTAAATACATTCGAGCTGGCGCGGTGGCGCACGCCTGTAATCCCAGTGGCTCGGGAGGCGGAGGCAGGAGGATCGCAAGTTCGAGACCAGAGGCAGTCTGGGTAACTTAGTGAGACCCTGTCTCAAAAAGTAAGAAAATGGGCTGAGGGTGCAGCTCAGTGGTCCAGCACTTGCAGAGCATGGAAGTGCGAGGCCCTGGGTTCAACCCCCAGTAGCACACACACACACACACACACAAAAGAATACATTCACACGTAAAACTTTTTTAACCCTCTATGATAGTTGTAGTTTATTATGCCAATTTTCAATTAATTTTCTCACAGTCACTACAGAACACTTGATTTTAATTATATTTTTTGACCTACATGAAAGATGATGAATTTGACTCAATTTTTTTTCTATGAAGCTCTCATATTAGTTATCTATAGTATCTTTACTGGAGAAGATGCAGCAACCCACTCTCAAGCAATCCCAAAACAACCCGCCATTGAAAACCTTGTGAGGGTCTGTATGATCAGATCTGACTCAATGGCACCTAACAACGAACAATGGTTATCTTTAGGTTTTCACAGTCGAAACGTATTCTGATCTTTGATGTCTACTGATGACAGGGAAATATAGAACTATGTTTTTTGGCTATGCAGAAGAGACTGCTAGGAAAATCTACTTTCTTGTGAATCTGTAACTCCTTACATTTCTAAAAAATGTGTTCTGTTTTAAATTTTATCTTTCAGGTTGTACCAACAACAGATCATATAGATACAGAGAAATTGAAAGTCAGAGAACAGATTAAATTTTTTGAAGAAGTTCTCCTGTTTGAGGATGAATTGCATGATCATGGAGTTTCAAGCTTGAGTGTGAAAATTGTGAGTATTATGATTTTTGTTTAAATTGACATTATTCTTCCATTATTACCATTGAGTAACATGATGTCATGTATAATTTCTCTTGGGTCTTGAGTATATCTTATTGAATATTTATTATAGAATTTATGAAAAATCTTCACATATCATTAGGACTTTAGCAAAGCATTTTTTTTATATACTTGCCTGGATACTTTTTAGCTTTTTGTAGGTTATTTGATTATTATTTAACTTGAATAAAAATTCAAGCAGCAGCAAGGTGGATGTCATTTAAGAAAATAACCCATGTCTTAGGATTTTAGTGCACCACTAAACTACTGCTTCAATTTTTAGCATGGAAGTAGAAAACAGAAATGACAGGTGTAATTTCTCTCTTTTCTCTCTTTTTTAATGCTAGGGGATTGAATCTTGTGCTTCATACATGCTAGGCAAGTGCTCTACCATGAGCTGCACCTTCAGCCCTTTTTTATTTTTCATTTTATGACAAGATCCTGCTAAGTTGTGCAGACTGTCTCTGGCCCTGAGCTCACGATCCTCCTGCGTCAGCTTCCCAAGTCTCTGGGATTACAGGCACATGCCATGGAGCCTGGCTATATTGTTTTCTGTTCCATTACTTCTGTCAACAATGTTTTCTATGGAACATGCTTAAATAGGCTACTAAACGCTATTCATACTTGTTTATTACTAGGCTATAATTGAGTTACTAATATTTTCCAGAAAAACCTCAAGTGAATCTTTATTAAATGCTTCTGCTTTTAAGTCCCAGGTAAATATCACCTCCTTATCTTTTCCATACCTCTATAATAAAACACTTTTTTAAAAAAATTTCATTTTATATCACTTACCATGAGGTCTGTCAAAGATAAGAAATCTCAGTATCAAGCATTGTTCTTGAGCATAATGATTGTGGGTGCTGTGATTTAAACAATAGTGAAAAATGAAAACAATAATACAAAACAATCAATGTATTTGTTTAAAACTCAGATTTTTCTGTGTAATAATAGAATTTGGAATTGAAATGAATTTTTGAGAATCATTTAATCCAGACTCTGTATTTCATAAACGAAGCTCCCAGATAGATGAATTTATCAAAGGTTGTGAAAATAATTAGCTGCACAATTTCCTTTCTACCTAATATGTATCACTATTCTAGCATTTGATAGTGGTGTATGGTACCTTACTCCTTTGCACACTTACAACTCCCTCTGAATTTACTTTTTTTAAATGTAGGCTTAATCACTCTCTAACTAATCTAGTTATGTACCTTTCCACTTGTCCACCTGACTATGTTAAATAGTCATTATGAGTTTGCATATATGGATATGGATTGTATCCAAGTCTGTAGGTAGGTATGTGGGAAACACCTGTTTTTTTTTTTGTTTTTTGTTTTTTTTTTTTTCATTATCAGAGGTTGCACCCAGGTCCTTGCACATGCTAGGCAAGCACTCTACCACTGAGCTGCACCCCCAGACTCTTTAATTTATGTATTTTGCTTCTTTGACAGGATCTGTCTAAATTACACAAGCTGCCCCTGGTCTCAAACTCAGGATCCTCCTGCCTCAGCCTCCTGAATTGCTAGGATTACAATATGCACCACAGTGACTGCCTTTTATGAATTGTGATAACTTTATGCATGTAGCATAACCTGTATCTAATTAAATGATGTTTTTTTGTGCAAATGAATTTTTCTTTTGTAACTTTTTTTTTTTTTTTTTTTTTTTTTGCGGTACTGGGATTGAACCCAGGGCCTTGCACTTGCATGCTCTGCAAGTGCTGGACCACTGAGCTGCACCCCCCCAGCCCATTTTTTTACTATTTGAGACAGGGTTTCACTAAATTACACAGACTACCTCTGGTCTCGAACTTTCAATCCTCCTGCCTCTGCCTTCTGAGTTGCTGGGATGACAGGTGTGCGCCACACCTGGCTTCTTTTGTAACAATTTCTAAATTAGCACCTCTCAGCAATTTCGTGTGTGTGTGTGTGTGTTGGTGGGGCGCGGGGGGGTGCTGGGGTTTAAACCTAGGGCTTCATACATGGTAAGCAAGGATGTACCACTGAACTATACATCTCCAATCCTAGCTATCCCAGCTTCTCTCAGCAATGTTTGTCTTTGGGTTAGAATTTTGTGTCCCTAACATTCTCATGGGGTGGGGTTTAGCTTAGTTGGTAGAGTGCTACTCTGCAGTCTCAGAGGCCCTGGGTCCGATCCACAACATGGCAAAAATAAAATGAGAGAAGGACGTGGCAATCCACTCCTGAAGCAATCCTGAAACAATCAGCCATTGAAAACCCTATGAGGGTTGCTATGAGTTGGGCCTGACTCCATGGCACCTAACCACAACGATAACATTCTACTGTACTTGGTAGGATTTATGATTTGTATGACTGCTGTAATTAAAGAGATCTAAAGTGGATCTATTTTCATGCTAATGTGTGTTTAACTTTCAAAGGAAATATATTTCCTATATTATAAATAATAGCAGCTCTGTGGTATTGTGTAGCAGCTGTTACAGCTAATGGTTAGTTCTATTGTGAGTGGAGTCAGGAGTGAATATAGTCCATTTTCTCTTGATTCTAAGTATACTGGCACGAGTATATCCTTCATCTGTGTGGCATAGATAATTTTACAGTGCCTGTGTAGGCAGAGCTTTTGTTAGAAATGTAGTCCTATAGAGTTGTCAAATCTTACAGAGATAAGACCTCAGAGATTATTTCTTTACTTTTCCTTTTTTCCCAGATGAGAAGGGAGACCTTGCATGATTTAGTAACTTTGCCCTCACTTAACGGTTCCCAGCCTTAACATAACCATTACTCCATTTTTTTTTACCAAACCTTTGAAGATAAAGTTTTAATTCATAGATATTTTTACTGTGGGAAACTGAAACCATGATGTTAACTAACTTGCAAAAGATTTTGAGGCTACTTGGCACTAGGACAAAGTACCTCTAGTTCAGAAGTTTGTGTTTGTTTTTTGCAGCACTTGGAGTTTGAACCCGGGGCCTCCTGCATGCTTTGCAAGTGCTCTCCTACTGAGCTGCACCCACAGCCCATTTTTCCCTCTTTCTTCTTGAGACAGGGTCTAAGTTACGCAGGCTGCCTCTGGCCTTGAGCTTGTGCTCTTCCTGCCTCCACCTCCCAAGTCACTGGCATTACAGGCGTGAGCCACCGTGCCAACCTTAGCTCAGGAATTTTAAAGTACAGATAATCTCTAATTTAGGATGGTTCAGCTTACGATTTTTTTGGCTTTGTGATGGCAAGAGCGTGTTATATATTCAGTAGAAACTGTGTTTTGATCTTTTCCCAGGCTGGTAATATGTGGCATGATGCTCATGATCCTGGGCAGTGAGCCATAGCTCCTAGTCATCCATATGATCATGTGGATAAACAAGTGACATGCTACAGTGTACTGTGCTACTAAGCTGCAGTATTGGGCAGGTTAGGTGTACAGAATGGAGTTTTGACTTAGTTATGTTCAGCTTCTGATGGGTTTATTGGGACGTAACCTCATTATAAGTCCATGAGCAACTGAACTGGGCATTTAGTCTTTTTCCAATGCTTTTTGAAGAGATAAATTTTCTTTTAATAAAGTAAAAACATTACTTTATTAATGTACCTTTTTTCCCCAGAGAGTAATGCCTTCTAGCTTTTTTCTGCTGTTGCGGTTTTTCTTGAGAATCGATGGAGTACTTATCAGAATGAATGACACCAGACTTTACCATGAGGTACTGATTCCCATTTAATGAACATACTTATTAATATTGGGTCTGTTTATGTTGTTTCATTCTCAATCTGAGAATTTGAAGTCAAATAATGTTTTACATTATACAGCAGTCTTTTAACCTATAAATTTTAATGTTTCACCTATATAATTGACTGCACACTATTGTCAAAACATTATATCTTCTTTTCCAGAAGTTCTAGTGGCTGAAAATGTTTTCTAAAAGATACTCCCAAGAGTAGGGGGAGGTGATGCTTTAAAAATTTTTTTTGGTATATACTTAATTCTGTCTTTAAGAAAACTGTCCCTTAACTCTTACCCTTGCTTATAGCATGTATTGTTTATATAATGTCCTGATATTAGAAATACTAATCAGGTGGCTTCCTGAAATGTGTATTATATAATTACTTTGGTAGCTATTCTAAAATTTGAAAGCTGTCTGATCCATCTAAAGTAACTGACTATTAACATGCAGTTTTTTTTTGTTTTTTTTTTTAATAAGTGTTAAAAGCGGGAGGGCTTAAATTGAGTCATGAGAATTACTCTGGTAGCTTCATAGCAGCCTTTCTTTTCTGAATGAATTTTTAACTTCAGATTTGTGATCATATAGAATGAGGAATTAGAGAAGAGACCACCCGTATTGATCATGGTAATAATAATAATCCCTAGCTCTAAAAACAGCTCAACGAAATCAATGCTGTTATTGTTTCTGTTTTATAACTGAGGTAGCCAAGGAAAAGAAAAGTTAAATAGCTCATCTAAGATAGACAGTTCATAGGTGGTACAACTGGAATTTGAACACAGTAGGATAGAATTGGATTGGTGTTTTCCCAAGTCCTTCACTGAGGGACTTTGTTGTCTTGAAACAACACAGTAACGTGATCAACCTTTTTCTTTTTTAGAAGGCAAAATATTATATTTTTCTCCACCAGAAACTTTTTCTTTTTTAGAAGGCAAAATATTATGTTTTTCTCCACCAGAAAGACTGAAATCTAAATCTTAAAAGTACTATGCTTTACTCAGTTATATTGAGTTTTAGGAATTTATCCTAAAAAGATTCTTTTATTAAATAATTTACAAATATTAATTGGGCAATTGTTCAGAGTTCTTTGTACATGAACATTAGCAGCAATGTTGTGTGTAATAGCAAAAAAGGAAAGAAGAAAGGAACTTAATGCCCATTCAGTGGGCACTGATTAAATTGTTTACTTTATGTCCATATAGTAGAAAAATATATAACCATTAAAATTGGTGGCAGAAGGCAAGCACATTGGCACATGCCTATAATCCCAGCTGCTTGGGAGGCCGAGGCAGGAGGATTGCAGATTCAAGGCCAGAGGCAGCCTGCACAACTTAGCTAGATCTTGTCTCAAAATAAAAAATAAAAAAGAGGCTGGGGGTGTAGCTCAGTGGTAGAGCGTTTGCCTAGCATGGATGAGGCCCTGGGTTCAACTCAGCAATACTGTAAAAAATAAATAAATAAAATTGATGTCAGGAATTATGTTAATTCAGAAAGATATCCATCTCAGTGGTGAACTTTAAAAATTCAGACTGAATCTGTATAAGATTTCGTGTCGAGATTTTGAAATGTGAAAGATGGTATTATCACTAGCCGCTGTGATTCCCAAAGCTTCATCTCTCTCCTTTATACTTTTATATTAGTTCATTTACAGTGGACACTAAGTTGTTTTTATTGGTATAAAAGTTTGAAAACTTGAAGGAGTATAATTTTGTGGTTTTTCTTATATTGAGAAGTGTTTCACCAAAATATAAGTTGTAATAAATTGCTATGTTTCTTCCGAACTTTAAAGATCTTAAATGGGAAAAGGTGTACAGAAAAAATGATTTTAAATAATGAATTTGGCAAGAGGTTTGTGGAAATGGGAGCAAATGAAAAGTTTTAATCATGTTTTTTAGAACATAAAAGTAGCCAATTATATAGGTAAATGATAAGACAGCTTAAGGAAAGGATTTAGTTCCTAACTTGAAGTCTATATGTTAAAATCTCTTGTACATCTCTCATATACACACATATATATTCTCTCAAAGTAAAACCTCTGGTTATGCTTCTTTTTTTAATTTTATTCCCCCCCCCCCTTTTTTTTTTTGCGGTACTAGGGGTCGAACCCAGGGCCTCGCGATTGCATGGTTTGTAAGTGCTATACCCCTGAGCTGCCATCCCAGTCCATTGTTTTTACTTTTTGAGACAGGGTCTCACTAAATTACACAGACTTCCTCTGGTCTTGAACTTGTGATCCTCCTGTCTCTACCTCCCGAGCTGCTGGGATTATAGGCGTGCGCCACCGTGCCCGGCTTTGCTTGTGCTTCTTTTACGTGGTAATTGTCAAATATGTTTACACATGAGTATCTGGTATTACTATGATTTATAGGCCTAGGAAATATTTCGGAATTCTTGGTGAGAGTTAAATAGTTCTCAGTATAGAACACGATATTCTCATCAGACTTCATCCAATCCTTACAACCTGTTCTAAAGTGTAGACAATCTTTTTTATAGAAAGAATTTTATAAATCAATGAATATTTATTTATTGCAACTTTTTGATTTTTAAATATAGGCTGACAAGACCTACATGTTGCGAGAGTATACATCACGGGAGAGCAAAATTGCTAATTTAATGGTAAATATTGAAATTTAAGTTTTTAGAAGTTGAATTTTAATGTTTCATCTTAGGTATGCTGAACCCCCAGGCACACCCATTTATCTGATTTTCATATGTAAATCTATCCATTTGCTGCTCAGGCCCTGTGGGTGGGATAAACCCTACTGAAGCATAGTTTTTCTGAGCTTGCCTCAAACACAAAGACATCTGGACTTCCTTAGCCATTGCTGAGTGTGATTTCTACAATTTTTTCTGGAGAGGCTGAGACCCAGAGGTGATGCCTAACCCGAGTCTCGTGCTGGCTGGTGGCGGAGCTGCAGGTGGCACCAATTGTTCTTTCCACTTGCCACTCTGCCACTCGAGAATTCCTCTCTACTTAGTCTCTTCCTAAAATGTGGTAATTCTGTACCACGACTTGTTTGTTTTGGCATAGCTTTATTATTTGCTCCTCTGGAACTTGCGAAGAGCTTCCTTAGTATTTAGATTTTATAATGAGTTACTTCAAAAGTAATACCTTTCTGTGAACTTGATGTCCATTTTTCACCCTTCATACTTATTTCTGCCTTGGTATAGAGTATACTTGGGTTCGAACAGTTACTGAAATTCTCTCGTGGACTACATAATGGGCTCTAACTGAAGACTAATGCTTTCAAGGTACCAAAGCAACAGGAAACAGACTGGATCAATATATATTAAATCCTTACAACATTTATGGAAGCATTATAAATTATATAACCCTATGATCTTTGCAAATCATTCAGTAACAAAGTGAAATGGTTCAGTATCAGGAAATATCTGTTATTTTGGAGAGTACTTAGTGATATTCCTTTTGCATGTATTGCGTCTGGTTTTGAAATTGGCATGCTTTATGAATGTTTGAAGCAGAACATTTTCAAAAAGTGTCAGTGCAGTAACGGAGTGCTTGCTAATATGATTTATGTATTTCCTAGCATGTGCCACCTTCCCTCTTCACGGAACCTAATGAAATATCACAGTATCTACCAGTAAAGGAGGCAGTTTGTGAGAAGCTAATATTTCCAGAAAGAATTGATCCTAACCCTGAAGACTCACAAGAAAGGACACCCATGGAATAGAATGTCATACAATGTATAGTCACTGTGGAATTGGACACCTTGGCTATTTGTAGGGGGATATTTTTACTATGAGAATTAATTGCCTTGCTTATGTGCAGATTTTCTGTAGCCTTAAAGGAAAAAAAAAAATAAAAGATTGTTGTAGGCAGGTTCCACTCAACTACTGTTTCTACTATCTATCTTCAAATTCATACCCCAGATTTATATATTCTGGAGTTAAATATGGATTTCTGAATAATCACAAAGTATGACCTCAGCAGGAGTAGTGATGTGTACATGTCTCACGAGCAATGGACATAAACTGCATCTATCATGAAGCACTGTCCTCTACTGTGAAGAGGTTAATTTAAATAATTGAATCCTAATACCATGTGACTTTCCTAGGATCCCTGATTGTGCATGTTGATGTACTGGCTCTTTGCTTTGGGCTTTCTGACATTTATTCACATTTCTGGAGAGTTGTGATTTGTCACCTAGGATATTAATTTCCTAGTTCAATGATCTTCACCCACAAAAAATTTTAAATGTATTTATCTCCTAATTTTAAATTAGCTTTAAAATTTAAAGAAAGGTTAGCCAGGTGCAGTGGCGCACGCCTGTAATCCCAGCAGCTCTGGAGGCGGAGGCAGGAGGATCGCAAGTTCAAGACCAGAGGCAGTCTTCATAATTTACCGAGACCCTGTCTCAAATAAAGTAAAAAAAATGGGCTGAGGGCGCAGCTCAATGGTCCAGCACTTGCAGAGCATGCAGGCCCTGGGTTCAGCTCCTGGTACCTCAAAAAAAAAAAAAAAAAAGAAAGGTTTAGATATAAAATCAAAAAATCCTATTGTTGTGGAGAATTTAAGGGATTACGTACATGGAAACAGGTGAATGTGGTTTACCTTCCTCCATGTTGAGGTGCTTTTCTTCACAGAAAATGTACAAAAGTAAACGTCAAATACATTTGGTTATTTTGTTGATGACCCTTTAAAATTTTTATATTCTTTTCTGCCTTTCTAGATGGTTTTCATCAAGTGGAAAAATGATATATGCACCAAGTAAGAAATTGCTGGAAGTGAATTTTTAAAAGTAACTTTTTAAGGGCAGGGAAAAGAAAACCACTCCATTTGTTCTGCCTTTAAATAACTGTTCTGTATATTTCCACTTGATGAGTAAGCCATTAAATACGAATATTTAATTGAAAGTATAAGCAAAACTCTTCAGGTATTAGTGTAAAGATAAATTTTAGTAAAAAAATACACTTGGATATTCATCACTGGTCAAACTTTGGTATATTGTTATGAGCAGGCATATTGTTGCCAAATAGGCAGGGTGTAATTGATTAGCTAAATTTGGTTACAGATAGTTTTGGTATGTCTGCCTTCTGCATTACCTCCAAGGTATAGGAAATCAGGATTTTGTTGTTCAGTGTATATTAAATATGTTTATATTTAATATTTTCTCTTAGGACAGGAAAGTGTATGCATTTGTATGTGTGTATGTGTGTATACCTTGTACTTAGCTGGTTTATTTGCCGTGCATATTTGAACAGAACAAATTGAATTCACACAAGTTATAAGATGAAAAACTTGTAAGAATATTTGTTAGTTTGAATTTCTGGACAGCATCATACTGTGTATATGTGTACGTGTGTATACACATGGATTTTTTAAAATTTATTGATTTAAATATCTTTGTCCCTCAGTAGTCTTAGATCACTTATTTTGATAATCCATTGTTAAGAGTTGTGGAGAATTAAAAGAACTGACTTTTTTTTTTTTTTTTTTTTAAGAAGGCGGGAGGTGGGTAGGAGGAGTATGCTTCTGAAAATTTCATTACCTCATTCCTGTGGGGAATACCAAGAAAGTGTGTCTTTGGCCATTGCTAAATATGATATATACCATTTTATATTTATTTGTTCCAAGTGTCTTTTGTAAGAGGAGAATAAACAATAAGGAATTACTGATCTATGTTTTGCTATTTCATTGAATTCAGCCTTTCTTAGAGCTTGATTGAAGAAGAATGGTTTGGGCTATGTCTTTCTTGTTTGTTCATTATGTTTTAAGCTCAGCTAACATTGAAGACAAATTTCCATGCATATTGAAAGTGAACATCGAACAAGGACTTTAGAATATGATTTGCCAGTATACCTTTGGGCTCTTGTCTCTTCTTTTCCTCTGTTCTCCAGTACTCCTGTGGATGTTTTAATTAATCAGTATTTTCTGTATGTTGTGTGAAGGTTTCCTGTTTTTGAAAATACAGATTCCTGTCACATGTATCATTTCCATTCAGTTTTGAGAATTATGGGTCCAATATGGTACCTAGATATAGGAGATTACAATAATGAAGAGCTATAGTACAGTTCACCCTGCATATCTATGGGTTTCACATATAGATTGAACCAGCTATAGCCAAAAATATTCATAAAACAATTACATTTGCACTGAATACATATTGACCTTTTTGTGATTGTTTCCTGAACTATACAGTTTAACAACTGTTTACATAGCATTTACATTGTATTAGGTATTACATATAATTTGGAGATGATTTAAATTATATGGGAGGAGATTTTTGGTGATATGCTAATACTATGATGCCATTTTGTTTTTGAGTTTGTTTGTTTGTTTGTTTATTGTGGTACTGGGGGCTGAACCCAAGGCCTCACACATACTTTTGCAAGCACTTTACCACTGAGTTGTACTCCCATCTTCAGAACACAGAGGGAGAGATGGCCACTATCTGTAATCAGGTAAGAAAACATTAGCAAAAATTTTAGCAGATTCTTTTTTCTTTTTTTTTTTATTGGACATTTTTAATGTACACCTTAATGTGATTCATTCTGACGTGCTTTTCATTGTGGCATTTACATATATGCATTTTGATATACATTATTCATATAGGTTCCCCCTTACCCTCTTGTATGCCTCCCCACGCCCACCCTCCCCATCTAAGTCTTCTCTATCATTTACTTGGTAATATTTTTCTATATGTACTTGAGTCCCAGTTCTGTTTAATATAGAAATTTTTCCTGAAGCGAACTTTGTTATTAATCTTGTCAGAACAATTGCATGCATTTTCTAGACCATTTATATTGACACCATTCTTAGCTTTTTTTCCCCCGTTTTATTTTGATCCGACCTTTGAATAGGATGTTTCCTCCTTATAATTTTGATTCAACTCCCACATATGAGTGAGAACGTGGTGTTTCTCTTTCTGAGCTTGGGTTTGTTCACTTAAAATAATTTTCTCTAATTCCATCCATTTTGCTGCGAATGACCTTATTTCATTTTTCTTGATTGCTGAGTAGTAGTCCATTGTGTATACGTCCCATAGTTTTTTTATCCATTTTTCTGTTGAAGGGCACTTTGGTTGATTCCATATCCTTGCTATTGTGAAAAGTGCAGCATTGAACATGGAGATGCAGGTGTCTCTGTGGTATGATGACACATCTCTCTTTGGGTAAATTCCCAATAGTGTCATACAGTAGATCGATTTTCAGTTTTTTAAGATACCTCCATATTGATTTCCACAGTGGTTGGACCAATTTACAGCTCCACCAACAATGTAAGAGTGTTCCTTTTTCACCGCAACCTTGCCAGCATTTGTTGTTATTTGTTTTATTGATCTTGGCCATTCTTACTGGTGTAAGGTGAAATCCCAGAGTTGTTTTAATTTGCATTTCCCTAATGGCTAGGGATACTGAGCATTTTTTCATGTGTTTCGTGGCTTTATGGACCTCTTCATTTGAGAACTGTCTACTCAGTTCCTTTGCCCATTTGGGTATTGGGTTATTTGTTTTTTGGGGAGTTTTTTTCTTGTGTTCTTTATAAATTCTAGTAATTAGATCTTTATCTGATGTGTAAAATGCAAAGATTTTTTTCCCATTCCGTGGGGGTTTCCTTGACTCTGTTAATTGTTTCTTTTGCTGTGCAGAAGTTTTTTTTAATTTCATGTGATCCCATTTATCTATTCTTGTTGCAATTTCTTGAGCAATTGGAGTCCTATTAAGGAAATACTTTCCTATGCCTATATGATGGAGTGTATTGCCTATCTTGCCTTCTATAAGTTTTAAAGTTTCTGGTTTTATGTTGAGATCTTTTATCCACTTTGAGTTAACTCTCGTGTATATTGAGAGATGTGGGTCAGTTTTACTTTTTCTGCATGTGGATGACCATGTTTCCCAGCACCATTTGTTCAAAAGGCTGTCCTTTTTCCAGTTCACTTGCTTTGCTCCTTTGTCGAAAATCAGGTGGCTATAGGTGTGTTGAGGTATATCTGGGCCTTCTGTTCTGTTCCAGATGTCTTCGGGCCTATTTTTGTGCCAGTACCAACCTGTTTTTGCAACTACTGCCCTGTAGTATAGTTTGAAGTCAGGGATTGTGATTCCACCTGCATTAGATTTGCAGCTTAAGAGTGTTTTGGCTATACATGGTCTTTTGTGGTTCCATATGAACTTTTGGATCATTTTTTCTATTTCTGTAAAGTTAGTGGAATTTTAATGGGTATTGCATTAAATCTATAGATTGCTTTTGGTAGGATAGCCATTTTTACTATATTAATTCTCCCTATCCAGGAGCAGGGGAGGTCTTTCCATTTTTCAGTGTCCTCTGCTATTTCTTTCTTTAATGTTTTGAAATTTTGCTTGTAGAGATCTGAAGAGTCTTTGGTTAGATTGATTCCAAGGTATTTAATTTTCTGGTGGGCTATCATGAATGGTATTTTTCCTGAAATTTCCATCTCTTCCTGTTTGGAATTGGTGTAAAGAAAAGCTATTGATTTTTGTATGTGAATTTTGTAGCCTGCAACTTTGCTGAAAGAGTTAATTAGATCCAGAAGTTTTCTGGTTGAGGCTTTGGGGTCTTTCAGGTATAAGATCGTATCATCTGCAAATAAGGATAATTTGACCTCTTCCTTGCCAATCTGTATCCCTTTGATTTCTTTCTCTTGCCTGATTGCCCTGGCCAGGACTTCAATTACTATGTTGAATAGAATAGCAGAGAGAGGACATCCTTGTCTTGTTCCAGATCTAAGAGGAAATGGTTTTAGTTTTTCTCCATTTAATATAATGTTGGCTGTAGGTTTGTCATAAATGGCTTTTATGAAATTAAGGTATTTGCCTGTTATATCTATCTTCTCCAGTGTTTTTATCATGAAAAGTTGTTGAACTTTGTCGAAGGCCTTTTCAGCATCAATTGAGATAATCATGTGGTTTTTTTGTTTGCCAGTTTCTTGATATGCTGGATTACATTAATTGATTTCCGTATGTTAAACCAGCCTTGCATCTGTGGTATAAATCCCACTTGGTCATGGTGGATAATCTTTTTTATATGCTGCTGGATTCTGTTTGCCAGAATTTTATTAAATATTTTTGCGTCTAGATTCATAAGGGAGATGGGTCTGTAATTTTCTATCTTAAATGAATCTTTTCCTGGTTTAGGTATCAGGGCGATGGTAACTTCATAGAATGAATTTGGAAGTGTTTCCTCCTTTTCTATTTTTTGGAATAATTTGAGGAAGACAGGTATTATATCTTCTTTAAAAGTTTGGTAAAATTCTGCTGTGAATCCATCAGGACCTGGGCTCTTCTTTGTTGGGAGACTTTTTATTACCTTTTCTATTTCTGTATATGTAATAGGCTTGTTTAAGTCAGTTATGTCTTCTGGGGTTAGCTTTGGTAGGTCATACGTGTTAATAAATTTGTCCATTTCTTCTGCATTTCAATATTTTTGGGAATACAGTCTCTCATAGTAATCCCTGACAATTTTCTGTATTTCATTGGAGTCAGTGGTTATGGATCTGTTGTCTTTCATAATCCGTACTATGTTGGATTTTTCCTTTTTCTTTTTGATGAGGTTAGCCAGAGGGGTGTCTATTTTATTAATCTTTTCAAAGAACCGGCTCTTAGTCTTATTAATTTTTTGAATTATCTCTTTGGATTCTAATTGAGATATTTCTCCCTTTATTTTTGTAATTTGCTTTTGGGTGTTCCTTTTAGGCTTGATTTTTTGTTGGTTTTCTAGTGTCTTAAGATTCATCATTAGGTCATTTATTTGGCTCTTCTTTATTTTATTGATGAAGGCACTTAATGCTATAAACTTCCCTCTTAATGGCAGATTGCCCCACAATGTCCTGGGTTTAAGTGGGACACCGAATAACCAAAGATAAGGTTCCACAAAATATTCTGTGTCTATTGTATTGTTTGAGAGGCAGTGGAACCTGTGGGGTCCTCCCTGGGGTTCTCCAATTCCCCAATTCCCCAATATCATTAATATCACACGCCAGCAAAATTCTACTAAACATCATTCAGAAGCGACTGTAGCAGTACATAGACAGGGAATTACCAGAAAATCAAGTGGGATTCAGAAGAGGGCGGGGAACCAGGGACATCATTGCTGATGTCAGGTGGATATTAGCTGAAAGCAGAGAATGTCAGAAAGATGTCTGGACATTGAACAAGAGAGACAGAAAAAGAATTGATGCTTTTGAATTGTGGTGCTGGAGATGTCTATTGAATATACCATGGACTGCCAAAAGAACCAACAAATCTGTTCTAGAAGAAGTGCAACCAGAGTGCTCCTTGGAAGCAAGAATGGCCAGATTGCGTCCTACATATTTCGGACATGTAGTCAGGAGAGATCAATCCCTGGAGAAGGACATCATGTTTGGGAGAGTGGCAGGTCAACGCAAAAGAGGAAAACCCTCCACCAGATGGATTGACACAGTGACTGCAACAATGGGCTTAAACATAAATAAGATCCTGTGCCTGGCACAGAATAGGCAAGTGTTTCGATCTGCTGTACATAGGGTCACTAAGAGTCGGACTCGACTCGACGGCACCTAACGACGGCACCTAACAACAACAACAACAACAACAACAATGTGTAGTTTGAGTCTGTAGCTCAAGAGATACCTGAGCTAAAGAAACAGATTGAGGATTATCACCAATGTAGATAGGAATTTAAGCCATACAAATAATGAGATCACTTAGACAATGTTGATCACGTAATGAAGAAAGCCTCGAAGGAACCCCACACAACACTTGGAGAGCAGAAAGAGAAGAAAGAACAGCCAATGAGTAGCTGGAAATCACATTGCAGTGTCCAAGAAGCCAAAGGAAGAGCAGAATGGTTCAAGCAAAGAGTAGTCACCTGTACTAAGTGCTGTTAGGTGACAGAAGTTTCTCCTGGCAGCATGGAGGTATTGCTGGTTTCGATAAGGTTTTGGGGGTTGATGAAAGCAGAAGGCAGGCTGGACTGTGAAAACCAAATATGAAGACAGGTCTTTCATGAGTTTCTTTAAAAGAAGTAGGCTGGTAGCTGGGGTTTGTGGGAACAATCATGTCCATGGGCGTAGTCAGTAAGATTGGTGATTCAGGAGCTACATAACCAGCGGTACAATCAATATTATATGAACAAGGCAAGTTAAAGCTTCAGGTTAGCCATTTCTCACGGTAACTTTGTAAAGAATTATTAAGACCAACAAAACAAGGTTCCATATAACACTAGAAATAATCTAGCTTCTTTTCTTACATACTTAAGCACATAGCTTCCCTCAGTGAGTCACAAGATACCAGAATCTTCCCTTGATCTTTCCTGTGAGTGCACACTTCGCCATCCCTAGGTCGCAATACCCCTTGCAAATCTGAGGCCCATTTTTGCCTTATAACCATAAGGTCAGTCAGTGCTTGTGGAGAACTGGCCTGTTTTGGTGGCCTTTTCAGTAAAACCCCTGAGGTGTGTTTTCCTATTTATGATGTTTAGGGCACGGGCAGAGAAGACACTCCTGTGGGTTTTAAGGCTGGACTAGCATCAGGGTGACAGGCCTCTCTGTGGGGATGGTATAGGATCTGAATCTATCTCAGAAATAAAAACCCATTTTAGCAAATGCCCTCTCCGTCTTGGTTTGGGTTTCCTTCAAAGCATACCCTGGGAAAAGCACTAGGAGGCAGGTCATTTGAGAGATCTCAAGAAGAACAGGTTAAGGAAGTAGGGAAAGCAAGATAAGGGAGGAAAGACTAAGAGGTCTGACAAATGAATAGGTTATTGATGTGGTCAACTAGGGCTTAATTTTGTCCTCACCAGAGGAGGAGGATGCTGTGCTATTTACATTCCCATCCCGTAGTTGGGACTTGGCTTAGGATGAGGGCTCTGCTCTTCTCCACATCTACCCCCACCACATACCGAGCAGCTTGAGAGAAGCTCTGTCCATTTCAGGATGCCTCCTGCCAGGGCAGGTGGATTCAGGTGAGTGAGAGAAGATGAGGTAGGACATCAGCAGCCCTTGTTACAAACGCTAAAAATATTGCAAAGCAGTTTCCCTGCAATGATGATTAAGAAGTGTCTTGTTCTTACTGGCCCCAGTTCTGCACATTTCCGCACTTAAGTGGTTTCTTCTATCCTTGTCAGCTGTATTGTAATTGTTACAAGGGGGCCACCACCACTTGTAGAAAGGAGGTGAAAATACACAGCAGTGTTCAGCATCAAACAGTTACTCTTCTGCTCCCTTTCCTGCCATTGAATGACCATGCCTCTCCTCAAATGGATGGGGTGGGGCGGGAGGTGGGAATTGTCTGAAATCTGACTCTACCATGAAAGTCATGTAAACACATAAAGCCATCTAGGGCATGGAGAAAAATCCAGTGAGTGAGCATCTGAAGGTTTTCTCCTAAGCTTGGGGTTCTCAACCACGGATCTGTAATGGTTGAGATGGCTGATTTTCAAGTGTGTCTACCTCCCTCCCTGATTTTAGGCAACTTTTCTGCATATGGAGAGAGCCTATGACAATCAAAATGGTCTGTGTCACCAACATAGAGTAAGAAATAATTGAACCACTGTCCTGCTTGGTTCATCTAGAACCCCTTTTGTACTTTCTTGCTTCATGTGGAAGACTGAAGAAAGGACAAGACTACCATTGGACATAGAGAGGAAGCCCGGCTGCCCAGGCAAATCCCCATGGGGTGCACTACCCCAAGGAGCCCTTCATAATTCCGTCTCTTGGCTTCATAGTTTCAAGGTCTAACATGGGGCCACTCAGAAAGCTGACATCTTTTTGGTTGCAGACTATAATGGAGACACCTGTTCAGTATGCAAGAAAAAGCAAAATCGTGAAGTTCAGGATTTGCATCATGGGCCCAGGCTCTATGTTGTGAGAAGGATCTGCCTTCTTCATGTGGGACCCATGTATCAGAACAATGTGGTACCTGTGCTGTGCTAAAGTGGACCTTGCCAACATGGCCTTGGGACTCTCCTTTTATACCTTCTAGGATTGATTTTCCCTCCCTCTCTCCTTTTCCCACTTCAGCTATGTAAAGGCATTCAATCTTGATATTTTCAGGTCTTTCGGGTCTTTCTTTAAAATTGCTAAGTATGACTATTGTTCCACATGCAATTCTAATCCACATCTCATTTGGTAGCCCTCTATGACTATGTAGATAAACTAGGACCCTGGTATGGTGGATTCAGACTCAGAAACATTTAGGGAAAGATGAGCGTGAACACCTGTTACATTATGGAATAGGGAACATTCATGGATTGAGACTGGATTCTGTGCTAAGCATTTAAAATGGCTTTATTGATGTAGAATTCATTTACCTAATTACTTCAAACTGTGCTATTCAGTGTTTTTAGTACAGAGTTGTGCAAACAACCACTACTACCATCTAATTCCATAATATTTTAATGACTCCATTAGTCACTCATTACCACTCTCTCTTCTTCTAGTCCTAGGCAACCGCTAATCTACTTTCTGTATTTATGGATTTGCCTGTTTTGGACATTTCACATAAATAGAATCATACAATATATGGCCTTTTGTGACCAGTTTCTTTCATTTCAATGTTTTCAAGGTTCATCTATGTTGTGCTATGTATCAGCACTCCATTCCCTTTTATCGTGGAGTAAGATTCCATTGCACAGAGAGATTACATTTTATTTATCCATTCATCAGTGGATGGCTGTTAGGATTGTTTACACTTTGTGGTTATTGTAAATAAAGCCACTATGACCATTTGTGTACAAGTTTTTATACGGATGTATAGTTTCATTTCCTTGGTACATACCTTACAGTACAATTGCTGGGTCATATGTAACTATTTCTAAACCTTTTGAGGAACTCTTCAACTGTTCTCCAAAATGGCTTTCCCATTTTACAATCCTATGAGCTGTATCTGAGGGTCTCCGTTTCTCTATACCTTTCAACAACACAGTTATTGTTTGTCTTTCTTATTGCTAGCCTAGTGCCCATGAAGTTATATCTCATTGTGGTTTTGATTTGCATTTGTTTGATGACTAATGATGCTGGGATATTTTTATGTGTTTACTGGGTTTTCATGTATCTTCTCTGAAAATTTGCCTATACAGAACCTTTGTCTATTTTAAATTTTCGTTAACTTTTAAATTATTGAATTGTAAGCATTCTTCACACATTCTTGATACAAGTCCTGTGGCTCATTTTTTTTTCACTTTTTTTGGTGTCCTTTGAGCACAAAAGCTTTTAATTTTCATAAAGTTCAATATTTTTCCTTTTGTTGTTTGTGCTTTTGATGTTTTATCTAGGAAGACTTTGCCAAATTCAAGGTCATGAAGACTCATTTCTATTATCTTCTCATAAGGGTTTTGTGATTTTAGCTCTTACATTTAGGTCTGTGATCCATTTTGACTTAAGTTTTGCTATGGTGTGAGGGGGCTCAGTTGGTACAGCGCTGCTCTGCAGTCTCTGAGGTCCCGAGTTCTATTCCCAGCACCGCAAAATGGGTGAAGTACGTGGCAACCCACTCCCAAAGCAATCCCGAAACAGTCAGCCATTGAAAACCCTATGAGGATCGCTATGAGTCAGACTCGACTTGAGGGCACCTAACAACAACAACAATGGTGCGAGGAAGGGGTCCCACTTCCTTCTTCAGCATGTGGATATTCAGTCATCCTAGTACTATTCGTTGAAAGATATGCTAAACATTTTACATTGATTATCTGCTTTACACCTTATTATTGCTGTTAGGTGTCATTGAGTCAGGTATAATGACCCTGAGTACAACAGAACAAAACACTACTCAACACTATACCATGCCTGGCACTATTGTCAGTGCTTCTCTGCTATTCATAGGGTTTTCAATGGCTGATTGCTTTCAGATTGGGCTTCTGGCTCCTCCCTAGCCTTCAGTACCTTCTATCCCCAGATGGTCTCCAATCCTGCTTAGCTTCCGAGAACTGACAAGGTCAGACACCAGACTGGTATGGCTGTAGACATTTACACCTTATAAAACCCTATTAGTAGGTATTATTATTATCATTTCCCTCTTACAAATGAAGAAACCAAGTCTTATCAAAATAAAATAACTGTCATCACACAACTAATAAATGCAAAAACCTAGATTTGAATTCATATCCATACACCAGGCACTACTTTGTGGCACAAAAGAACTTTTTAAACTGTGAAGCAGTATAGAAATGTATTGTTGAAACTCTGAAATGAATACGCTTTCCAAAGCTGAATGTGTGAGGCTAGATAACTCAGTGTTGAGAAACACCCCCTTACAGTTGGGAAAAAGAAATAGAGGTGGAGAAGGACTGCTTGTATTTGTGGGTCCATAAGACCAGTGGTTCTCAGACTTTCTGGATTTCATATACATGGTTTTCAAACAGGACAAATGCTATCTTGACCTTTTTGTGACTATTACGCATGCTTCTTAAATACACACCCAGTTAAGGAACCATGGTCACAGAGTTGTGGAAAACTACCAATATCTAGTTCTGCTGAGAATATTAAAAAGTAACTACCTTCTGTATCATCATCATTTTAGAAAACCATCAGTAATTGCAGCAAAAGAACAATTCTTCCAAAGAAGTGTGTATATTATATCAACACATATACATTATACAAATTGTCACATACTGCATATTAACTATTTTGTAAACATCCATGCCATGTTGGTACTGTTTTGTTGTATTTTTTCATTTCCCTGCTGAAATGGTTAAAAATCTCCCCACAGGCTGGCATTTGTAACTTTATCCCCTTTGAGAGCAGCGATTGCATATTCCTTTACCAGTACATAGCATTCAAATGTTTTTCAAGCAGATAACAGAATGATTAAGAGAATGAATCAGCAACCCCATGAACAAGGTGGGAGAACGTTAGTTTTAAGATACTTATGCATAATATTCCTTGAACATTACATAACTACTTGAACAGTGGTATAACTAGAAAAATTGGGCTCTAGTACGCATTTTCATATTCAGCCTCCCCTTCTCTTTATCATAGGCCCAGCAATCAGCTCTCAGTGCTTCCTCCTCCACCTAGCAGGAAAGGAAGGTTGGTCTCAAAAATTCCTTGCAGGCAGGGATAATGTCTGCATAGTTCTACACCTGTGTGTCAAGCACTTGCATATATAGTGCAGAGTACATGGCAGGTGTTCACAAAATGCAGGAATGAATGAAGGAGAGGATAAGTCAGCAGGGGACAGGAGGCTGCCTCAGGGAATACAGGCCTTCAAGGGAAAGGAGGTTGTCACCAGCAAGTCTTCTTTTGCTTAAGAGCCACAGGCTCTAATACTGCTGGCTGGAGAGACACCCTTCCCTCCTCCCTCAGGCTGAGACATTGCAGTTAGAGCCTTGTAGACAAGGCTTTCTGGGCTGCAAAGTTTGTAATCTCTTGCTTCAGGTAGTTTCATCACTGCTTAAACACAAAGATCATGCACTGGCACTTGTTTTCTATGTTTTAAAACAGAAAACCCCGCCTTGTATTTTCATATCTTGAACAGATCTTGCATTTCCTCTCAGGCAACTCAGTGTCCTTTCACGGGATCACTTATAGGAAGACATGTCCCTAAGATTTGTGGGGCCTGGGGAAACAGTACAAATAGAAATCCGTATGTGTTACATCTAAGTACTTAAAGTTATAAAGGGAGTGATTCAATTGTTAAATAAATCACGTTTGATCCTCCTACATCCACAAATATGCATAAAGTTATGGCTTTAATATGATTGGAAAATGGCAAAATGTCAAAGATGGCTGAATACAGTAATTACGAATTTGGAATATATCATCATAATTATGAATTCAGTTTCAAAACAATTTTTCATATTTTAAGAATTGTTTTCTAGGGCTAGGGACAGTGGCTCATGCCTGTAATCCTAGCAAGTTGGGAGGCAAAGGCAGGAGGATCAGAGGTTTGAGGCCAGATGCAGCCTGCGTAACTAAGCAAGAGCCTGTCTGAAGATAAAAAAATTAAAAATGGGCTAGGGGTACAGCCCAGTGGTAGAACACTTGCAAAGTATGTGCAAGATCCTGGGTTCAACTCCCAAGTACTGCAAAAAACAGTTATTTTTCTAACATATTCAAAGCCACCTGTAAAGAGACACTAGATATCATGATGCACACCTTAATTCCAACAACTTGGGAAGCTGAGGCAGGAGGATTACGAGTTCAAGGCCAAAGGCAGCCTGAGCAATTTAGCAACACCCTGTCTCAATATAAAAAATAAAAGAGGAGCTGGATGTGTGGCTCAGTGGTACAGGGCTTGCCTAGCACATGCGAGGCCCTGGTTTCAATCCCCAGTACTGCAAATACATACATACATACATACATACATACATACATACATACATACACAGAATAGATAATTTATAATTAACAAATGTTAAAAAATAAAGTTTACTTACTAAATGAAGTGGAAAGTTTTTGACTTTTTGATGATGTCATGAAGTCTCATTAAACATTCTTAATATAAAAGCGGCTTTCAAGTCAGTGCCATGCTTCATGGGTATTATGCCTAGACCTATGTGTATACACACTTACAGGAAATATCGCAAAACTGAATCTCCCGCAGCCTCCACGGAGCCTGCTGCAAAACACTACAGCAATTTGTGAGTACTTCTGGAACTTTAAGAGAGCATGAAGAGAAGGAAGCAGATGTTTGGCACTACTGGGAAATGCAATATTATTATACAAGAATCTATTACATTCAAGGGATCTGAGAGGAGGGATTGACAAGTTGGCTTGCCTTTTCTTTTACTTCAGCATTTCTAGGCTTATGCCCATCTGAAATGCTGGAGCAGTGTCTGCACTGCTAGTGGCACAAGGTTCAATCTTCAGAGCATTGGATGGAGTTGCTTTTTATTTCAGGGACCTATGGCAGTTGTGAAGAAAGCATTTCCTTGGGGCCTGTTGATCATGAAAGACCATGTTTCAAGTTATGGGGTGCACTCTTCCCATGCTGAGTGTGAGATCCCAAGTAACAGATGTGCCTATGTGTTCTTTAAAACATCTCTCTCTCTCTCTCTGTGTGTGTGTGTGTGTGTGTGTGTGTGTGTGTGTGTGTGTGTGTGTGTGTGTGATCTGCAGGCTCTCCTAAAGTATGGGCCAAGAGCAGAGGCCCCTACTGCCCTGAAGGACAATGCTTCTTCTAGACCATCAGGTGAGATGACAGGTATGGCTTTTCTAACCAAAATCTCTTTTATTACAATGAATGTGGCAAGTGGAGGTGGGGTGTGGAGCAGGCTGATTTTCTTTGCTGACAAAAATAATCTTTACCTGCTGATAGGTGCTGTCCATCCAGGTCTGACTCATAGTCGATCCTGTGACCAACAGAATGAAACACTCTCCAACACTGTGTCATGCCCAGCACTTTGACAGTACTTCTCTGCCATTTATAGGGTTTTCAATGGCTGATTGTTTCAGGAATGGGCTATGAGGTCCTTCTCCCATTTTGGTGGTGCTGGGGATCGAACCCAGGCCCTGAGAGCATGCAAGTGCAGAGCAGCACTCTACCAACTGAGCGAAACCCCAGCCCCAACCTGCTGGTTTGTCACTATCATTTCAAATGCTCTTCTATCTTCTAGTCTGGCTGTTGCAGTTCCCAGGACTGCAGAAGACAGAGAGAATGAAGTTTGTCACTTACTCATTCACTCAATATGTATTTACCTAGCACCATGTTTTCTGCGTGTTATTTGGACAGTAAAGAACTAAGTAACATTGTGAAGATCTAATAATGTAGAGGAGACAGACTAGAACATGAATAAGGACAACATTGTGAGCTGAACATGGGGTTGTGTTGAAAGTCCTACAGGAGTGCAGAGGAAAGAGCAGCTGCCCACGTCAGCCTGGAGAGGCTTCAGAGATGGCAGAGTAGTAGTTGCCTCCATTAATGCTATTTGAATGCCTGCTCTGTCTCAGTCTTTCTTTATATGCTGCCAGATTTGTTCCCATAGTAACCTGCAGTAGTCACTAATGCTCATTTTACAGAGGACAAAACTGAGTGCCATAAAGGTTAAGTCACTTGCTCAATGCCACACAAGTAGTGAGACATGGTACTAGAATTGCAATTCCATATCTCCTTAACAATATAGTGGATGGACTTTGCATTATGTCCTGATATTTGAAAAGTCTTGAAAGATACGTAGAAACTTACCTAAATGGAATAAGTGGGACAAGCAGCATTCAGGCAAAAGCAGCAGCAGCATTTGTTATTAAAGGACTGAGTTGTAAATTACAAGGTAAAATAAAACATGTTCAAGTATCCATAAAGATGAAATCACAGAGGTGGTGATGTACACCACTGGACTGGATTAGCACAGGGTTCTGTGCTAATCTCTTTGCCTTGTTGATTAATAACTTCTAAAAAACCCAACTTGTTGGGAGTATGTGAATTCTTGCCATACAGACACAATATTCTTACTTTTTAACTAAGTGTTGGAGGAGGTAACTGGTCTTCCAGCTGGGTGCTCCTGAAAACTTCTCTGTGGACTTCCTGTCCCACCCACCCTCCCTCCCTCCCTCCCTCCCTTCCTTCCTTCCTTCCTTTCTTCCTACCTTTCCTTCCTTTTCTGCAGTGCTGGGGATCAACCCAGGGCCCTGCACATGCTAGACAAGTGCTCTACCACTGAGCTACACCCTGGACCCATTGTTTTCCTGAGGTGATTTAATCTTGAAATAGGTTTTCCAGACATTCCCCAGCAACCAGTGGGCAGAGTTGTTAGGTAGGTTAGCTTAGTCTTTACCAGCCCAAAGGAGGCAGAAGAACATTAAAAATACCTCTTGCATTCAGACATGAAGGCTAATAATGACTGTGTGAGACATCCACCACGCCTAGCAACTGAGGAGGACGTTATTCAGTGGATTTTTCTCCCCAGTCAAGATCAATAGCTGCCTGGGGTCTAAACCTTTTGAAATACCTGCCTCTGAGCCCATTCCTTTGAGGGCACTGGGAAATCCATTAGCCCATTCCAGGCATACACCCCAGGTGTAAAATGTTTACCTCACCCCAAGCTCAAACTTCAGTATATTAAATCACATTTGACTTTAGCTATATGCAGAATGTTTAGCAAGAACAGTAACTCTTCTCTATTGCTGGTCTTCACTTCTCAAAGTACTTTTTTTTTTTTTTTTTTTTTTTTTTTTTTTTTTTTTTTTTTTTTTTTTTTTTTTTTTTTGGTACTAGGGGTTGGACCCAGGGTCTAGCACTTTGCAAGTGCTGGACTACTGAGCTGCATTCCCAGGCCCCCCCCCTTTTTTTTTTACTTTTTGAGACAGGGTCTCACTAGCTTATGCAGACTGCCTCTGGTCTCAAACTTGAGATCCTCCTGCCTCCACCTTCTGAGCCGCTGGGATTACAGGCGTGCGCCACCGCACCCAGCTAGAAGTCCTATCTTTTAATAAGCTTCCTCTACATTCTCTCCTATGTTGAGTATAAATTCTTTGATATGCTGGTACTGGCCTCCTTGGCTCCAGGTCCCAACGAACAGTGTGAGTCCATGCCCTGTCTTAGCCTCTGTCTTGGGGATTATATGAGTTCACATGGATTGTCCAATAGAGAATCATTACTGTTGGAAGTCTGTAGAACCAAGCAACCAACCAATACAAAACAATCTATGATTCCTTCCCCTTCAGTTCTGATCTGTTCCTCGATTTTGCCCCTATCAAATGTCTCGATGCCTTCCCAGTTAGATTTACAGTTGTTGTTGTTAGGTGCCCTCGAGTTGGGTCTGACTCATTGCGACCCTATGTACAACAGAACGAAACACTCTTTAACACTGTGTAATGCCGATCACTATTGTAAGTGGTTCTCTGTCATTCATAGGGTTTTCCATGGTTGATTCTTTCGGGAGTGGGCTGCCAGGTCCTTCTCCCATTTTTGCGGTGCTGGAGATTGCACCCTACGGCCTCAGAGCGCGCAGAGTGACACTCTACTAACAGCTAAACCCCAGCAGAATTGCATTAGGGTTGCTTTATGTTTCCACACAGTTTGTTACAGACTGAATTTAGTTAGCCTCGAGTGATTTTTCAGAACTCTTCTAGTGTATGTAGACCCACAAAGTGGATCCAACATAGCATTTTTCATAAGTCTGCACGAGGCTTCACGAACTCTGTTTCTCCGGAACTCTGCACGCAGCGGTGCTCGGCACTTGTTGAATTAATCCAAGAGGCGCGAGGATCAAGGCCCCTTCCGGGTTGGGACGCCGAGGCAGACGCAGCCTTGTTGTTCGGCAAACCAAGGTGGACCTGAACCCGCGCCCTCCTCACCGGTCCTGCCTCTGCGGACCTAAGCGAGCGCAGGGCACGCCGGGCGGGTGGGCAGGGGGCGGTGCTGGGGCGGGGCGCGCTGGGATTGGCTGCGGACTGAGGGAGGTGGCCCCGGGCCGGGTACCCGGAAGAGCCGTGAGCCGAGCCGGCGCGGGGAAGCGGGCAGCATGGACAAGCTGAAGAAGGTGCTGAGCGGGCAGGACGCCGAGGACCGCAGCGGGCTGTCCGAGGTGAGTGCGCCGGGTGCCCGCGGGCGGGGATCCCCGAGGACCGCAGCGCGCCCGGGTTCTCAAAAGGCGGCCCGCGCCCTCCGCCGCGCGCGCCGGGCTGGCTCCGCCGGGTCCCCGCAGGTGCCCCGCGCCCACCTGGGCACCTGCGTCCTCCCACCCTGCTCCCTGCGGGAGGCCTGTCCCGCGCTGGAGCTAAGCCCCAGACGTGCCCCCGAGCGGGGCACGGGCGCCAGGCCCTCCGGCCCGGGTCCTTTCGGGCCTTCCCGGCTCGCCACCCCTCTCACGGGGCTTAGGTTGTGGAGTGTGACCCGCCACTCCTACCTTGTGCACACCGCTTCCCAGTCGTGAACTCCTGGGCACCGGGACCAATCACATCTCGTTTCTCTGCGTCTCCACGGCAGCCCTGGACTCTCTGTAAACTCCCAGCCCTCTGGAGACTGCCTGCCAGTTTGTGTTATTAGGAGGGGTTTGGTGGAGCTGAGACCTGGCCACTTAACCTGTGCTCTAGAACCGCACAGAAGGATGTCTTTCGATTTCGAGTGCTTTTAACGTTTGCTTTTGTTCTTTTTTCTGGAAGTCAAAAATATTTTTGACTTCTGGAGTATTGGTAGCTTCAGGTTCCCCAACTGTAAAATGAGGGAGTTGAACAACAAAATGATACAGCTCCTTTTGGCTGGCAAACTGAATTTCCTTCTAAGTTAGTGTTTCTCATGGTTTTTCCAGCTCTTAAGACACTCTCACCTACTTCTGTGGTTGATTTTACTCTGTTTTGTTTTGTTTGATACTGGGACGTCCACCTGCTGCATGAAATCTCAGAATGTAAAACTTGCTTTCTGAGTCTTCACATCGAGCACTGTAGGAATCGAGTGTTGAAGGAATCAAGGTTTCACTTTTGACATTTTGTAGCAGCATGGTTGGTTCTTTTAAATTTGTTGCCTTTGTTTTCTGGTGAACGGTCAGGAGTGATTTCCTGGTTTCCTTTTTCTTGATTTCTTGCCTCTATTATGAACCCTACGTGGGGCCTAAGAAAGGTTTGAGACATAGTAATTGAGGTCGTTGTCATGTAAAGCTTTTTGTCCTATGTTGTTGTTAGGTGCCCTGGAATCCTATCAGACTCTTAGTGACCCTAAGCACAGTAGAACGAAGCACTCCCCAGCACTGTGCCATGTGCACCACCTTTTAATGTTTGAGCCCATTATTGCAGGCACTATATTTCTTCTCATTTTGAGTTGTACCACATCAGCAAAAGGAGGTCTGTGAGGCTTTACTCCATTCCCCCCATTAACATTGACTCTACTTTGAAGAGGCAACTCTTCCCCAGTTGTTTCTTGAATGACTTTTCAGTCTGGGCAAAGTACTCATTTTCCAACACTGTATCTGACAGTGCTTCTCTGCTATTCATAGGGTTTTCAAAGGCTAATTGTTTCAGGAGTGGGCTGCCTGCTCCTTCTCCCTCTTGTGTCTTAGTCTCGAAGCTCAGCTGAAACCTGTCCATCATGGGTGGCCTTGCTGGTATCTGAAATACTAGTGGCATAGCTTTTAGCATCACAGCAACACACAAGCCCCCAGAGCACAACAAGCTGACAGACACTTGGGAATTTTGTCCCATTGACTGCCAGAAAGCTGTTAGAATGGTTGGGGCTGAAGAGAGAGATGCTTTTTCTTCTGGAAGACTCCTGGGGGTGGAGGATTGACAGTGAGATAATGCAGATATTTTACACTTAGAAAGTCGTCATGAAGCAGAATGTGGACCCTCAAGAGTGAAGGATGTAGTAGGTTTTGAAAACATCAGTACAGAGTTTTTCCCCCAAATGGTGAATGCCTCTGTTGGGTACGGTGAAAGGCTTTAGTACTTCTGTTTTTGAAAGATCACAGGCTTCTCTCCTTCTGAAACACTGCTGTCAGTTGCCTCTTTGTAAGTGAAATTCCTGTTTATATGCATCACTGTGTGGCACTTCTGGACTCTTGAACTCCTGGAAACATTTTGCAGCCAATAGGCTTCATTTTCAGGAATGTTTGGGCTTAGCTGTCACTTACTAGGTTGGGTCTCTTTAAAATAGTGCTACTAATGTGAACCGTTCACGTTTTCCATTGTTTTGAGGCTGGCTAAGCTGGAGGATTTTGTGGTGAAAGTTCTGTTTTGTGTAGTAAGCTAGATGAGGGAGTCTTAAAAGCTCTTCAAATTCGAATGTAGTATAACCTATCAGAGGTTGTCTGAAGTATTCCTTGAAATTTTTATTATTTTAAAAGTGGGCATAGTGGCAACTTGGGAAGCTGAGGCAGGAGGATCGCAAGTTTGAGGCTAGGGGCAGCCTGCATAACTTAGTGAGATCCTGACTCAAAAAATAAAAAATAAAAACTGAGCTGGAGTGCAGCCCAGTTATAGAGCACTTGCAAAGTACTTGTGTACTTGTGAGGCCTTGGGCTCAACCCCCAAGTACTGCAAAAAAAAAAAAAAAAAATAATAATAAATAAATAAATAAAATTCAATGCCAACCATAAAACTATGAGTAATTCTGTTTCCTTTACCTCTTCTAGGTAGCTATAAAATTTGCATGTCAGTGTCTAATCATAAACAGCCTCCTGAGGAGTTTTCTAATTAATACCTCATCTTCATAAACATACCTTACGTCCTAGTTTTGATGGACTTCTTTCTGAAAGTATAGGCTTTGTGTTTCCTGTAAAGGATTCTTGGGACAAGGAAGGTATGAATGGTATCTGATCTTAGAGCGCAGGAATAAAGCAGTATTCCTTTCTTACCTTCTTCTGATTTCCAGTCCTGTCTCCATGAACAATCCTTAGCTTTTCTTCTTGGCAAGAGCCCCTCTTCCCTCCACATCCTGCCATCAAAGGGACCTTTGTGCTTCACTGCCAGTTGGACAGCTTGGGAGCACATTGCCTACAGATTCTATCCAGGTTCTGTTTTCCAGAAGAGCTGCACATTGGCAGAGCTTCCAGCAACTATGATGTAGAGCACGGCTGTGCAACCTTTTGGCTTCCCAGGGCCACATGGAGTAAAGAGGAATTGTCTTGGGCCTCACATAAATTATATAATACAGTTAATGCATGTGCATAATAAGGGAAGCCATGAAGAAAATCAGTGCGAGAAACCACGTGATGTTAAAAGATTTTGTGGGGCCACTTTGCTAGCTGTCCCTCCAGGAGGGGCTGCGGGTTGGACATGCCTCAATTAGAGAGACATTTTATGTCAACTGAGTTCATTTTCATAAATTGGCAAAAAGAATTGTTTTACTTTCAGAGTGCAGTTACAAGTGAAACAAGAACTTTCTCTCTGACCAAGTGTAGAGGAACTTGCAGCCACATAAAATGGAAAAACAATGGTGAAATTATCTACCCTCACCTCCTTTTTGAGAAAAAAGGTAACGCTTGGATGGTTCCAGTTTTAGAAACTTGTAGAACCAACATGTCACTTTCTTTTCTGAAGATATAAACCAGAAACATTTTTGGTGGAATTGCTTCCTCTTGCCGGTGATTTTGATTATCCCAAAGGCTGGAATCTGTTGAGATGACCTAGCACTCTAAATGTCAAGGCCAGTTCAAATTTGATACTTAACCCTCCTGGTTTATCTTCTTAAGAAATGAACAAAGCCTGAATCTTGGGAATAGCCCTTTTGGTGGCAAGTAGTGCTCAGGGAACAAATCCAGTCGAAGCCTCCTGCCATGTTTTTCTTCCTACCTGCTGCTCAGTTCTTGTTTCTGCCCTGGCAAGGTAAGTTCCTTTTTTTTTTTTTTTTTTTTTTTTGGAATATTGGGAGATTGAGCTCAGGGCCTCATGCCTTGTAAGCACTCCACCACTGGGCTGCACTCCCAGCCCATGTTTTACTTTTCATTTTGAGAAAGGTTCTCGCTAAGCTAGGCAGCTGCCTCTGACCACCAACTTGCGATCCTATTGCTTTCACCTCCTAAATCACTGGGATTACAGGAGTGTGCCACGGTGCCCTGCAGTTCTTTGGTTCTTGCATGAGCAGGGAGCTTTTCGTTTTAGTCTGTCCTTGGTGGGAGGTTACATGAGTTAGTTAGAAGTAGTCTAACTGAATTGTTTGGGGATCCAGTAAAGCCTGGTAATGGAGCATCCCATGGGTCACTTTGGAGCCAGAGGGAGTTTAAGAACCAGACTGCGCAAGGCTGGGCACAGTGGCGCATGCCTGTAATCCTAGCAACTTGGGAGGCAGGGTCAGGAGGACTACTAATTGGAGGCTGGAGGCAGGCTGTGTAACTCTGGGTTCAATCCCCCAGTATTGGAAAATTAAAAAAATAAATAAAATAAATAAAATAAATAGACTGCTCAGGGAGGACAGATTCCTTAGCAGGGAATCAGGTGGCTCAGCTGTCAGGTCCTAACACAGCTCTCTCCTGCATGTCCCACCCCGAAGTGTTCCTTCTGAGCCTCAAGTTTCTGCAGGGGCTCTGCATGTGCATATGTGGCACTGCAGTGAGACCAGTTTCGATGTAAATGTGTGTGTCCGTGTGGGAGTGAAAAGGGAGCCATTTTTGATGACCTAAATACCTTCCTTCAGAGGGGCGGTGAAGCCTGGGGAGCTCCTGGTCCCTCTCTCCAAGCTTCTGGTTTGACAGGTTGCAAACAGGTCCCTGTGCTGGGGGCAGTGGAGAACGAGGGAGGGGCTGGTCTAGTGAGTCCTGTGGCTTCTGCACGCCTACTTCCCTGTCAGCTGCGTGGCACTGTGGCACATATCTTTGACCACCGTGGCAGGAGGAGGCTGTGCTGCCCACATATGGGGATCCCTGTGTGGGCAAATGTCAGGCCTGGCCACCCTGCTTGGCTTTGGTCTCTCAGCGGTGGCTGCCTGTGTCCAGTTGGGGGCCAGCTGTGCTCCCTGGTGGACAGCCTAGCGAGCAGAGACCTGAAAAGAACCACTGGGTGCTGCTCACGGGTTTCCCTCATTGAGCAGAGTTTTTCTGGAAATCTGGACTTCTGAACTTTGCTCTGAGGAGGGATTAGTCATGACTGAGACTCAGGATGAACAGGGCAGGGGTTAATTAGGATCTGTGCGACACTCGGGTGACTTGGCTGACATCAGCCCCTGTGAGTACATCTGTTCTCAGAGTAAACAGCAGGGAAGAGGCCCAGTAAGGATGAGAACTTCGCCTGCTGGGGCTCCAGAAAGGCCCCAGGAGCAGCGCCTTCTGCAGCTGGGCTGGGCCCTTTTCTTCTCCCCATGGCCTAGGCCCTGCCTTCCAGTTGTGGTCCTTGTCCCATGGGGCTGTGGTAAGGCTTTGGTTTGTGCTGGGGTTTCCTGGCTTGCCCTGCCCTTTGTGCTTGGGGCAGGAATCCTCTGCCTTTGGAGATGCCCGCCTCCAGAGGCGCAGTCAGCCCATATCAGCGGCTGGAGGGGAGATCTGTGTAGGGGTAAGAATTTACAGCTCTGCAAAGAGCTGGATGTGACAGCTGCCTGTAGCTATCTGCATGTAGGATTCTGAGTCCCTTGCCTTCTTCAATACCAATTAACCTGACTTCTAGATTTAGCAGTGTGCTTCCTTTGTTAGGGGCTGGGGTTTGGATCAGTTGGTAGAGTGCTGCATTGCACTCTCTGAGGACCTGGGTTCGATCTCCACCACCACAAAAATGGTAGAAGGACGCAGCAATCCACTCCCGAAGCAATCCTGAAACAGTCAGCCATTGAAAAGTCTATGAGGGTCGATTATGAGTCAGGCCTGACTCGGTGGCACCTAACAACACCAAGTTTAGAGCTCTGAAAAGAGCTGATGTGACAGCTGCCTGTAGCCATCCGCATGTAGGATTCTGTGTCCCTTGTCTCCCCCAATACCAATTAACGTGACTTCTAAATTTGGCCGTGTGCTTCCTTTGTTTTTGGTAAGTGTGGATATACGTATGTGTAATAATTGTTTTGAACTTCCAGGTCGTTGAGGCATCTTCATTAAGCTGGGGTACCAGAATAAAAGGCTTCATAGCATGTTTTGGCATAGGAATTCTCTGCTCACTGCTGGTAAGATTTCCTTCTGTCCTCTGTCTTTTCCCTCTACTTTGTTTTGCCTCATCTTTGCCCTCTCCCCCAACTCCTTTCCTCTCCTCTCTTACTACAGTGCTGGGTGGGAGGAGAGGGAGACCCGGAGGTGGGAAGGGCGGCAGGCTCTTCAGGGTTCCCTCTGTGAGTTCCTGCTGGCGTTCCTGTGGCAGGAGGGGTCACACATGTGCAAACTCCCTGTGCTTTCCCTTCTAGGGCACTTTTCTGCTGTGGGTGCCCGGGAAGGGACTCACCCTCTTTGCAGTGTTTTATACCTTCGGTAACATCGCGTCAATTGGGAGGTAACTATTATTTTTTAATCTAACCTCAGCGAGTCACTCCATGGGAAAATGGATGGGAGATGGAGGAGGGTGCTGCCATGGTTTTAAGGATTCGGAGAGGACAGAGGGAGTTGGAATATTTCATGATCATATGCTATTATTTCAGATCATCTAGCGTATCAGTGTACCTTGGACACACCACTGGGAATGGGCAGGAAGTGCATTCCTACTGTGATTTTGCATATGAGGGAATTCTACAAGGTTTATAAGGCCGCCCTCACCATGGTTATAGTCTCACTGCTGTCAGAGACTAAGTTCCAGGTAATAGAAGGGTCCACCAGGTCAGGGGCTGTGTGTGAAGCTGGTCGCTCTTAGACGTGGAGGTCAGTTCAGCAGCAGGGTGTCTGATAGTGTGCTTTCTGCAGGGGGGCAGCCATTCTGCCCAGCTCCACCTCATCCACTCCGGAGCTTTGCCCACATCTGTGCTGTCCTCTACACCCTGGCCTGCAGGAGCGTGAGCTTGGTCACCTTTCCTCTGCCCTCCCTCTGCCCTCATGGCTCTGTAAGTGCTGTGGAGTCCTGGAGGTCCAAGTTTCTCTACTTCCCCTGGTTACTCAGCGATGCTTGTTGTTGACCTCTCTTGCTTTGCTTCTTCCTCTTTGACCCTGTGGCCATTTGTCCCTCACTGATTGCCTTCCCTGCTCACTCTGCTGGGCTCTGAGGTTACAACGACAAGTACTCTTGGTCACTATCCCACTAGCACCCCGGGTCGTCCAGGCAGGCGGACATAAGCTGACGCACGTCAGCATATGGAAGGAGAAGCTGGTCTGAGGCAGCTGGCCTGCCCCACTCAGAGTCAGGGTGGGCTTCCTAGGAGGAAGGGCAGGTGATATCTGAGCTGGGCTAGCTTTGGTTCCTTTTCTGCTGAGCTGTGGGGTCATTCATTCAGAGCCCCTGAAGTGGCTCCCTGGCCCCGCTCTACAGGTGGAATCCAAATTCCTCCACCTGCGTGCGAGCAAGGCCTTTGAGGTTCCGCTCCGCCTCAGTGAGGCTGTCCTTCTTGAATTTCTCCAAAGGTGTTTGTGCTTTTGCTCGGGCTGTTTTCTCTGCCTCTCCTGTATGGTGGATCCTTGCTCATGTGTCAAGACCTGACTCAGAAGTCACCTCTTCTGTGAAACTTTTCCTGATCCCCTTCTGCTCCCCAGAACTGGTGACTTCTTCTTTGGGGCTCCTTCTATCCCATATATACTTATATGATAGCACAGTCTCTGAGCCACTTCACAGGGACTGTGCTGGAGTCTCGCTTGTTCTAAGTTGTACCCAAACCAAGCTGGAAAAGTTAAACAGATGGTTGAATGCACAGCTCTGGTCACCTTTGTAAAGCTGAATTTATTAATGCTACGAGAATGCTATGAGTCTGCAGCCATAGCCCATCAAATCTCAGAAGCTAAGCAGGGTCAGGCCTAGTTAGTACTTGGATGGGAGATTGCCTGGGAACACCAGGTGCTGTAGGCTTGGGAGAAGGATCTGGCAGCCCACTCCTAAAAAACAATCTGCCATTGAAAACCCTATGAATAGCAGAGAAGCACTGACAGTAGCGTTTTACCTGTTGTATGTAGGGTCGCTATGAGTCAGGTACCAACTTGACAGCACCTAACAACAACAACAACAACATGAGTGTGTGATGCTAGCCCCCAGAGATGTCTAGTGTTGCCTCTAAACCTTTCTCAAACACTGGCTTTCATAGGGTTTTAGTTTGGGTAGACAATGTGGGTTAAATGTGCAGTCTAGACTGAGCATGGGGCTGGGATTTAGGTTAGTTGGTAGAGTGCTGCTCTGCAGTCTCTGAGGTCCCGAGTTCGATTCTCAGCACCACAAAATGGGAGAAGAACGTGGCAACCCACTCCCAAGGCAATCCCGAAATAGCCATTGAAAACCTTATGAGGGTCGCTATGAGTCGGATATGACTCAACGGCACCCAACAACAACAACAACAGACTGAGCATAATTATATGGGTATGTTCCTTAGTCCAAGACTTTTGGGATTTTTTTTGTGGCACTTGTGGGTTAAACCCAGGGTCTTGCACATACTTTGTAAGTGCTCTACCACTGCACTGTACCTCAGGCCCATTTTTTTATTTTTTATTTTGAGTTAGGGTCTTGATAAGTTACACAGGCTATCTCTGGCCTTGAACCTGTGAGCCTCCTGCCTTTGCCTCCTAAGTCACTAGGGTTACACGCATGTGCCACTGTGCCCTGCTCTTTTGCAGATCTTAATGGGATGGACTCTTCATATCACTGGGAGGGAAATAATAAAGGAGCACATTTTTATTTTTGGGGTGTTAATAGGAATTTGTGGCTTTATCTATAATTTCTTATATTCTTACATATACACCAGATGTAATTGTTAAGATCAGCCTTGGCGATTCCTTCTTATTCAGTATTGCATAAAGAGGTCTACTATTAGCTTGGACATTTGAGCTGAGGAAGCAGCCTTAAATTCAAATTGTAGTTTGTGTGCATATGTGTGTTGGGGGGTACTGGGGTATTGAACCCAGGGTCTCACACATGCTTTGCAAATGCTCTACCACTGAGCTGCACCCCCAAACCCTTTTTGTGTTTATTTTGAGACAGAGTCTCTCTAAGATACATAGGCTGTTTTGGCCTTGAACTTGTGATCCCTCTGCCTCCACTTCCTGAGTCACTTGGATTATAAACACATGCCACTGTGCCTGGCTTCAAGTTGTAACTTCATGGCATTTCAAAGAGAGGCAGACTCATTTTAAAAATTTCATTTTTATTGACTACTCAGGAAGTAATGTCATCTGCTGCTTGTTGTATATTAAATAGTAGCTGTCACGAGCTACCCCTGGAGTGACACCTTGCAGATAGTTCCTCAGGACTCTGGAAGTGTCCTAAAGCTAATCTTGGCACTTGATATGTTAGGTTGAGGGTCTATCTCATTTGTGACTATGCTCTCTCACCAGCCAGCTCTCAAGTTTCATTCCTACAGAGGCATGCTGGGGATGCGTTTTGGAATAGATGTGGGGGAACAGTTTAGCTTTTTGCGTTCCTAGCTGTGTGACCTTGAATCAGTAAATCAACCTCTCTCAGCTTCATTTTCACATCTCTAAAATAAGTGTAAGAATACCTACCTTACAGAGTTGTTGAGGGGGTGAAATGAATAGCATGTGTAATATCTGGCATTTAGCAAACATTCAACAAGTGACAGGTGATAATATTATTGCCATTAAAATTATTCCCTGTGGATGATAACAGAAGATGAAATGCTCCCATTTTTAACATAACTAACCTAAGCCTGTAGTGGTTTGTCTTTTTTAAGTTACCTGAGCCTTTTGGTTGGCTTGTTTCCGTGGGTGGATTGTCATGGAGGCAAAGCAGCACCTTTTAGAGAGAGGGGTCCTCTGACCTTGTGCTGGGAGTGTGGCTCTGGGGTCAGCCTCATGTGCACTTGCAGCCCAGCTGTACCGTTGATGAGGTGGGCAGGCGTCAGTATCCACCCCTGTAGAATAAACCAGATGGTTGGTCCCAGCCTGTAGGTCATGGACGGATTAGATGAGGATCCTGAGCAGCACCAAAGCTCTGTGAGCACAGTGCCTGGCGCGGAGTGAGAGCTGTTCAGGTGTGAGCTGCTCTTCCTGCTGTGCCTGCCGCGGGATTCTGGGAAGGCGGCTCCCTGGGCCTGTGTGGTTCTGTTCCTGTCTCAGCTGCTCCTGTGTTTTGCTTCTCAGCACCATCTTCCTCATGGGACCTGTGAAACAGCTGAAGCGCATGTTTGAGCCCACGCGCCTGATTGCAACCATCCTGGTGCTGGTAAGGGCTGCTTCTGGGCTTGACTTCTCCAGTGGGCCTTGACTATTCGACTCCCCTCCCCTCCCTTCTTCTCCCCTCTCCTTCCCTCCCCTCCCCTCTCCTCTCCTCTCTTCTTTTGTGGTACTGGGGATTAAAGCCAGGGCTTTGAGCATATGAGGCAAGCACTCTACCACTAAACTATACTCCCAACCGTTTTTACTCTTTTAATTTTGAGACAGAGCAGAGTCTTGCTAAGTTGCCTCAGCCAGCCTCAAACTCTGGATCTTCCTACCTCAGCCTCCTGAGTGCTGGGATTGCAAGTGTGTGCCACCATGCCTGGCTGGGAATTTTAATTGCTGTCCCCTCAACCTAGAATACCTCTCCTTTCTTTGACCCAGCCTTCCATGTGGCCATCAGAATCATCCTAGACTCCATTCTCTAGATTCCTGGCCTCATTATCAGGATTGTAACATATGGAGTTTGACCAACAGCCTTCCATTTTTAGTGCCATCTGTGTACATTTCATTTGTTCCAATAGGTAACTTCCCAAGGTCATGACTGTCCTTGCTATTTGTTTTATGTCCTTTCAGAGCACCAGGCATAGTGCTGGTTGTTGTTAGGTGCCATCGTGTTGGATCCAACTCATGACAACCCTAAGTACAGCGGGATAAAACACTCCTCAACATTGTGCCATACACGTGATCTTTTTGTGTTTGAGCCATTGTTGCAGCCACTATGTTTCTTCTCATTTTGAGTTATGCCACATCAGCGAAAGGAGGTCCCAGGGGCTTTATTCCATTCCCATCATGAAGGTCAACTTTACTTTGATGAGGCAACTCTTCCCCAGTTGTTTCTTGAATGCCTTCCAGCCTGGTAGGGCTCATTTTCTGACACAATATCTGACAATGCTTCTCTGTTATTCATAGGGTTTTCATTGGCTCATTGTTTCAGGAATGGGCTGCCGGGTCCTTCTCCCTAGTCCGTTTTAGTCTGGAAGCTCAGTTGAAACCTGTCCACCATGGGTGGTCCTGCTGGTATCTGAAATACCAGTGGCATAGCTTTCAGCATTGCTACAACACACACACACAAGCCCCCACGGCACGACAAGATGACAGATGCGTGGGGGGGCCATAGTGCTGGACACAGAATATGTTTAGGACGTGTTGATCAAACAGTTACTGTTATGCGTGGGTGGAACTGGCCACGAACAACGGCTGCAGCACCAGTTGTCGTGGCCAGCTACAGGTGTCGATGGTCTGGACAAGTCTGTTGTAAAGAACTTTCTAAAAGAGGACTTAGAAAAGGGAATAGTCAGGTGACGTGCAAACCATTACTGACTTGCTCGCTCTGAGATTGACATCTCATGTTGATCTTTGTCCTCACGCACTCTTCCACTCCAAGACTAATGTTTGGCAAGAGTGAAAATTCAGGGGTTTGTGTTCAGTTTATTTTCATGTGTTTGAATGAAAAGACAGGTGGATGAACCGGGGGTAGGGGGCCTGAAGGGAGCTTTTATTAGCTGGGCAGAGATGTTGGGCATACAGTCTGGGAAAACTTGAAAGTAAAAAGCGTCTTTCTCTTTTAAATCTGCATGAATTTTTATTAGCTGGTTTGATTTCTTGGGGATTTTAATTCTTTTGCTGAGGGTGGATGCCTGGATGGGTTGAATGCTTTGAAATCAAGGACTCATTTGGTTGCCATGATCATCACAGAATCTGGCTATTGTAGCCTAATGGCTATTACTGGGAGTTTGCCAAGGATATACATCTTGACAGGTTTTTGCCTTGTTCTATCATCATTATATTAATTAAATAATGTCTCTTCTCTCCTTCTAGTTGTGTTTTGCGCTTACCCTGTGTTCTGCTTTTTGGGTAAGTGTGGGCTTTAGTTTCCTGTACCTTTTTGCTTTATGCCTCGTTGTCACACACTTTCCTGTAACCATGTCATTTTTCTTTTAGTGGCATAACAAGGGCCTCGCGATCATCTTCTGCATTTTGCAGTCTTTGGCCTTGACGTGGTAAGTAACCTTCTAAGCAGTCCCCTCCCTCACAGCTCAGACTCACACAGATGAAGGAGAAGAGAGCTACAAGTTCGGGTGAGGCGATTAGGAAAACGTAGAAGCTTTTCAACTGAATTCTCAGTTCAGCAAGTGAAGTCAGGCTCCGGGAGTACAGCTGGTTGACTTGGCCTGCCACCAATAGGTGGCGTGGGTGTCCTTGAGTGGGTAGGAGAGGCTGTTCCTTTACCACTGAAGCCTTTCTGTTGAGCTCAGTGTTATCAAGTCGTGTCTGGTAAGTGTGAGGACAATGACTGTATTATAAGGGCTGGTGAAAAGAGGCTGTGAGTCAAATAGACATTAAGAGAAAAAAGGGAAGTGCTAAGAAAAATAATGATTATTATACTTGTGATGGAGTGAATCATTTAACAGAAGGACAAAGAGGGAATTGTCAGCAGGTGTTGAGAGGCAGACGCTGATGAAATGAACAGCCAGGTGGCTGTGGGCAGCGGGATCGGCATACATCCTAGAGGTCTGTTTGCTTTTGGGAATTCCAGCAGAGATTAGGAAACTGTAACTCAGGGGCCAAGCATGGTAAAGGAGCTCCTGGAGACACGATTTTTCAAAACCACAAATGGAGCTGTAGGTTTTTGGCCCTTATAAACCTGTGCAACATCCAGGAGAGTTGTGCTGGCGCATGTGGAATCTGTGGCTTCTGAGACGTTTTGTGGTGCCTTCCAAGTTTATGGAGGGATGATGTCTGCCAGAAGAGTTCCACTATAGATACATACAGCTGATCTCCTAGGGGGAAAAATGTTTGCTAGAATGCAGACGAGAGAGGGGATTGTGGCTATTTTAATGCTCCCCAGAGTTAATGAGCTCCTATTTGGCTGGCATGGATTTTGAGACTGAGCTTAACCCCATCCCCTCTCTTTAGTACTTCTGAGCTTTTGAAGGAATATACTTTCAAACTGCTTTTCAGAATTCACTGTATTCACGAGTACATGAGCTTGTGTAGGTGGAAAGTGTAAGGTATGGACAAGAATGATGGTCTGATCCTAACGTGACCTACATGTTTGGTAGTAAATTCTGCAAGGGCCTGGATTGATGGTTTATGTTTATATTTTGGTTTTCTTCTGGGTGCAGGAATTGGTACTCACATAAACATGGCTTTTTGCTTATGGACTGACTGTGAAGCCAGTTTCAAGGTGTCAGCCCTCCTGTGGGCTCAGGTGAATGGAGAGATTCCATATTTGCTTCCACTTGTTGCATCCAAATATTTGCTTTTCTCAGGGCTAATCAACCTCCATGTTGTCTGACACACAGTGCCCAATAGGGTAGTAGAGCCTGAATACCCTGCATGGTACCCTTCCATGCAATACAGCTGAGCAAATTGAGATTTTTCAAGGTATCTCTGGACTTGGGCTCTTTTTTTTTTTTTTTTTTTTTTTTGGTGGTACTGGGGGTTGAACTAGGGCCTTGCACTTGCATCCTTTGCAAGTGTTGGACCACTGAGCTTCTGTCTCCAGCCATTTTTTTTACTTTTTGAGACAGGGTCTCACTAAATTATGCAAACTTCCTCTGGTCTTGAACTTGCAATTTTCCTACGTCCGCCTCCTGAGCCACTGGGATTACAGGCATGCGCCACCATGTCCAGGTTGGACTTGTGTTCTTAAAGAATCATAGTCTTGTTACATTCTCTTCTAGAGAAGGGGATAGTGGGATCTTTTTTCTTTTGTTTTATTTTGTGTTTTTGAGACAGAGTCTTGCTGTGTAGCCTAGCCTGGCCTTGAACTTGTGATCCTGCTGCTTCAGCCTCCCAAGTGCTAGAATTACAGGCGTGTACCACCATACCCAACTTGCTTTTTATTTATTTATTTATTTATTTATTTATTTATTTTTATATTTGGGAATTGAACCCAAATCCTTGTATATACTTTGCAAGTACTCTACCATGGGGCTGCACCCCCCAGCCTGATTTTTATAGTTTATTTTGAGTCAGAATCTCGCTAAGTTACACAGTCTGCCTCTGGCCTCAGACTTGCAGTCCTCCTGCCTCAGCCTCCTGAGTTGCTGGAATTACAGGCATATGCCACCATGCCTACCTTCCAACTTGCTTTTTTAAAGCTAATAGGAGAAGAGTAGAAAATTTACATTTATTGAGTTGAAGTTAAATTCTATTGTTTATAAAATATTAGAAGATGACTGTTCTGGATTTTATTTGTAAGGATTTTATATTGTCTGGATTTTATATTGTAAGATTTTATTCTTTCAGAATAGGGCTCCCATGCCATCTGGACATCTAGAATCTGCCTATTTTAGGTGATCGCTGCTGACTCATTTTGTTAAAGCAGTACCCCAGTTGGGCTGAGGTCATGGAGGTTATCACCATGTGGGCCTTTTGCCCCCTTCTCTGGCTGCCTACTTGTGTAGCAAAATGTGTATGTGCATTCACGCACATGCATGTGCATGCACAGCCTCCAGGCCAGTGAGGGGCGGGGTCCGGATAATCATGGTCAGTGCTCCGAGAGCTCCAGAACATTCTTCTGTGTAATCTCCCATTCCCTTCATTCAGTTTGATCTTCTGTTTGTTTTCCATTGTAGGTATAGCCTTTCCTTCATACCATTTGCAAGGTAAGACTATGTATTTGGAAATAAAATTTCTAACATTTGTGAATGATGATATGTTTGCATAAGGCCTTTTAGTTTAGAGAGGTTAGTTTCAGAGAGTACATTTTATTTTACTTTACTAAAATTCTTTACACTAAGTAGGCAAAGGTTATATATCTATTTTATGGATTTGTAAGTTAAGGGTCACCTCTCCACTCAATCTAATTATACAATTAAAGATGTGTGTTGATTAGACCACTAGCTCCTGTTGTGGACATATTGATCTAATATAAAATGTACAGATGCACGTTATCACTCTTAACCCATAGCTTTGAGATTTTTTTGGAGGGGAATATCAGTTTAATATCACTGAGCAAAAGATCTCAATTTTTGCGTATTTTCTTACACTGTCCCATGTAGGGGAAAGCTCAGAAGAGTTTATAAAGGGAAAGTAAGTAGGATCAGGACTCTGGAGGACCAAAGCTTCCTAGTTAGCAATGTCACTTTGAGTAACTCTCTTGAGCACCAGGGAAGAGGCATTGATAACTACAGTGGGTTGGGCTAAATCATCTCTAGACAGCCTTCTAGCTCAGCTGTTCCAAGTGCGCCAGACCTCCTTAAATGTGGAAGCATTTTCTTTTTCTTTTTTCTTTTCTTTTCTTTTTTCTTTTTTCTTTCTTTTTTTTTTTTGCAAGCTTACTGTGGACTTTTTTAGTCATGAATCAAGTTTGGACTATTTAATAACTAATGTAAAAAGAGGTAAAATGCTACCAAATTACTCATGGCTGACAAAAGGCACATTTTTAGAGCACTTATTAAGTTACCTAGCTCAAGACTAGATTGGATAGCTTAAAGAAAGGAACTAGGGGTCAGAAGACAAGTTTTTCCATCAGCAGTCAAGATTTAAGTCTCATGTTTTTTCACCTTGTGAAAGAAACAGCATGTGAAGTGATGATAAATTTGGATGCTGGGGGCAATCGGTTTCACAGTGTCATTGTGAGGATAAAAGGATTTGCTTACCTGAAAGAATCTATAAACCACAAAATATTATAAAAATTTTATCAACATTGCCTGTAAGACTTTAAGCTTCTCACACCAGGAATCGTACTTGGTTCATTTTTGTAACCTGTACTGTACCTATCACAACTATAGGCCTTTTTTTCCCCTTTATTAGTAAATGATGATGGGGTACACAGTAATACAACATTGGTGTTTTCCATTATGCATCCTTTACATCACTTCTAGCAACACTTTCATCTACCCACAGAGTTTATGGAGCCTTATGGCTAGTTTGTAGTTAAACTGATACTTATTTGGGTTATCTATGGAAGCACTTTCAATGACAGGCCTCTCAGAATCAGCCCCAGGATATTTGCCTCTGACTCCATTCTGTTCCAGCCATTTAATTTCCATTCTTCTTTGTCATTGCTTGTTCACTAAAACCAGTCTTTTCCCTCATTGTGTTGAGGAAATGAAAAATCATGCATGAATTGGGAAGAGCGGAGAGCAGTCTTATGTCTCATGTGTTCCAAGTTTGTTGCTGATGGTGATATGAAGCTGCTAGAGAGCGACTGATTAGATGAGAAGCTAACAAACGCCTCCTGTTAAAGGCAGCTGGGTGGCTTTGTGCGTAGGTTCTGGGAGCATAACAATTAGGAAATACTCCATGCAGACCTTACTGGTTTTGGGTCATGGTGTCCTGTCTGAAAAGATCATGGGCAGGGATGTCCTGGGGAGCTAAGTTTCTATGTGACTAAGCCAGGGTCTACTTTGTGTGAGCATAAGGAGATATTTGTCAACCTGACAACATCCTGAACATCTCTGAGTGCCTGAACCAGCTACATAGTTTGCAGAGCACAGTGTAAAATGACAATATCGGCCCCTTGTTAAAAAATGATTATGCATTCAAGATCATGACATCAGGGCATTAAACCTAAAGTGACCCTTGTAAGTACAGGACCCAGTGCCCTTGCAAAGTTTGATCTGTAACGCTGGCCCTGTGTGGTGCCTTCTTTTTGGGTTCAGACAGGACCTAAACTGGTGTATATAGATTTTACACACAGGGAATGTATACAATGATAGAATTCTGTTTGAAGCTGTGAATTTCAAGTGCTGAGCACATGGAAATTTCCTGTTTCTAAGAAGGAAGTCATAAAACTGGATCTGACCTTTCTATGTGCAGCCTCTTCCAGAAGAGCTTTCCCACAGTGTGCCACAGAACATGTTAAGGTGGAAGAAAAGAGTTCTTTGATCAAGTAAATTTGGGAAATAGGTTAAACTGTTGTTTCATTTGTTCTGTGAGCTGTCAGGAGGGGGACTCATCTAGCTATACAATTGTTCTTTTGCGGAGCATCTCATAGCACTTTAGTGCAAAGCATATCTCAAGAAATGCCATCCTAGAGTAGTTGGGTTTTTTTTTTTTCTTTTTGAGATAATCTTGCTATGTAGCCCAGGCCGGCCTCCAACTCACAATCCATCTGCCTTAGCCTCCCAAGTTTGGCATTACAGGCACGCACCACCACACCCAGCTCCTAGAGTCCTCTTCATGTTAAAATGCAGTGCCTGCTCAGGCAATGCATCTACTCGCCCTGCCTCGGATGATCCCCGTGTCCTTAGTGCAAGTGGCACCAAGATCAGGGCAAGGGCATGAGAACCCTGGTGCCCTGTCACACAGTGAGATGTGGAAGTGGGGAGGTTTGCTTGGAGAGACTTGTAATCTTGTGAGCACCACCCACTGTTCCTTGGATGCTGTACGATGAATCCCTGATGGTAAACGCAGCCTGTTAGTAAGGGCTCGGCCTGTGCAGACAACTCCCTGTGCCTGGCAGCTCCTGAAGAATGTCCCTTTGAAGTTCTCTGCTGCTTACTTGAACTGAAGAACAGTCCTAGTGTCTTTGACTTAATGCTTTCAGTGCCATCTGGGATGTTAAAGTGCAACAGTCCTGACTCACTTTTTAGTTTTCCATCATCTCTGTTCTCTTGCTCTGTTTCTGCTGACAGCTACAGTTTTTGTTGTTGTTGTGTTAGGTGCCGTTGAGTCGGTATCCGACTCATAGCGACCCTCATAGGGTTTTCAATGGCTGATTGTTTCGGGATTGCATTGGGAGTGGATTGCCAGGTCCTTCTCCCATTTTTGCGGTGCTGGGAATTGAACTCGGGACCTCAGAGACTGCAGCGCAGCACTCTACCAACTGAGCTAAATCCCAGCCCAGCTACAGTTTACTGAATATCTATTCTGTGCAATGCATTCCTCCCCACAATTAGTCTGCAGAATAAGTGAGCATGTCCTCTCCAATAGATGAAGAATTTGAAATTCAAACAGGTCAAGTAATTTGCCCAGGAGAAAGCTACTAGTGTTTAGGTGGCCATTGATGGGAGTAGGTCTGACCCCAGAGTCCAGGTGCTAAACTCAACAGCATGCTACCTGGGTGCCCAAGAAACCATAAAGGAGGATCTTTCCCACCTACGGGAGTCTTTGCAGTGATGACGTCACATTCAACTCTGTGTTTTTCCTTCCTAGGGACGCTGTGAAGAAGTGCTTTGCTGTGTGTCTTGCATAATACACTGCCAATTCACAAAGCTGGGGAACGCACTGTGGACGGAACCTGGTGGACAGTTTTGTAAATATCCTCTAAATCTCTGTCTTATAGACATGTGCCTTTTATCTTGCAGCCATGTGTTGCTTACAGTTTGAACACTTGAGGGCTGCCTTTGCAAGCAATGGTATCTTCCCTTGCCCAAATGTCTGTAACACAGTATCAGAGGTGGGTTTGGTATCTCTCTCTCTCTCTCTCTTTTTTTTTTTTTTTTTTTTGTGGTACTTGGGTGCACATAATTTGCAAGTGCTCTACCACTGGGCTGTACCCCCAGCCCATTTTTTAATTTTTTGAGTCAGGATTTTGCTAAGTTAGGCAGGCTGCCTCTGTCCTCAAACTCAGGATCCTCCTGCCTCTGCCTCCTGTGTGGCTGGGATAACAGGTGTGTGCCATCGCTCCTGGCTTGGGTTCTGTTTCTTTTGGAGTGGAATCTTCCCCTGTTTCCTCTTTGGATGGGATCCCATTGGATTTTCATAAATAAAAACTTTGTGAAACAGCAGCAGATGAGCCTTGGGTACCGCTGATTCCCAGGTGGCGATAGGCAGCTCCATCAGAGATACAACAGTAAGGCACAGGATTGTGGGGTCAACAGGAGCTTTGCAGACTTGTTCCTCACTATGGAGACCATCGCCACCGCTCCACACAGCATGGATATTCTTTTTACCCTGGTATCCAAGAATGAGCAGTCCTACCCTACACAAGTTCGTGGAGCAAAGCCAGGGAGCAAACTGGAAAAGCAGCAGCTTTTGGTGGTAAGTGTTGTTTCTTCATCTGGCCCTAGGCTGTCTTGCTGGTCTGAATCGCATCTGACTATGGGGTGTATCTTCTAGCATTCCAAGCAGACTCTTTTCTCTTGGGCACCCCCCACCCTCCACCCAGATCTTTACTCATGACCTCTGGCGCTCGGTGGGAGAGAGGATAAAGCAACTGCAGAAGGCACCGCTGTTTCCTTTTGGACCAGAGCAGATAGGAGGTGAAAAATCTTGCTATTCCCTGCTGTATTTCTTTCTCCATTATTTATAAGTGTTTGCTTTTCGATTGACTTTACTTTCCATTCTCATGTGGAATGGGGCCAGGGCAGAGTGGGTGGGTAGACAGATCACGGCTGTGGAGGCAGCAGGAAGTGAGCACTCTGCCCAGTGACCTTCAGATAAGCCCAGAGTTTGCTCACTGCCTGCTCTGGAGACACTGGGACGCAGCAGGTGGCAGGTGGTCGTGTCACCGCCCAATGCCTAACCACTTATCAGGTGCTTTAGTGGTCATGATCTTGTCTGGCGGTCATGATCTTCTCTGGTGGTCATGATCTGATCTGGGTGTCTCAAGTGCCTTGTGGCCCAGCAGGAATTTTGCCACATTGTGCACCAGAAGAAATAAAGGCTCAGATTGGTTTCCATATCCACCTGAAGCTATGGCTGTGACAGAGTCACCCCCAGAACCTGGGTGCCCAGCTTCAGTTCCTGCTTATGTTTCCTGCCGTGTCCCTGGTCACACCTCTGGCTGCTATTTTCCTGTTGTTGTCCTCCTGGCCTGTGCCTTTTCTGGTTCCAAGGCCTCCATGGCACTTGTGCCGGCTCCTGCCTAGCCACTCTCCCCACTCCCACTTTGGCGGCTCACCCACTGTCTGTAGGTGGCCTCCAGCCCCTTGTGTTCCCTTTCGGTTGCTCCGTTGTGCCTGGCCCTCGTCAGTGCCCTGACTTCACCAGCCAGACTTCCTGGCCATCCAGGACCTCCACAGTCACCCTCCCAATGAAGCTTCTCTGCTTTGCCTCTTTGCTTTCTGCCCTGGGCCAGCTGGTCCACTTGGAGTCCTGCTCTGGCCCCCCCCAAACCAAAGGCATGGCTACTGCTTGTCTCTCTGGTTGTGGCAATTGCTGCGCTTTCCTTTAGCCCACTGTGGCCAGAACCCACACTATCTTTTCCTCTGAGTGGGAGAGGTGTGGACAGGCCAGGTGGGGGAGAGGGAGGGTCGACCTTCCCAGGTCCTTTCTAGGCTGTTGGCACCTGCTGATTGACCAGGCTGTTGTCAACCTGCCTTTGGCCAAGATGGGACATTATATGCTACCCTTTGGATTTTATGGGTTCTTTCCCATCCCAAGGACTTTTGGTAGACAGTTCAGATCTCAAAGGGCTCTGGTTTCAGAAGGGGTGTGAAGGAGGGCAGGGTTCTCATGGTTCCTTTTCTTTGGAGCTGCTGTGAGGCCAGGTTTCAAGATCTAACCAACCTGGAGTGATATTTCTAAAAGGCTCACCCCCACGTGTCCTTTTTAATGGCTGGGCTTTACTTTGTGGCACTTGAGGCCAAGCTACCTCTTAAGATATCACCAGGAGCTGGGCGCTGTGGTGCATGCCTGTAATCCTAGCCACTTGGGAGGTGGAGGCAGGAGGATCTCAAGTTCGAGGCCAGAGGCAGCTTGCATAACTGAGCAAGACCCTGTGTCAAGTTAAAAACTAAAAAAGGAGCTGGGGTTACAACTCTGTTGTAGAGTGCTTGCAAAGTGTGTGCAAGGCACTAGTTTATCCCCCCAGGACTGGGGAAGATAAAGAAAAAAAAATGTCACCAGGGCTGAATAGCATGATGGCAGTGAATGTAGGCTTAGAAGTCCAGCGGATCTGGCCTGGGCTATGACTCAGTCACCTATTAGCTGTATTTGGCTCCTCCATTTTCTCCTCTTGTTTAAGTGGGGTGACAGTTCCTGCTGGCTCATTGCAGGATGCTAGTGAGCAATGTGTCAAGTGCTTAGCGTGGGCCCAAGCATGGAGTGTCAGTGAAGGGTGGGTGTTACTATTTAAACTTAGAAATAACTCATGACCCTTGACGGTGACGGGATGAATGTCTGACCGCTCACTGATTGAACAAATATTTAGTACCTTGTGTCTGGCACCATGGACATTACCCTACGTTATCTCATTGAATGTCCTTGGTGACTGCCAGGTGAGGGGTGATGTGGTCAGTATAGAGAGGAAGCAGCCTCGCAGGGAAGGGATCTGTACCACTCCCCCCAGGGGGGGTTGCCAGGGAGCGCTTCCTGGCAGGAGACTGGTCTTGCATGAAGGCCTGTGCTTTGCTCCAGCTGTCGGGTCTGGTGGCCAATTTGCCTGCACAGCTGTAGTCTGGACACTCTCAGCTGCTTTTGGATGATCCTGCCTTCCAGGCTTGGTGAAGCTCCCAGGTTTTCCCTTCCGTTGCCTCATCCTTTGATCATTTCTTTTCTTGCTTTTGTTTGGGAGGAAGAAATCCACTTCAAATTGGCTGAAATCTAGTCCCAAGCAAGAGCATTGGTTAAGAGCAACTTAGTGGGTGAGACAGAAGCGGGGAATGGGGGCTGCGGGCCCTGCAGGGGGGTGAGGGTCTCTGTTTCCTGCTCCCCTGCCTTCGATCCTGCCCCATTCCCTGCCGGGTAAAGGATGGTCATTGCAGTATGGGGGTGACAGGAACCACTGAGGGGGCTCTTGTAGATGGGAGTGTGGTGCTCTGCTGGGATGTGTTTCCAGCTGTGTGGAACCACTGGCCTGAGTGCCCCCTGCTCTGGGCTCTGGCCCTGGGAGTACTGCACTGGGAGGAGCATTGCCCTCCTGGCCAGGAGAGGCAACTGCCAGGCCCTTCGGCCTTTGCCCTTCTCCAAGACGGCTGCTGTCTTATTAGGCAAGTCAGCCGTTGGCCCCCTGACTCCTGTCTCCTGTCGCTAGCGCGGCGTCCGCTTCCCCTTCTGCAGTGAGCTCAGGGTGTGCTTTCTGTTTTCATGTTCCTCTGTGTGGCTGCTGCTCAGACTCCAGCTAGAGGTGTTGCCTCTGGGGAGGGTGAAACACCATTCCCAGGTTAGTGCTTTTCCCCGGTGATTATCTCAATGCTGGGCTGTCTGTTCACTGCCCTTGTCTGGTGACTTTGTGGATTTTCTGCCTGAGTGCCACCTCCCACCTAATCACTGTATGTTGAGGGAGCAAGAGATGAAATCATGAAGCACATTCTAAATATAATTGCTTTTTGATCCTTTCACTGGAATAGATAATTAACAAGTGGGCTTTACCCCAAAGAGGTGTGGAGGACCTGGCTGATTTGGCTTTTGCTTCTCCTTGCTTGGTGACAGATGTTGCAGTCTAAGAGATGAGGACTCAGTGGAGTGAAGTAGGAAATGGAAGTGAGCATGGTCTGTGGCTGTGGATTCCCCTTCTGTGTGACACCCTATGCCAGGCCTTCCTTAACTTGCTGTTCCTCAGATAATTTCTGACCAGAATCAATTGTAGAATTATAAATAGTTTAAAATTTACACCCTGCCTGCAGCTGTAGCCCTGTGGCATCCGATCCCGTCAGATCTTGGAAGCTAAGCAGGGTCAGGCCTGGTTAGTACCTGGATGGGAGACCGCCTGGGAACACCAGAAGCTGTAGGCTGGGAGAAGGACCTGGCAACCCCCTCCCAAAAATCAACCTGCCATTGAAAACCCTATGAACAGCAGAGAAGCACTGACAATAGTGTTTCCCCTGTTGTACAGAGGGTCGCTATGAGGCGGATACCGACTCGACGGCACCTAACAACAACAACAACAAAATTTACACCCTAGCATAAAACTTCATTTTCAGCAAAAAAAAAAAAAAAAAAAAAAAAAAAAAAAAAATCAGTGTTTAAAGCTGTATGAAACCATTTGCTAGAATTCGGGGCATAGGTTTAATTTCTTATTATTTAAACATCCAAGTTTTTTTTTTCCCATTGATTTAACAAGTGCAGCAGTTTATGGATATGATTTAAAAAAGCGAGTGGATCATCAGCTAAAATTAAATAGAGATTTCTGCCTGTTTAATGCTTGACAAGATATAAAAAACCTGAGTCTAAATTGTTTGGAAATTTTTATTTAAAAAGTTGGTTAGGTTGTGATCTTAAAGTATCTTTTAATTCACAATCTTAGGAAGTTCTGAAATTCTGTGTGTTTTTAGTCTGGTGAAGAGGAAACTGTTAAGTTTATCTGACCCCAGTTCACTCAAGATAGGGTATTTCGTTCCAGTTTGGTTATTTTCAGTTGTGCCCCAAATGTATGGGTGACACTCCTAAGTGCCTCACGCTTAAACTTTGCCATTGCCCTATCAGGTTTCTGTGGCAGTGAGGCAAATGGGGAGTAGCAGAGCCTTGGTTAATGTAAATTGACAAAATAAAAAGCTGATAAGTAACACTAGGTGTAAAATGTACAAAATGACTTCACACAGACAGGCTGATGGAAACCAGGAATGAGTGAGTCCAATAGACAGGAGGAGCCCTGCTATTTAAAAGGCCAGTCTACAGTTAAATAGCTACAAACAGCAACAACAGAAGGGCAAATGATCCCTGATATAAATGGGCTGGATACCCAGACAGAACATCTTCATGAGACATTATTACAGGTAAGATGGAAGCTGGGTACCATGGTGCCCTCCTCTATTCCCTGTGACTTGGGAGGTGGAGGCAGGAGGATTGCAAGTTCGAGGCCAGAGGCAGCCTGTGTAACTTAGTGAGACTCTGTCTCAAGGTAAAAAAAAAGGGGGCTAAGGATGCAGCTCAGTGGAAAAGTGCTTGCAAAGTACACCTGAGGCCCTGGGGTCAGCCTGCCAGTAGTGCAAAAAACAAACAAACAAACAAAAAACAAAAAAAACCAAAAGATCAAATGGAGGCTGATATCTGGCCTCTTGCTCTGTCTCTCGAATATACATACGATGACAGGAAATGAGCCTGTTTTAAGTACAGATGGACTTTGCATAATATCCTAAAGGAGAAATATGGCTTACGTTCAATCTGTGGCCTTTCTGATATGAAAAGTGCTCATTTTGCCTTTTTCAATATATTTACTTGACTTGCCAACCTTGAATGAGGAAAGGAAAAGAAATAACCCTTTAACCTTTCTTTGCTTTTGTAAATTCTGATTGTAAAGTCAGGAGTGAGAATGTTTAGAAGCTCATGGGAAGGGCTGGGAGTGTAGCTCTGTGGTAGGCACGTGTGTAAATACGAAAGGTTCTGGGTTTGATCCCAGCAACAAACACAAACAAAAAACAACAAAAAAAGTCTACGTTGAATTTGTACGCCTTAAAAACATTGTGCCTGTTCTATTATGATGAGCTTTAAAAGTTTTGTTAAAACATGAATGAAGTTTTATAATTGTCTAGATAAAACTATTTCTAAATGCTACTGATTATGTAACTGAATTTTTATATCCAGGAACATTCTGAGTACCACTTTTCCTACTTTGAGACTATTTCATATAATATTGTTTTCTTTTTACTGTTTAAAAGAAGAAGAATGTTGCTGGTAACTAAACTGTCTGTTTTTTCCTTCCTGTCACAATTATGATGTTTGTGCTATTCTTCTGTTTGCCAATAAATAATAGCATTATGATCTTTAATAAATTTAGTGTTGTCTCTTTTCATGTTTGTTTTCAGGAGTCACTTAAACCTAATGAAGATTATACAACTATTAGAAAAACCACATCTTTAATCTGAGTTCTTAATGCACAGCACACCTTACTGTTACTTAGACATTTTTTCCCCCTAAATTGCTATGTGGTCCCCTTTTTAGAATGACTTGGGGTTTAAAATGGGTCTAAGGACCCGTTTTGAAGGCTTTTTGAAAGACAAGAAATTGCTTAAAGTGTTTATTTTAGAATATACCTATATACCTAACTAGGTTAGTTATTTTGTGTAAACTAGATTGTCCAGTTAAATTGGTATAAAGTTGTTCATGACATTTGCCTCTTATTTTGATCTCTGTAAGATTTTTACTTATTTCCTTTTTTTCATTAACATTAGTTTTAAAAGAAAAACTGAAATCAGTTTAACAAAATTTGAGCAAGATAAAGGTTCTAGAACATGGCAGCATTTCAGACCAAAGATGGTTCCAGAGGCCCCACCCCACCACATGTTCAGTTATATTTGTAGCCAGAGAAAAGGAAGTGACATACAGAAACTACCCGATTGGCTGCATTTGGCACTCGCCTTATACAGTTATAGTCTGATTGGTTGGTGGCCTGTTATTGCCTGGAGCTCTTGACTGCTGTGATTGGCTGAGACCCAATTGCTGGGTTCTAAAGGTATACTTTTAGGTTACAGTTTGTTTACATATTTAGCTAAGGTAGAGTTCACTATGTATGGTGGCTTTGGGCCATACTTATCAGTCAAGTACAGAGGCTGGTTTAGGACAATTTATTCTAGCTCAACATTGGCAGTCTGAGTCATCTCTCTTTTGCTCTGAGCAGTGTAACTACAAGTTTACCAGGATTTTTTCCTTTGTTTATAAAGGTTGGTGGAGTACAGAGTAATAAGACTTTTACTATATCCATTATGCAACTATTACATCATTTTTGGTCACACATTCATCAACTTACATATTTTACAGAACCGTATAACAAAGAGAAGAAAAAAGAAAAAAAGTAGTAATTTTAATTAATGTATAACAAAAATTGTATGCAATCAATGTGTTATATTCTCATTGATTTTTTTCTTTATTTTCCTCTGTTTTTCCCCTATGTATTCATATAGTTGCATTATATATTTTGATGGCCTGCAGCCGTAGCCCTGTGGCATCCAATCCCGTCAGATCTTGGAAGCTAAGCAGGGTCAGGCCGGGTTAGTACTTGGGTGGGAACCGCCTGGGAACACTAGGTGCTGTAGGGTTGGGAGAAGGACCCGATAACCCACTCCCAGAAATCAGTCCACCATTGAAAACCCTATGAACAGCCGAGAAGCACTGACAACAGTGTTTCTCCTATTGTATGTAGGGCCGCTATGAGTCAGATACTGACTCAACGGCACCTAACAACAACAACAACAACATATTTTGATAGTTTCCTCTCCTTTCTCCCTTCCACTTTATTCCCTCCCTCTTCCCCACGTCCCCAACCTCCATTCCTACCCACTACTTCTCCTCTCCCCTTCTTTCAACTCTGCTTATATTTTCCCTTCTTAGATAAGTATTATTGTTCATTTTTATATATCTACTCATGTATAGAGGTTTTTTTTTCCTTTAAGTTAGATTTAGCTCCTGCATATGAGTGAAGATATATGGTATTTCTGTTTTTGGGACTGGGTTAGTTTGCTTAAGGTGATGTTCTCCAGTTCCATTCTTTATTGCTGAGTAATATTCCATTGTGTATATATACCACAGTTTTTCAATCCACTCCTCTGCTGATGGACATCTTGATTGATTCCATACTCTTGCAATTGTGAAGAGTACTACATTGAATATGGAAGTACAAGGGTCCCTGTGGTATGATGACTTATCTTCTTTTGGATATACTCCTAGGAGTCATACAGCTGGGTCATATGGGAGTTCTATTTGTAGTTTTCTAAGGTATCTCTATATTTAATTCCAAAGTGGCTTCCCTAATTTACAGTCCCACCAGCAGTGTAAAAGGGTTCCTTTTTCTCTGTATCCTTGCCAGCATTTGCTATTATTTGCTTTGTTAATCTTGGCTGTTCTTACTGGAGTCAGATGGAATCTGTGTTGTTTTGATTTGCATTTCGCTAACGACTAGGGGCATTGAGCATTTTTTCATGTGTTTCTTGGCCATTTATACTTCTTCATTTGAGAACTGTCTGTTCAGTTCCATTGCCCACTTATTGGTTTATTTGTTGTCTTAGTTTTTGATTTCTTAAGTTCTTTGTATATTCTAGAAATTAGTCCTCTGTCAGATGTGTAGAGTGCAAAGATTTTCTCCCATTCTGTGGGTTCTCCCTTTACTCTGTTGATTGTTCCCTTTGCTGCATAGAAGCTTTTTAGCTTTATGTAATGCCATTTGTCAGTTCTTAGTGCAGTTTCCTGGGCAATTGGAGTCTTGTTGAGGAAATACTTGCCTATGCCTATGTGTTGGAGCATATTCTTTATCTTTTCTTCTTGTAGTTTTAAGATTTCTGGTTTTATGTTGAGGTCTCTTATCCATTTCAAGTTGACTCTTGTACAGCTTGAGATAACAGGTCTATTTTCAGTCTTCTGCACATCGGTCCAACTCATAGCAACCCTTTGTACCACGGATGAAACACTACCCATACTGTGCCTGATGCTATGTTAGTGCTTCTCTGCTATTCATAAGATTTTCAGTGGCTGATTCTTTTTTGGGAGTGGGTTGCCAAGTCCTTCACCCAAGCCTACAGCACCCAATATTCTCAGGTGGTCTCCCATCCATGTACGTACCCTGGTTAGTCTCCAGAGATCTGATGGGATCAGATGCCACAGTGGTATAGCTGTAGGCGTTGTGCCAGAATCAAGCTGTTTTTGCCATGTTGGCCCTGTTATAAAGTTTGAAGTCAGGTATTTTAATACTTCCCTGCACTGTTTTTGCTGCTTAGGGTTGTTTTGGCTATACATGGTGTTTTGTGCTTCCATATGAATTTTAGGATTGTTTTTCCTACTTTTGTGAAGTATGTCATTGGAGTTTAGATGAGGATTTCATTGACTCTGTAGATCACTTTTGGTAGTATAGCCATTTTTACAATATTAATTTTTCTAGTGCTGGAGTTTAGCTCAGTTGGTAGAGCACCTGCTCTGTACTCTCTGAGGACCTGGGTTCAATCCCTAGCACTGCAAAAATGGGAGAAGGATGTGGCAGTCCACTCCTAAAAACAATCCTGAAACAATCAGCCATTGAAAACCCTATGAGGGTTGTTATGAGTTGGATATGACTCAACACCGCCTAGCAACAACAAACAATTTTTCCAGTCCATGAACAAGGGAGGTCCTTCTATCTTCTGGTGTCCTATTGAATTTCTTCAGTGTTTTGAAGTTTTCATTGTAGAGATTTTTACTTCCTTGGTTAGGTTTATTCCTAGGTATTTATTTTTTTTCAAGGTTATCGTGAATGGAATTGCTTTCTTGATTTTTTTCTCATCATGTTTGTAATTGATATATGTTGTTGTTGTTGTTGTTAGGTGCTGTCGAGTCAGTATCCCACTCATAGCGACCCTCATAGGGTTTCCAATGGCTGACTGTTTCGGGATTGCCTTGGGAGTGGATTGCTAGGTCCTTCTCCCATTTTTGCAGTGCTGGGAATTGAACTCAGGACCTCAGAGACTGCAGCACAGCACTCTACCAACTGAGGTAACTCCCAGCCCAATTGATATATAGAAATGCTATTGATTTTGAATATTGATTTTGTATCTTGCTACTTGGTGAAAGTTTTATCACATCTAAGATGGCACTTAACAACAAGAGTTTTCTGGTGGAGTCTTTAGGGTCTTATAAGTATAGGCTCATATTATGTGCAAACAGTGATAATTTGACTTCTTCCTACTCTATTTGTATTCCTTTTTATCTTTCTTGCTTTATTACTGTGGCCAAGACTTCAGTCATTATATTGAATAAGAATGGAGAGCGTGGACACCCTTGTCTCATTCCTGATCTTAAGGAAATGCTTTCAGGGTTTTCCTATGAAAGCCTGAAAGCATTTTAGTTTAGGTTTAGTATAATTTTGACTATAGGTTTGTCATGTGTAGCCTTTATGATGTTGAGGTATAGTCCTACTATCCCTACTTCTTTCAGGGATTTTATCATGAAGCGGTATTGAACTTTGTCAAGGATTTTTTTCTGCATCTATTTAGATGATTATGTGATTTTTGTGTCTTTGCTTGCTGCATTACATTTATTGATTTATGTGTGTCAAGCCATCCTTTCATCCTTGGAATGAAACTAACTTGATCACAGCGTATGATCTTTTTAATGCATTGTTGGGTTGTGTCTGCACATATTTTATTGAAAAATTTTCTCTCTATTCATCAGGGAACTTGGCCCATAGTTTTCTTTTTTTCATCATGTCCTTATCTTGTTTTTGGTATCATCCTTTCTCTTTTTATTTTATGAATTGGTTTGAGGAGCATAGGTGTTTTTTTTTTTTATTGAAAAATTTTAATGTACAACTTAATGTGTTTCATTCTGACATGCATTTTATTGTGACATTTCCATATATGTGTTTCATTGTACATTGCACAGATAAGTTCCCCCTTACCCTCTTGTGCCCCTCCTTCCCTCTCTGCAACTCTTCCACAAATGGCCCCTCTTCTAGGGCCTGAGAGAATTTGGCTATGAATCCATCATGTTCTGGAATTTTCTTTGTTGGGAGCCTCTTTATAACTGCTTTAATTTCTTTGCTCATTATAGTCTAAACTATTTATATCCTCTTGGTTTAATTTTGGTAGATCATATGTATTAAGGAATATATTCATTTCCTCTAAAATTTCAATTTTTCTTGGAATATGTTTTCAACCTCAGTTAGTAGAGTGCTGCTCTGCAGTCTCAGAGGCCCTACGTGTGATCCCCATCACTGCCCCATCACAAAATTGGAGAAGGACATGGTAATTCACTCCCAAAGCAATCCCCAATCAGCCGTTGAAAACCCTGTGAGGGTTGCTATGAGTCAGACCCAGGTCAAGGGCACCTAACAACAACAACAGTTGCCTGATGATTCTGTGGATTTCATTGGTATCTATTGTAATGACCCTTTTTAATTTCTAATTTTATTATTTGAATCTTCTCTTTCCTGGGGTTGGTGTGGCTAAAGGTTTGTTGATCTTGTTTATCTTTTCAAAGAACCAATTGTTTCATTGATTCTTTGTAATGTTCTTTTAGTTTCCATTTTATTAATTTCCATCCTGGTCTTTTAAAATTTTGTTCTGTCTACTAATTTTGAGTTTAGTTTGTTCTTGCTTTTTTAATGAGTTAAGGTGCATCATAAAGTTACTTATTTGAGCACTCTGATTTTTTGATGTCGGCACTCAGAGGTATAAAGTTCCTCCTTATAATTGCCTTTTCTGTATCCTCAAAGTTCTTGTAGTTTATGTTTTCATTTTCATTTGATTCTATGAATTTTTAAATTTCCTTCCTTATTTGAAGAAATGATCCATTGGTCATTCAAGAGTGTGTTGTTCAACCTCAAGTACTTGTACAGTTTTTGTTGTTTCTCTTGTTGTTGATTTCTGGTTTTATTCCATTATGTTCTGATAAGATAAAAGGAACACTTTCAGGTGCTTTTTTTTTTTTTTTTTTTTTTTTTTTTTTTTTTTTTTTTTTTTTTTTTTTTTTTTTTTTTTTTTTTTTTTTTTTTTTTTTTTTTTTTTTTTTTTTTTTTTTTTTTTTTTTTTTTTTTTTTTTTTTTTTTTTTTTTTTTT